>OX377203.1:87381700-87925635 GCA_947396885.1 Heligmosomoides polygyrus polygyrus | reverse complement strand
TAAAAGTAAATAAAACTATAGTAAAAATTAAACGAAAGTCAACAGTCAAACAGAAATGAAGGAGTTTGAAGGGTGTTTTGAAGACGTTGTGAAAGTGAAGCGAGTTCGAACAGTCTTTCTGGGATGCGCCACGCATCTAAACATTGTTATAGCGTAAATGCGAAATGAAAAATACAAGCGTATAAGGGAGAGGTCGTAGTTGTCCAAACCTTGTTCGGTGTACGCTGTGTATTCTACTCTACCCTCGTTTGGAAGGATCAATATGGCGCCGCGGCACCCGAAGTGTGAAAACTCTAGTTAGGCGATTTACGGCGCCCTCAGATGGCGCGAGGGGTCACAGAGGCAGGAGAGAGGACTGGCTCCGGAACTAATCTGGGTCCCGACCAGGGCTATGGTGCATTTGTCTCGTGATAAACCGGTTCAAATGAACGAAAATTTGAAATCGAACTACCCTTCGAGTCAGAATTAACTAGGGAATAGTCTCGTGGACAATTTTTCAGTTTTTGGACTTTTTTAAATGACAATCAGTTTGGATATGAGCTGAGTTTGCTCTGTAACTGGGTGTCCAAAATGTCCTCCAGGCCAGTCGAAATCCCACCTATGGAAGACTATAGGGTGTTTTCATAGGCCTCCAAATATCTGCGTTTCTTTCCTCAAAGAAACCATTTTGTGCCCACTTTAATGATGCGAAAAGTGTACGGCTAGCTACGAAGAAGTGCCATATGGGCAACTTTGGCAGCGTACAATTGCTAACGATTTCAACCCTAAAGGTTCCAACTTCGCAGCTTGATTTCCACTCTTGTCTCCAACGTGACAAACGAGTATAAGCACATACAAGCTTGACATGTCGAAATTAGAGTCCTCCAAAGCGGAGGCATTTTCTGAAAATAACAACACTTAAATTGTCGGATCCTTTAAGAAAGTAGATCATTGTGATCGTGAAATACTAGGGAATCCAGAGAACTATGTGCGACTATGTATATAATGTAGAAACTAAGCTTTAAAAGGCCGAATCTCTTCCTTCATTAGCTACTTGGGAGCTGTGGGTGTAATTATCCTCCGCGAGCACAGGGATCAGCCGCGCCGGGCAGAAATTAGGTCACAAAACTACATTTCAGGCGCTCCCTATGCGCTTTTCAGCTCATCGGGAAGAGGGCTCGATGGTGATCACGAATATGTGTTTCAATTTACAATGCACTCAATTTGAAGAGCGCAACAGAAAAGCGGCGGAAAAGGCGGTTTTTTCCGCTTTTTCCGCCCAATGACCAAAAGTTAAGGCCGGTATTGCATGATAGATTATAGCAGCGGGATATGGTAGGGCAGAATCTTCACTGCTCCTATAAAGCCCGCTTTATCGGTATCGGTCGACAGGGTGACACCGTTTACTGTCCGACGGCAACAATACTCCCCCGAATCCCATAGTCACCCTCCCCACCTCTTCCCCCCAACCCTACCCGCTAATACTTCCTCACCTATGGGCTGGCGAAAGTGAGAGTCAGCCAAGCATGCACATGTGACACTGAGTCCCGACTCACGTGCCTCTATGTCGGTGATGACCCTCGTGCAGCGGGTGTCTGCGAATCGCATTACACATGTGGCCGGCCCACCTAATTTTCGACGACTTAGCCCACGCGACAGCGTCTCTGATTTTCGAACGTCGGCGAAGCTCGGAACTCCGGAGGCCTTCTCTCACTTGCGTGAGTCGTGTCACTCCGAGCATCGTCCTCTCGATTCCACGCTGCGCGACGCTGATCGCGTGTTCATCCTGCCTTCGTGTAGCCCAGGTGTCTGAGGCGTATGTTAGGGCAGGAAGAACAGTGGAGTCGATAGATGGGCACGGAGTCGGACGTTCTTCGTCTTCTTCGCGACTTCTTCAACGCTCTTGAAAGCTCCCCAAGCCGCTCGTTTCCCTCTGCTCAGCTCTGGTGCTAAGTCGTTGGTCATATTGACTTCGCGACCCAGATAGACGTAGCTGGAGCATTCGGAGATGCTCGTTCCCTTGAGCGAGAATGGGCATCAGAAACTTGTCCGTTCCTCATGAACATCGTCTTCGTAAGATTCAGCTGCATTCCAACATTCCCACATACACGATCGAAGTCGGCCAGCATTCGCTCCGCCTGGCTGATGATCGGTGTTATGAGCACGATGTCGTCAGCGAAGCGAAGATGGTGCAGCTGCTGGCCGTCGACCTTCACTCCCATGCCTTCCCGTTTTAGTTCGCGCATGACGTTTTCGAGGGTGGCGCTGAAGAACTTCGGGGATATGGTATTACCTTGCCGAACCCCTCTCTTCATGTCGATGACGACGGCGTTGGACGATATTGAGGGAAAATACTGGTCCCCTTTATTCCCCCCCCCCATGTAGTCCCTTTGCTGATCCCTTCTTCACTGGTCCCGCTCCCACTGGGCTCTTACTCGGAACCCTATACAAGCTGAACGTCTGCGGTAATCACTCAAACAGCTATGGTGTTGCGTCATGACTCAACAATCACAATTGTTCCCTACTATGTAATTCTTTAAATAAAGAATTTGAAACGAAATTTTTTCCTATATGTCAGCACTCAATTTCTCAACCTGATTTGCCAGTCTTTCGTGAAGTGTTCGCTAACCTTCAAGATTAAGGCTAATAAAGAATACCTTCTCTGGCGTTCGCTCAACAGGAAGCGATAAATCATGCTCACGAATCCGAACAATCCCAACCAAATGAGATACTGCATCCAGACGGCTTTCCATATCGAACCTTTCCATCTGAAAATCGAAAATGTGCACTTTCTGTACTTTCTATAAATTATAAAGGACGGCATTACTTAATTCCTTCTGGGATGCGCCACGCATTCTAGTTCTACGGGATGTCGTGGAGGCAACATGAATGCGTATTCGGCGTACACAATGACTTACGCCAGACAGCCATGCCAGCCAGTGGCCAGCCGATGAACAAGTCAGTGCTTTATCCTTCCCAGATATGTCTGGTACCAATTCAAAGGCCCCAGAAGCAGGATAGGCCTGCTTGGCCTTAGCGGAAAGTCCGAAATATGATTTTAAAATATGGTGCACTTTACAGTCAGCGTCCTTTCCGATTATTCTGCCACGCGCCCATATAAGTGTAATAAAGGTTAACAAATGATAAAGGACGGTATATTCAATCCTTTTTGGGATGCGCCACGCATTCTACTTCCACGGAATGTCGTGGAGGTGATTTCAATGTGATATGAATTTGGCCATGCAATGACTTCCGGTAACCAGCCGATGAACAAGTAGCGCCTTATCTTTCACAGATGAAAAGAGTACCATCCAGGTGGGATGCAAATTTTGGTTTTCCTCGGCGGGAAATCCGAACCAAGAACCTGGTACCGGGTGCACGCGACAGCCAGCAACTCATCCGACTGCGCTCTACCCGCCCAAATAAGTATAATAGTAACTTTAGCTGAAAAGGAACGGAAGTGAAGAAGGACTTGATTTGGTTTTCGTTTTGCGATCAAACAGCGGATAGCGAGAAGGTCAATGTGCAAAAGAATGAGCTACCCTACCTGATACCCTTGAAGGGTACTAAAAAGTGGAAAATGATAAATAAACATGGCAAAACTGCTGTCTTATGGATGATGAAAATAGGCGGCTTTTACTAGGATTTAGTGGTTTCTTTCATGTATTCACACTCAACTATGAACAACCAGCACTACAAGAACGATGGAGCAGCAAAAAAAAAGACAAGCAAACTAGAATCTTCAAAATTAAAATAATGTAGCTTCCAAATAAAGTAAATATTAGCGAGCTACTGTTAAGAAAACCAAGAATGCCATTTAACATCCCTTGCCTGGTACACATTTACGGACCAAGCAGATCTCGAACACGATGACCATTAGACGATTCTTTAGGTTGCTAGGGAAAACACCCATGGAGCGTGGGTATCGCAGTCGGAGCAGGTGCCAGATGTCGCGAGCACCCGACACCAGGTTCCTGGTTCGGATTTTCCGCCTAGGCCAACCAAGCCCTTCATCCCTCCGGGGTCGGTGAATTGGTACCAGGCTTGTCTGGGAAGGACAACGTGCTGGTTTGCTTATCGGCTAGCCACCGCAAGTCATTGGATGGCCAATGGTCGTTGTATACACATTCAAATCAGCTCCTCGACATCCCGTAGACATAGAATGCGCGGCGCATCCCAAAAAAGATTGAGCATTCTTTATCTTTTTTATTCGACCTTCTGGAACATATATACAAGCGCCCTAAAGCAGCGATCAGTATAGATTCTTTAATTTAATCCAACCAGTCGTTCAGCGGCCTAGAGGCCGCCTCCGACTGGTTGGGGGCTTCGCCCCCAAACCCCGAGAACACTCCGACCATCTTCTTTTCCCAACTTTTAGACCTTCTTACCTCAAAAACAAACTTCAGATTCGTGTCATACCTCAAAAACAAACTTCAGATTCGTGTTCAGCGACCTCGATTACTCCCAGGGCCGAAGTTTAGCGCCGCTTGAACGCCATCCTCACAAAATCGATAATATCGATCGATATCGATTGGTCGACTTCAGATTCGTGTTCAGCGACCTCGATTACCCCCAGGGCCAAAGCTTCGCGCCGCTTGAACGCCATCCTCAAAAAATCGATAATATTGATCGATATCGATCGGTCGACTTCAGATTCGTGTTCAGCGACATCGATTACCCCCACGGCCAAAGTTTCGCGCCACTTGAGCGCCATCCTCAAAAAATCGATAATATTGATCGATATCGATCGGTCGACTTCAGATTCGTGTTCAGCGACATCGATTACCCCCACGGCCAAAGTTTCGCGCCCCTTGAGCGCCATCCTCAAAAAATCGATAATATCGATCGATATCGATTGGTCGACTTCAAATTCGAGTTCAGCGACCTCGATTACCTCCAGGGCCAAAGTTTCGCGGCACTTGAGCGCCATCCTCAAAAAATCGATAATACCGATCGATATCGATTGGTCGACTTCAGATTCGTGTTCAGCGACATCGATTACCCCCAGGGCTGAAGTTTCGTGCCGCCGACGTGTTCGGCACGTCTGCGGCTCGCCATGCACGGTTGTCGACGTGTTCGGCACGTCTACGGCATCGCCAGGCACGGTTGCCGACGTGTTCGGCACGTCTGCGGCTCGCCATGCATGGTTGCCGACGTGTTTGGCACGTCTACGGCTCGCCATGCATGGTTGCCGACGTGTTTGGCACGTCTCCGGCCCGCCATGCACGGTTGCCGATGTGCTCGGCTGCCGCGCCCCAACTCAAAGTGGGACGGACGGACAGTGTGACACACACACACACACGCTTGCTCCTTTATATATAGTAGGATATTTCCTGAAGAGGCGCGTGTAGCGCAGTCGGAGGAGGCGCCAATTGTCGCCTGTATCGGATACTAGGCTCCTGGTTCGGATTGCCCGCCCAGGCCAACCAAGCCTTCCATCCCTCCGGGGTCGGTGAATTGGTACCAGACTTGTCTGGGAAGGGTAAAACGCTGACCTATTCATCGACTGACCACCGGAAGTCATTGTATGGCCAAATACGCATTCAACTCCACGGCATCCAGTAAAAGCAGACTGCGTGGCGCATCCCAAAAGGGATTGAGTAACGCCGTCCTTTATCCTTTATCCTTATTTCTTGAAGAAGACGACAACGCAGAAATGTTATCCAGAATAAGGTTGTATACCAGCATTCTCTATTACTAGTACTTTCCATACATATGGATAAGAACCTTCTCAATGTTTCTTGAAAATCGCGCATGGATTAATTGCCCTCTTTGTTTTTTCTTAAAATTCCAACCACTGTTAAAAACATACTGGAAGCTCAGTGAGTGACAAACCTGAAGAAGAGTCGAACAAACGTCCATGGGCGTGAAGTAGATACAGACAGGTTGTAGTTGACGGTCATATTTACTTAATACAGAAGTAAATCAATAACTTTGGGAGAGGGTGTGTCACATGGAACGACAAGTCCACCAGCGAGTTCCATCTGGCCCGATGGTTTTCGTATGCAAAGCCTCTTACCAGTATCCGGCAGCGCTCAGCGGTTTGGCGAGCTCTGGCGGAGAGCGGGGAACGAAGGCTTGTTCGTGTCCTACATGTTCCTTGTAGCTTAGCGGCTGACATAGCGTTCACAGGTAGCCCACGAATAAATAGAAGACATGTCACTGACCACAATGGGCAGCTGTACTGTGGTATCCGGCTTTTTCCTGGCTACACTGGCTGCAGTATCACTTCAATTCTTTACAATTCTCTGTTTTCTAAATTTGAAAAGCTTGTTTGTCGTTACCATCACTCCAATTCATGTTTTTCTACGGTATTTGTCGCGAATTCGGGCAGCATTGGGAGATGGGAACGCCCCATCCAGTCAGACCGCCCGCACCGAAGTGCCGTTCAGACAGGGCTGTACAGTCGGTACCCTGATCGGCTGTGACATGTATTCGGTCTATGCTATGCTTGGTTATTATTGGCTGGCGCACTCCCACCTACCAATGCTGTTCGCCTCCGCAACATGTACCGTCAAGTGCCGGTCTATCTTAAAAAGGAGGTCGGGCCTCCACTCCACGTTTTTTATCAAACCCTTTTCTGAAGTGTCCATAAAACTAGGGACCAGGATCAAAACATAACGTATTTATTTATTTATTTATTTATTGCAGTTATTTGTTCGCTTTGTTATTTGTTCGGACAACGTCGACGAGGAGTACGATCGCTTCGTGCACCATCTCCACGATAGTGCTAAGGGAGCCGAGAGCTTGAAGACCACCAAGAGACGCCTGTCTCCGGAAACTCTCGAGCTGATACGCCAGCGTGGAGCAGCACGAGCGTCAGGCAACTACCAACTGACGTCCGAGCTTGCAAAGCTATGCAGAGCGGCGATAAAGGAAGATCTCAAGGAGAGAAGGGCGGAAGTGTTGGCTGAAGCAGCAGAGGCAGGGCTGAGCATCCGCAATGCCCGCCGGAACTTCGCCAACTTCAAGACCAAGATGACCGCTCTCCGACGTCCTGACGGAACCATCACCTCTTCCAGAAGGACCATGGAGAAAGTCATCCACGACTTCTACTCCGATCTCTTCAATAGCCACGTCCAACTGCCCCCACGCCATCTTCCGCAGGATGGATACGTCGTCCCCTCTGTTCTCCCTTCCGAGATCCGACACGCCATCTCGTCGGTGAAGAAACGTACAGCACCCGGTCCCGACAGGATCAGACCCGAACACCTGAAGAACCTCCTGCCAGCGCTCATCAACACCTTGGCGCGGCTCTTCACACGCTACCTGTCCGAATGCAAGGTTCCATCTCAATGGAAGACCAGCAAGACCGTTTTGCTGTACAAGAAGGGAGACGTGCACGACATTGGCAACTATCGCCCGATCTGCCTGTTGTCCGTAGTCTACAAGCTGTTCACTCGAGTCATCCTGAATAGGATTAGTAGAACGCTGGACGAAGGACAGCCATGCGAACAAGCAGGATTTCGGAGAGGATTCAGCACGATCGACCACATACACACCATTACGAAGCTCATCGAAGTGTCGCGAGAGTACAAGCTGCCGCTGTGCCTTACGTTCATCGACCTGAAGAAGGCATTCGACTCCGTCGAGACTGAAGCGGTCATGGAAGCCCTGCTCACCCAGGGCGTTCCTACTCAGTACATCAGAGTCCTTCGAGAGCTGTACAGTGGATTCACGACCAAGATCTCACCATTCTACAACGACGTCGTCATTGACGTGAAGAGAGGGGTTCGACAAGGGGATACCATATCCCCGAAGCTCTTCAGCGCCACCCTCGAAAACGTCATGCGCGAACTAGAATGGGAAGACATGGGAGTGAAGGTCGACGGCCGGCAATTGCACCATCTTCGCTTCGCTGACGACATCGTGCTCATAACACCGAGCATCAGTCAGGCGGAACGAATGCTGGCCGACTTTGATCGTGTATGTGGAAGCGTTGGACTGCAGCTGAATCTTACGAAGACGATGTTCATGAAGAACGGATGGGTTTCTGATGCCCCATTCTCGCTCAACGGAACGAACATCTCCGAATGCTCCAGCTATGTGTATCTGGGTCGCGAAGTCAACATGGCCAACGACCTAGCACCAGAGCTGAGCAGGAGGAAACGAGCGGCTTGGGGAGCTTTCAAGAGCGTCGAAGAAGTCGTGAAGAAAACGAAGAACGTCCGACTCCGTGCCCACCTATTCGACTCCACTGTTCTTCCTGCCCTAACATACGCCTCAGAGACCTGGGTTATACGTAAGCAGGATGAACACGCGATCAGCGTCGCGCAGCGTGGAATCGAGAGGACGATGCTCGGAGTGACACGACTCACGCAAGTGAGAGAAGGCCTCCGGAGTTCCGAGCTTCGCCGACGTTCGAAGATCAGAGACGCTGTCGCATGGGCCAAGTCGTCGAAAATTAGGTGGGCCGGCCACGTAATGCGATTCGCAGACACCCGCTGGACGAGAGTCGTCACAGATTGGATTCCGTGGGATGTCAAAAGAACACCAGGACGCCCACCAACGCGTTGGTCGGACTTCTTCGTGAAAGCCCTGAACGACCGATATGACGCTCTTCGTGTCCCTCGAGCGAGGAGGATCCATTGGACCACTCTGGCACGCGACAGGGACGAATGGAGACGCTGCTGGCGCCCGCTCGAGCAAGTCGATGATCAACGGGACGACAGGTGATACAGGTGATTTGTTCGCTTTATAAAAACGAGCATCATGAAGGAAGAACATAACAATTAATAGGCCCAAGTATTTCTCGATCCCTTTTCTGTGATGCGAAATGTACTAGAAGAAGCTCCTTTGGACAAATATGGAATACAGTGACTTTGGTATGGAGGAGAAGCCATCAGAGCTTATAGTTCCTTTGACAGCGAAATCTGTAATGTAAAACAATATTAGGCCTTAAGTGTCCTCGTCCTCCGAAGTATGCTTGAGCTCCGAGATATGCTCATGTATAACACTATTCAAAAATAGCAGATTCTTTGCTGCAATGTCTGGTACATATTACAAATTTCGTTTCTTATTTATTTATTTATTTAATATGTTGTCCCATAAGTCCCCTCCGACTTTTCAACGATTCACTTCAGATTTTGCCGGCGGTCTCTTGCATAGCGCTGCATAGCTTTCGAAAGAGAATGATTTGCTCTATCAGGACATGTATTGCATTTCTTTTTTCATCATGAATTTTGTCAAATTTTAGGTCGTTGAAGTGAAAAGTGAAAAGGTGAAAAAGTAGCCATTTGCGCACTTGTTCTCTCCGCTTAGGTTTGTAATTTTTTGCGGAGTTTTTATAGAATTTGGAAGACAATGTTTTGTACTACAAGAATATGTGTTAGTGCTATTTGCTCATTTGTCATTTATTGATTTTTAATCCATCAAATTGGGAAATCCGACTTTTCCGTCCGAATTTTCACCCAAACTCCGGTTCTGTGGTTGAACTTTTTTGCTTGCTGTTATATGTCGTTTGGAAGAGAATGTCTTGCTCAGCAAGAATTTGTGTCGCGTTTATTGGCTCACGCTGATTTCTGTCGAATATCAACAACCGAAGAAGGAGAAGGAGTTGTTGGTGAAGACGATTTTTCTCTTTTTGGCATTTTGTTGATATTCAATAGAAATCAATAAACGCGACACACATTCTTATAGAACAAGACATTTTCTTTTTCAAGACACCCAAAAAGTCCAACTACAGAGCAAGAGCTGTCGGAAAAAATAACCATCCTCCTTCGGACGTCCCCATTTGATGACCTAAAAATCAATAAAGGACAAATGAGCAAATAGTACTAACACATATTCTTGTAGTACAGAACATTGTCTTCCAAATGCACGAAAAAAACTGCGCAAAAAATTACAAACCTAAGCGGAGAGAAGGAGCTGTCGGCGATGGCCACTTTTCATGTTTCACTTTTCACCTTAACGACCTAAAAATTGAAAACACCCAGGATGAAAAAAGAAATGCAATACATGTTCTGATAGAGCAAGATAGAGATTCTATTTCGGAAACTATGCAGCGCTATGCAAGAGTCCGCCGGCGAAATCTGCAGTGAATCGTTGAAGAAAACGGCGAAGACTTATGGGACAACCTAATATTTAACGCCGGCCAGTGCTGGTACTCAGCGGACTGCGTAACCGCCGACTTGACGGTGATATTAACTCTGCCAGAAGCTACGCTAAGGTGAGGGCTTGCCCTGTTCACAGTTTTAGTAGTACTTAGATGACTAATTATGCACTCCTTGTAGCAAACGATGGCAGCATTGATGCGGAAGCGCGTCATCCAATCATAACCAAGCATAGCATAGACCAAATACACGCAAGCCAATCATGGTATTGAGCGTTCACATTCCATATGAATTTCTCCACCATTCGATGAGACCTAGTTAGACAGCGCGTTCTCACCTCCCAATGCTGCCCACCTTCGCGACATGCACTAAACACTATACTGTCCACCTTCGCGACATGCACTAAACACTATACTGTCCACCTTCGCGACATGCACTAAACACAATACTGTCCATCGGCTGGCCAAGGCGATTCACTGTATAGGCCACACACGCATTCCAGTTGCCTCCACGATATTCTGCAAAAGTAGAGTGCGTGGTGCATCCTAACAGGGACTGACTAACGCCGACTTCTATACTCTATCATTTTTTACTCTACTACCCACATTCGGCCTTTGTGTTTCTTCTCGCTGTTCATTCTCAAATTACTAGTTTATGACTGTCTTGTAAGTGAAACCATAAGGATGAAAGGATAAAGATGGCGGTACTTAATTCACTTAAGGATACGCCAAGCATTCTACTTCTGCAGGATGTCATGGAGGCGATTTGAATGCGTATTCGGCGATACAATGACTTGCGATTGCCACCCGATGAGCAAGTCAACGCTTTATCCTTCCCAGACAAGTCTGGCACAATAAACCGACCCAGGAGAAATGGAATGCCCGGGCGGAAAATCCGAACAAGGAACCTGGTATCAGGTTCACTGACAGCCGGCACTCCGACTGCCCTACACGCGCCCATGTGAAACCACACTAAATAAAAGCATCCTCTGCTATGCCACGCCTTTAGAGTATTTAAGCTAGAACCCCTAAACATGTTCTGTCGATTAGGACTGGAGCAAATGCTCAGCAATTGGCTGGAAGGTTTTCCTATGAAATTGAAATTAGCCCGCGAGCCACTATTCTAGGTGCGCAATCATGCTCTAATCGAACACATCCCTGCCCCAATCGATACCTCGCTCTGCGGCGAATCCGCGTTAGTTTCCCTCATTTCTTTCCATTTCTTTGGTTTTTTGGCTTTTTCAAAGCTCTGAAGTTTCTTTACCCAATGGGAGACTTCCGCGTTCTGTAAGCGATTCCGATTTGATGTTACATTGCTGTTTTTTGTCATTTTCATGAAGTTATTACAAAATCAGCTTCTATTGCGACATCGGGATTTACGTAGAATCACTTAGTTTGGGCTGGCTTATGGTTTGGCCGTGTCTTTCTGACTGTTTGGATCGATCACAGTCCGGCGAGTCTCACTGGTTAAGCCGGATCTTTCCAAATAGGAGGAGCAGCCGTATCGTGGCATTCTGTTCGTTCAACCTCCGCTGCTCGTTTGAATCTGTCCAAGAGCCTTCGTATAATAACGCAGAAAATAGAGCTCCGAGTAGATTGAACGGAGATGGTAGTCACGTAAAGCGGTGCCTCCTTCCGACCACGATAGATGCGTTAAGCCTTGCACTGTCAGACCGTCTTATTAAGAAACCTTGTAAACTCAACGACTTCCGCGCTACTGAACTTACAATTTCCTACGTTCCCTAGAAAAAACTGCAGTGTACATTCAACAATTCATTCGCCGCAGGATGCCGCAGCGACTGGATGGTCGAGTGGATAGCGTGGCGGGTTTGCGAGAGGGGGTCGAGGGTTCGACTCCGGGGGTGGGGTTTCTGCCTCCCTAGTAGGCTGTGGCGTTTTTGCAAATGAAGATTACTTTTTAGCCGATAGGGTACCTTCTCCTCGTCCTAACACAGCTTTCAACTTGTTGTCAGATGTGGAAGAAGCCGGTTTTGTTGCGTGTAGCGATCCATTAGATGATGCTTGTCTCCCGGAAAAAGTTCCATTAGAGGCTATCCCCATATGACCTCTTTGGTATGTTCCCAATTACTCTTGGAAGTATTTCTCACTGTCACCTCATTCGTGAACACAATCGACAAGCATTGATTTGACCCATTATCAAGACAAGCTCATTGTTCTTCGTTTTCCTCATAGACTGCTTTTTATTCTTCTCCCAACTTTCACTACTTCAGCTAACTGTTCCCAAGTACTGCATATTTTATCCAACTCGTATGATTGATCGCCTTGCTGTGTGTTTCTTCCTCACCATTCTTTATACGGGAGACGGGTCGGTGACAATGCAGAGGTTACGGTAGATATGGGTGGCTGAAGCTGCGCACGTTAATGAGATCGCTTCCTTCTCCAATGTTGTCAGACTTATTTTCCAACCTTCGACTACAACTTTGATGAAAAGTATCACCTGTTGTCCCGTTGATCATCGACTTGCTCGAGTGGGCGCCAGCAGCGTCTCCATTCGTCCCTCTCGCGTGCCAGAGTGCTCCAATGGATCCTCCTCGCTCGATGGACACGAAGAGCGTCATATCGGTCGTTCAGGGCTTTCACGAAGAAGTCCTACCATCGGATTGGTGGGCGTCCTGGTGTTCCCTTGTCATCCCGCGGAATCCAGTCGGTAACGGTTCTCATTTAGCGGGTGTCTGCGAAGCGCATTACGTGGCCGGCCTACGTAATTTTAGACAACTTGGATGGAAAGTAGTATAAGCAAAGTGATAATTCAGAAAAAGAGTGATAGATTCGCGGTCAGCAGCTTGAATAGTTCCCGACAGGGCCATTCTAGGTGTCACTTATGCCTTATCAACGCGCTCTGAACTGATACCATTTTTGCCATTTCAGGACCACCAAGTGGCCCGTAGTAAAAACGGAGCACAGTTCTGTGATCCTCGTCCGATGCCCTACAAGAGCATACAGATCTCGTTGACAATCTTTGGGGGAAGTTCAGGGGCTTCTCTTGTTAGAGTGCACATGCCTGCAATTGTAAAGGTGCGGGGAAAATAGCGCTGACTACGACTATGTGGGTTACATGCGGGAAACTATATGTAGGCCATGTGTGCTACTTTCGGAGTTCCTCTCTGCATCACCCACAGAACTCGGCGCTCACCGCCCGGCACTAGGTCTCCACGCCCAGAACCTCAAATGTTATGCCATGGAGATAGGAAGTTGAGGCGTAGATCTGTAGAGCTGCAGTGATAGTCTTGCGTTATCAAAACTCCTCCCAAAATCCTGCTCGCGAGTCAATCCTTGCCACAGAGTGTGAAGGGTTCGGAGAGTTTAAGATGGAGTAGTGGGACATAGTAGAGGGAAGCAGTTCCTCCAGTTGTGGTAATCCCACCAATTTAGCATTAAGGCATCAGACTGAAAAAAAGAAATAATACACACTTCTTCTTATTCTTCGCCTTCCTTCTTTCTTCTGAGTGGTAACTATCAAGGATGACGTACTAGTTAGCCGTATCTGAGTTCATAACGATACACAATAAATAAGCAAACTACTCCAACCTCGCTGGCCAGATACTAGCAGTTTTCAAATTCCTAGTTGGGGAGGCTCCCTAAAAGTCGTTCCTTATCCAATCAAACTGTATAACAACAGTGTGTGATAGTTGATATGCAAACTACATATAAGAAGGCAGGAGAGTGGGTTCCTACGGAGGCCTCTCACGTGCATGAGTCGTGTCACTCCGATCATCTTCCTCTTGATTCCACGCTGCGCGACGCTGAACGAGTGTTCATCCTGCTTTCGTATGGTCCAGGTCTCTGAGGCGTATGTTAGGGCAGGAAGAACGGTGGAGTCGAATAGATGGGCACGGAGTCGGGCGTTCTTCGACTTCTTCGACGCTCTTGAAAGCTCCCCAAACCGCTCGTTTCCTCCTGCTAGCTCCGGTGCTAGGTCGTTGGCCATATTGACTTCGCGACCCAGATACACGTAGCCGGAGCACTCGGAGGTGTTCGTTCCGTTGAGCGACAATGGGGCATCGTAAAACTATCCGTTCTCGGATGTCTTAACGAGAAACAGTGATTAAGGCGGGATCACATACAAAGCTGTAGCCATGTCACATGGTTCTCTATATGGTTTCCCTGACTCGTGCTCACAATAGTGGCCCATGGTTCAGACAATGATCTCGGACGTCTATCATTGGAGTAGTGCGGTCCCATCGTAATGCAACATGTCTGGTGTCTCTTTCATGGCCTTTCGATGTGAAAGCCTTGGTTTACTAGTTTTCTCATACCCATACAACTGATTCATTTTATTTATTTTAAGACGGAAGGAGGGAGGCTAGAAGCGCCTTTCTTACCTTCGCATCATACAGACCAACTCCGGTTGCATATAATGCTAGTCCTTTTATAGAGCGATTCGGAGAGGAGCCTTACGTTCCATGTGACTCCTGCTATAGCGCCTCCACAGTTCAATTCTCGTACCACGCAAGAATTGATGAGAAACAGGGCGGTGCTTCGTAATAAAAACCCCTTCAGAGATCCCATTATTAGTTGTGAGCGGCAATGCATAGGTGCGCATTCACGTTTTTAGCTACGGTGATATGTCCAGCACGTTGTCAGGAAGAGTCGGGTAGGTGAAAACTCTCTTGAATTTGAAGATCTCTGTTAGGAAATAGGTTAAAACATGCCGGGGTACTAGCGTACTTTTTGTACCGCTGTAAATCTTGTTTAAAATAGGTCTACTAGGGGTAATCTGCCATGGGAAGAACGAATATCATAGTCTTTTTTTGGCGGAAATGCCTTATAAGCCCGCTATATTATGTTCGAATCGCCCAAGGCCTTGCGAAATAGTGCGCGCTGGTAAGAAGCGCGGAGTGTGCGTCCCCTACCGATGCGCATTATTTCGCCGTCTCTAGAGTAGAGGTTAGATAGGGGAGAAGCCTTGAAATCTCGAAAAGCCTTGAAAGCTCTGTTGTGTGCTCTCTTTCGCTCACGCGGAGAAGAGCACATAATTAGACAGGGGATGGGACTCCGGGGTGTGGGCCCACTAGGGCACCCGCGTTAAAATTACCTTCATCCTAGAGTTCCCTCCCTTGCCCGATTCGGAAGAAAATAAGACCCGAATCTGTAATCGAAACGAGGAGATAAGACCGCATTTAATTCGCTGCGAGTATCTAGTCGCTACGCCTGCGCGCCACGGCATACTATGGTAACCCCCCACCCGAGACGGCCGCGAACGCGTGCTGGTAGGGGGCGGAGTCTCTGCGTCTCTTACCAGCGCGCGCTATTTCGCAAGGCCTTTGGCGATTCCAACTTAATATAGCGGGCTTATAAGACATTTCCGCAATAAACGACTATGATATTCGTTCTTCCCATGGCAGATTACCCCTAGTAGACCTATTTTGAACAAGAGTAAGTGGGTACCAAAAGTACAATAGTACCTGTTCAACTACGGGTCAGTTTTTGCGTGAACTGTAGTTGCTCTTCCAGTTCATCGCAGTGAGTCAGCTAATCAGTCAACACAGACGCTGGCAAACAGTCATACTACCTACTGCCGAATATGATACCATGCCTTACCTTGATCTAAAGAATGACAGAATAGGAATCGTTTCGGACGGACATTAGTGCGCCGTTGTGTATTTACATACTCCACATTCCATTCGTCGCTCATGTCGCTCCCATCGTTCATACTTCGCGACAAGAGCGACGGATGTAGTGTGGTGTACGTAAATAATTACGAATTTCACACTGCAGTCGTCGCAAACGGAGTGTGGAGTATGCAATTATTTACGTACACCACACTTCATCCGTCGCCCCAGTCGCTCTTATCGCGAAGTATGAACAGGCCCTCAGACACGTGCAGCGGTGAACTGGAAGGGCAACTATAGTTCACACGAGAAACTGACGGTAGTTGAACAGCATTTTTCCCAAAATTCAACGAACTTGCTATGGCGGGAGTTCGAAGCGTAGTTCTCAACATGTTTTAATCCCTTTTAAATTCCCGCTCAAAGTTGTAGCTCGACTGCTGATAGAACTACGTTCACCTGCCGATCAAATTTTAGTGGTGAACTACTGTTGTCCTTCCAGTTGACCGCTGCAAGTGTCTGAGTCACTCTCGTCGCCGGCGCGAAGTATGAATGCGACAGCGACTAGAGCGCCTGGAACGAAAGCGACAGCGCTCGATCATGAACAGATTTCGGCGACGATCGCTCGGTTCTAATCGATTTGCATGCTTTGCGCGGGCGACGAGTTGCCAATCGCTCTCGTCGCGAAGTATGAAGAGGCCCTTATGCGAGAGTTTATCTGGAAGGCGCTGCGCATCTGTTTTGTGTTACATTCTCTATGTCAGCGTTTTCGCATCAGCATGTTCTTTGTTGTGATCGTTCCATTCCTAATGGAACAGAGTGCCAGCAGCACATGTAGCTGCGAACGCACGAGCCCTTGCTGTTGATAATTGCCGTTGCTCGCCAAAGTGCGCCTCATGCGACAAAGCTAATTTGCTCGGCGCCGCTGCTTGCATTGCAATAGGCCACGTGCTCCTGCAGTGTCAGCGAGTCACTCCCCTAGCTCTTCTTGCGATGGACATGTTCTCGCCCTTGTTGGGGTTGCTGCCGCTGTAAGTGTATTAGGCTCCGAAGGAGGGCATCTCTTTGATAAGGGCAAGTGCGAAGATCAAAATTGAGAATCACTTGGAAGCCACTTGCTGCCGTGCAGCTCGCAAACAACTACAGCTTTTGCAGACTGCACATTAGCAGATGTATTTGTGCGCCTAACTAGATCTAGACTGATCTTTGGTTGATTCATTATATTTGTGCAGCACACTTACCTGATGAGAAGTCCGCTCTCTGACTTGAGCTTTGGTTGTTCTTCTCTGTTGCTGTTTATACTGTAGTTTGTTGAGAAACGGATTGTGAAAAATTTCTCAGTGAGGGTGCGGGGATGTGAGCAAAACTGTCGGCTCAGGCGAATCTCGAGCCTGAAATCCGTTCGCTGTGGATGTAGATAACGTTTCTAGACTGCTAATTTGCATGTTAATGTGTTCATTTTTTATTTCTCGTTTTATTTTTATTTTTATTTATTTGTCTTATTATTTATGCGCTTGTAACGCAGTCCGATGAGCTACCGACTGTCGCGTACACACGATACCAGGTTCGTGGTTCGGATTTCCCGCTGGCCAACCAAGCCTCCATCCTTCTGGGCTGGTGAATTGGTACCAGACTTGTCTTGAAAGGATAAAGCGCTAACGTATTCATCGGCCGGCCACCGCAAGTCCTTATATAGCCACCTACACATTTAAATTGCCTCCACGACAAAAAAAACTTAAGGATTTTAATGTTTATGTAAATAAAGCTGCTACGGAGGTATAACATGAAATTCATAAGTCGGAAAAGATATTCCTTTATCTGGCGATTTGCCGCATAAAGTCATAGACTTCAACAGAGATATGACGAGGAGTAACGTAGGTGCTGGTCAGTCTTTTGTAACGCGCATGGATTCGGCTTCATTGCGGTAATGTGAGTTGAGCGTTGATGCTTGGGAAGCTGTAAGGATTAGTTTCTTTTGTTGAGAGATGATCTTTTCTATGAGGTCTTGCTCAAATGCAAAGCGCAGATGTGTAGTTCTACATTACATTTCCGGACAGAAAAGCTGTCCGCCTGTAATAGGCGGTTGTGCACATTTGTACATGATTGTGTCTGTAACGAGTAGTTTCTGGCCCATATTAACGCTAAACGATGTCGGTCTAAATTGCACAGTTGTGTTGAAAATGGATTATTAGCCCGTTATGTTCTCGGTATACTGTTATGAACTCGTAAGGAGGGGTATAAGTGTAACTTTCTTCCACTACAGTTGCTGTTATAAATCCATGTTCGAGATTAAATAACCCCCAGCCTATGAATCAGCACGCAGTTTCACGAGTTAATGGCCAATATTGTCACAGGCTTTGCTCCGGTAGCCGATTTGTCGAATTTTCCCTTTTCGGAGTTTGAAGAATATTATGTTTCGGGGGGGGGGGGGGGTTATGAACCTATTCTGGGAATGAGGAACACCATTTCATCATAGATAGTGCAGTTCCCACCTGTATAAACGAGACCCGGATCTAATGGTGAGTACAGCATTAGAATTATTTCTTCAAATGGTAGCCGTCGTAGGGCCTGTTCATACTTCGCGACAAGAGCGACTTGTCGCTCGTGCAAAACATGCATATCGATTAAAACCAAGCGCCAGCGCTGTCGCTCCAGTCGCTGTCGTCGCTCTTGTCGCCCGTGCAAAACATGCACATCGATTAAAACCAGCGTGCGCCGCCGAAAAGTGTTCATTCTCGAGCGCCGGCGTTGTCGCTCCAGCCGCTCTTGTCGCTCCAGTCGACTGTTCATACTTCCGCGCGTTGCGCTCTTGTCGCTGCTGTCGCGAAGTATGAACAGGCCCGAAGGTTACCAGTCACTCTCTGATCTACCTTCTTTGACCTCCAGGGTATTTTACCATATGGTTAGACTTATTCATCCATGTATCTCCACCATCTGCGAGTGACAGCTAGTCCTTGTCGGCTACCATCTGGAAAACTATTCTTGTACTCTACCTTGAACATTGGGTGTCATCTCGTTTTTCTTTGGTATTATTCTCCGTGTGATGTAGTGGTTATTGGAGCATTGGATGCATAAAACTTTGTCCTTTTCCAGACTTCAAAGGAGGTGAAGACCCAACGCGTGGGCGAAATCAAGCATGTAGCAGTTTTAGCCAGTACAATACGGTTCCTGTTTTTTGATGCTTGGGCGAAATAAATACAAAAAACCGCCGTTTTCCCATGGCTGCCTTCAAGGTGGCTATTTAAAAAATAGTGTTACCATCCTAATCCAAGTAAGCGGTACTTCCAACGATGTAGGCATCAGGCAGTGGTATAAAAAATAGAATTGGGACCTATAAAACATGGACTTTGTCGGTGCCTCTTGTGACAGATGGAGGTCACCGCCGTCCAGGATTTGCGGGTTACCGAATCTATTCTTTACTTAAGCCACTGGATGTTGCCTACACCATTGGATAGATCGCTCAGATTGGATTTGGATGGTAACATTTATTTATCGAATAGCCCACTTTGAAGCGGTATTATAGTTCATAGAACAGCACGCGGTTTACTTTTCCTTTTAATTCAAGGTTTGGGCGGGTTTCTTCCTCATAAGAACGCACTGTATTATACCTATGGTCAGCGATCCTCTGTAACGGGCAAGCGGTAACTAGCGCGCCACGAAAGCGCGGTTTGTCGTTTAGTATTGTTCTCCTTTTGGCTCATTGGAAGTTCTTCCTTTGCTTTCAAAGTGCAGAGTTTGCGAAAAGTAAGCCTAGTGCCCTTACTGTGTCAGCAGTTATTCCTCACATATCGAGTGTACCACAATTGCACCTACTGTGTGGTACCACATCCATATATTAGTACAATTCTGTGGTTTGAGTGGATGTAGTCTGAGCTTGTCGAAGAGAAGAGCTCGAACTCGACCAGGAAATTGTGCTCCACCACCTTTGCTGGAAGTGTTGGTTTCCTGTTTTAGTTTTGCTCTCTATTTTCTTGCCTTGTTTGCCTTCATATTTCTACTGCACGCTTTGGTTCGTAGTTCACTGATATGCCTCCTTCATGAGCTGTCGTTTCTAGCTATAAACGACTGACGCTACTTAAATGCACCGCCATAGTTTCTGTTTGTATCTTTCACTACTGTGACAGTTTTTTTGGCACTAGTTATAAGTTCCGACTCCACCGACAAGACTTTGGTCGAAAAATTTTTTTTTCGCTGAAGCTTTGTCTAGAGGGGTTATTTGGAGTGCTGATCACGAATCTGGCATCCGTTTTTAGTTTGACGCTGGAGTACGGTAGGTTACGGATGGTGACTAAGGTAATGGACACCGATTTCGCCCAAACTCCGGCGTAAAACGAAAAACGGATGTCAGATTCGTTATCAGCACCCCAAATAACCCCCTAGACAAAGTTTCAGCGAAAAAATTTTTTCGACCGAAGTCTTGTCGGTGGAGTCGAAACTTTTAACTAATGCCGTTTTTTATGTTCTCATCGGTCTTTAGTACATTCATACATGTGGTTTCACATGATATAATTAGTCGAATTGGTAAACAGGTTGCTGAACCCTGTGAACTACGCGAATTGGTTCAAGCCTTGCCTTACTGCTTTGTCCTTGTGGTTACACAGTGCATCTGCCTTTCTTCAACAGTAGGAGTTCGGTGGGCTTTCCCCATTCAGATACTTGCTCGTGCTTCATTCGCATGCCGGTGGTGTAATGGCGTAGAGCATTCCGGCCCGGTCAGCTCCAGGCGGGACTCGAACTGCGGGTTCGAGTCCCGCCTGGCGCTAGAAGTTTGGGTCGCAGCAAAACATCGTTATAACAGCTTTATGTATACTTCTCGGGGTGCCTGAGTAGAGTGATAGTCTTCCGTTTATGTTATTCCTGCAGCGTCGTATGTGCGTGAATGGCTTTCGTGTTATTCGAGGAGACCGGATGAGTGAGTCGTCCATGCGAGCAGCGCATATTACGAAGCCAGAGTTTTTCATAACAGTCGATTACGGGAACTGGTCTGGAGATGGGATTGCCATGTGCTGCTTCACTTGGCTAATATTCGTTCTCTGCTCGGCCGACATTATAAATCTTCACACTCTAGTGCGCAATTTTCCAGTCTGCCTGAGACGAAGAAGCGGCGTAGGTCTAGAGAGTAGAGTCCACTCTCAGTGACTCCTATTTCTCTCGGCTTTGTCGTACCAGCAGCACAGGTTGCTGTCCTATAACGGCTATGATGTGTGTTTAGCGTTTTCAATTCGATAGTTTTTTTTTTGAAAATTCTCTGAATGTTATAAAAGAGGATGATGATGACCTCTTGCTCTAAACTTCCTCCCAAAATTCTTCAGAACTTCGAATACGTCAGCGAATTATTGCTGCATAGTTGCTCTGCCACAAGAATGTCAGCACCTCACTGCAATTTCGGCCGAATCTCGTCGTTCCGAACACAGGAGTCCACATGCAGAACATCATAGTTTAGTTTCCTTGTAAAATGCAAGTACAGCATAAACAAGCGCCGTTATCAGGACAACTGAAGCGAATTTCTTTGGAGGGAGCAGTTCGTTGGACAACACGATGCTTTCTTCCACTTTTGGGACCAAGAGGCTCAAATAGACCCATGCTGATATTGCTCAATTCTCTTTCAAGGTTTCAAGTTGCTTTGTCGGTAAGCGATAAGCAAGTCCAAATGTTCGTTGCTTAGGTGTTTCTGAATAGTACACCCAAACCATAACTATTATCAACGCTTATCAATGCCAAAAACTGTTGGCAGAACGGTTCAAAAACGGTTGGCAGAACGATTCGTGATCAGCATCTAAACAACTCGGTGAGCGAAGTTTGAGCGAAATCGGAGACCATGGCATCGACAGCCTTAGCCAGCCGGCCTATTGTAATTTGCCGTACTCCACTGTAGTACCAAAAACGGATGCCAGTATCGTTATCAGCACCTCGGTGAGCGAAGTTTGGGCGAAATCGGGGTGGGCACTATTGTACTTTTAGGACTTGGCCTAGGGTGTTATTTGGTATGCTGATCACGAATCTGACATCCGGTTTTCGTTCTACGGTAGAGGATAGGTCGAAAAAAAACTTTCGCCCAACTTCGCCCAGGGGGATTAGTTAGGGTGCTGATCACGAATCTGACATCCGGTTTTCGTTTTACGCTGGAGTACTGTAGGTTACCGTAGGTACTGGTGGCTAAAGTCGTGGTCACCGATTTCGCCTACACTCCAGCATAATACGAAAAATGGATGTCAGACTGGTGATCATCACCCCAAACAGCCCCGAAGTTTTGGCGAAATCGGTGACTATGTCCTTGGCAACTTTAGTCACCCGTCCCTACCGTAACCTTCCGTAATCGGCCGAAATTTCAAAAACGGATGTCAGATTCGTGATCACCACCCTCTAAAATTCCTCCTGAGCGAGGTCTGAAGAAAATTTTGGGCCTCTACTCGATCTTTGAAGTCGTGAAAGTCCAACAGTGCCCAAGTTTCCTCTACGATATACCACAGAAGTAGCATGTGTGACGCATGTCAGGAAAGGATTTGTTGGCGCCCATCTTTCTCCTCATTCTTACATTTAGCATCTTGGGTCCCAATTTTGTCTTCGAAAGCAACTCAAACGGATCACTAGCGGGCAAAGTGCCGTTCTATCTTACCCAGACAATCCTGATTGCAATACACCGTCCCTCATCTCCTGAGGCGTAAATATGTTGTTGGTCGTATAAGTCTGATTGGGCCCGATAGTTGAAGTGTTTTTCGCTGCTCCATTCGTCTAGGCCTATTTACAGCTACGCGGTAGTTCTTAAGAGATGTTTTCGTGGTTCAAGCACGTCGCGTGGCAGCGGTAATCACCCGCTGCTAATTACTATTCTCGGCAGCTCGGCGTGCATGTGTTCTGTACGAAGGTCCGTTCTGTTGACTGCCTTCTTTCTCCACTATCAGTTTGCTTTCCTGGCTGTTCCGCCTGGAAAGCAAACCCAGTGTCGACTTTCAGCTCGTGTGAGAGCTGTTCGTTTCGTGCTATTATAGCTGCTAAGGCTGTGCTTGTTTTCCCCACCGTCACTGCCGCCGTAGCGGCTAGCTGTCTTTGACATTATGCGCCAGGCGAGTAGTGCTCTTTGCTCCCCGTCTCAATTGCCTATTGGGTACACGCCTGGTCGATACGCTGTTAGAAGACCTACGCCTCACCTTATACCCGTAGGCTGCGACTTGTTTGTCAAGGCGGCCTAGTAGTGATCGAGAAAACAGGAAGTTTGCTCTGGATGAAGGCACTCATCGGCTTGAAGACTTAGCTACGATTGGCATCCTACTTATGCGCTCTCGCTTCTGTCGTTTCTCACGCACATCGCCCATATTCAGCATGCAGATTGTGAGCTTAACTTCCATTAAATCAGCCTGATGTATGGCTCCGACGGGCGTACTGTTGTTCACGTCTGATCGGCTTATTAACTAGCTGTGTAATCTCGAATGCCTCTGCTCGGCTTTGCCGCCCATGCCAATTGGTTATCCAAGCTCCTTGTTCGGTGACTTGGTGTCACCTCAGACTTGTCTGGGAGGGTGAAAAGACTGACCCATTGATCGGCTCATCACGCAAGTTGTTGTTTGGCGAAATACGCATTCAAATCGCCTTCACGACATCTCGCAAAAGCAGAATGTGATGCACATCCCAAAAGGGATCGAGTAACGCCGCCATTTATCCTTCAACTTTATCTTCGTCGGAGGTGAGGATAAACAAGATAAAGAACGGCGTTAATTAATCCTTTCCTGGGAGGTGCCACGCATTCTGCTTCTACGGAATGTTGTAGAGGTGGTTTGAATGCGTGTTTGGCCAAACAATGACTTGTTGTGGCCAGCCGATGGCCAAAACATTATTTTATTCTTCCCAAACAAATCTGGTACCAATTCACCGACCCCAGAGGGAATGAAGGCTTGGTATCCTTTTGCGGGGCGAGCGTTGCTGTCGTACTGCATGCGACAGCAGCCACCTCCGACAGCGCTGCGAAGCGCCCACTACATTCTTAGGTTCTTGAAAATCAGCTGCAATCTCACCTAAGCAGCTTGTGTATGTCATTTCGACTACCTGTCATCGCTGTTTAGACTATGTAATGTCCTAGTTTTCCTAGAAGCTTTAATCCGAGCACTATAGCTTGTTTTTCCGTCGCAGGATTAGGGTGCTCTATTACAACATCACCAGAAAGGCGGAACAACGGTCGTTCTGGCTTTACATAAGTGACAGTTATGTGTCGCTTACCACTAGAACTAGCATCGGTGGTAAGTGACTTAACGAGGCGACCATGTAAGGCAGCCTTACACAGCGTTCTCTGTTGCACGAAATTAGAAATTTTATGCAGCTTTCGTGTGTTCTAACTCTGTGTTGGACGGAGCTAGGTCGGATTTGATATTAATGGACATTTATCCGCCTTTTTACCAAGGCGAATACCACAATACGAGGTGACCGCCACTCTCACCTCGATGCACTTTGTGCCCTAGTACCTCTGATTAGAAAGATTATTTCTTTAGCCACCAACGCGGCCACGGACAGACTTAGCAGAAACAGAGATATATTGCGAATGCCACGCGGTTTCGATTCGATAACCTCCAACTGATATAATTAAACCTTTATACGTCAAATAAAATTAGAAAATATACGGCGATACAAAAGAAATGCAAAAGGACCTATTACTAATTGACCTAGAGTTTAAATTCTCCACCTGTAGTTGACAAGGTTCTGTGGTGGTTGTGCTCGTGACCCTAGAAGTAAAATGCTAATACAACTATTATAAAAGGAATCAAAACGACGAGTAATGATAAAGACCGAGAATGTTATAATCGTCCTGGCTTATAAACGGTTGAACATCAGATATTCGTAGGAATGAGGCGCAAAGCGACAACAAGCTCATATGAGGTCTAAACGACAACAAAGACGTGAGAGTCACTCAGCAGTTTCACCGTAGCCTACAGTTTAATACCGAACTCGGAGTTCAGTATAAGAAGGTAATTTGAAGAAATCAGGAAGAGCGCTTGATGTGCACTTACATAACGAGTCTTAGTTCGATTCCTTGTATAGGACGGTCAACGGTTGGTTACCTCGTGTGGACCTCAACATGTACAAAAGGCCACTGATTATTCCTACGGCTTAAATTGCTGGCGACCAGGGATTATAAAGCTCTGGCTCCTATTTATCGGTCGACTGCGAAGGTTCGTTTTGTCGGTCAACCACACATTCGTGATGATTCAGTAGAATGCGTAGCACAACCAGGGGCCGGACTCATCAACGACTTACAGTAATCTAACGGTGAAAGTACTGCCGAAATCCTTGATAGCGCGACTTATCAGTGAAACATTTCATCATATCGCTTGTTGATAAGTCGCGCTATCAGGGATTTCGGCAGTATTTTCACTGTTAGATTGCTGTAAGTCGAACGCTGTTGAACCTCGAGGGAAGAGTAAGGTATAATGGCATCGTTTCGGTCTTGATGACATTAACCTCAAGTGTGCGGCCGTGCTGATCACTTTGTCGGCTAACGAATTTCTATGCAATGCGATCTGTCTGTGGGGGTGGGGACTTATAACTCTTCAATCTAACTCTGGAAATTATGAAATTCTGGTTTCACAAAGCAAGACAAAGATGTCACAGATTAAATCCACAGAAACACTATATGGTTGATCTTTATTACCGTTTACACTTCATTCACTGTGCCTGTGTCAGTTAACTGTCTTTTTAACTGTTATTTTCATCTTTATTTGTCTTTGTATGTGCATTAAATTTACTATTTTTAAATCTTTTGAGCATTCCTTGAAGGTGAGCTTTTATTGAATAACGTCTGTGTGCTTGAAATGAGGGGCTCGTCAGCGCAACTTCTTTGAACTTGTTTAGTTTCCTGTTATTATGCGACGCATTGGTTGTTTATGTCTCTTTGCATTCGAGTAAACCTCGCTCAGACGTCTTCTTCGTATGCTTATTGATTCAGAAGGTGCTTTATACAGCTCGAGGTCTCACGCTTTCTGGCCTCCAGCGTTTGCTAAAATGTCTGCCATTTCTCTGAGGTTTTCTATTTCTGCGGCTACAGCGTCGCCTTGGACGTATTGCTGTCCATTTCTCTTCCTTGCCGCTCGGATTGAGCATCCTTTGGACCCTTGAGGGAGTTGGAGCGAGGTTCTGCCCAAGTCCGACTTTCGATGACTCTTGCCATGGCGTTGTTAAACTAGCGTGTTCTGTTATAGCCGTTGGCCAAGTCTGATATCCACGTTTTTATTCGGAGAGTTTCGCCTTCTTCAGAGCTTGGAATAGTCGGAAACATCTACAAGAAAACGTGGATAACAATGTTGGTCAGCGGCTATAACAAGAAACGATGTTTAATCACAGCTTAGGGAGATAAGGATAAAAGGATAAAGGGCGCCATTACTGAATCCCTTCTGGGATGCGCCACGCATTCTACTTCTATGGGATATTGTAGAGGCGATTTAGATGCGTATCTGGCTGTACAATGAATAGCGGTGGCCAGCCGATAAACAAGTCAGCGCTTTATCCTTCCCAGACAAGGTTGGCACCAATTCGCCGACCTCGAAGGGATGGAAAGCTTGGTTGGCCGGGGCGGGAAATCAGTTATACGCGACAGCCGGCGCCTCCTCCGACTGGGTACACGCGCCGGATTTAGAATATATTTGAGGAAAACTACACGCTCAAGTGAAGTCGTCGTCATTTTGTCTCTACTTTGTTTTACTTGGCTGGAACTGTTACCGCTAATATAATGGCACCCCGAACTCTATCCCCTCCCCTCTCCACCCTTCGTGCTAGGCCAACTGTATTCTCCAGGAATACTCGTAAGATTTAATGAGTAGTTCACGTTTTTGCAGCAGTACCATTGCTTATGTCAATCTCAGACGGGTTTTCGACTGCACGAGAGAATGCTGCTCTTCTCTCGGAAGGCACTTTCATTCATGATACACTTCTCAGAGCCTAAAAAGCCCTATTATTCTTTGGTTTGCCGAGAGCTTGGCTCATTGTCGTGAAGGAGCTCTTAGAAAGATGGCCATCAGTAGGTGGCACGATTTTTTTAGTTTGCCATAAAAGTCGTAAAAGTAAGATGAAGAAAATTTCAGCTGTGTCAAAATGGGAAGCACGAAAAAATTCCTGTGTCTGCTCTTAAAGTACCCCTCTTCCGAGTTGAAGCTCAGAGGTCGTGTGGGTGGTTGCACACATTAGGACTAATGATGTCCCCGTCTACTGGTTGAACTTGTCGACCAGAATTCATCGAGTTCAAAGTGCTTCTTACTACGGTCTGGCTACTCAACCAACGATATCACCTGCATATTTCGTATCACCTGGCGGACTGAAATGTTGAACACACCCTCAGGAGACCTTGGTTCAATTGCCATCTGCTTTGAAATAGGAAACTCTTTGTCCAGCACTCACAAGGGTGACGAAATAAACCTAGAAGGGTAGCGGGATTCCATGTAATTGCCTAATCTAATCGGCACTCGCATGAGCTTCTCTCGGTGAATGAACGTTTTTATCAGGCTCCGTCACACAGCGGTTATTACAGTTTTTCAGTGGCAATATTGATGATTTATTGGCGCTAATATTGATGAATTAAGGAAATTGTTCATACTGATTGGTCTCTGAAGGAGATCATTTTCAAAATCTGTGGTCTCTTTGATGGTGCCAATAATTCATCCATTTGTCCCTAACGCGTTCTAGAGTAGCCCAGTGGGTCATCGCAGGAGTTGGCCGAAGTCCGTAAGATCTATCGTTCAATGCTTTTCCCGCTCATGTTGAGCTCCAAATCCTGAAGAAAGTGCCATAGAGCGAGGGAGCATAATTTTCGAAGTGTATCCTTGCTTGGGCGCGTAGTAGCGCAGTTAGAGGAGATGCCGGCTGTCGTGTGCACTTCGATTAGAGGTTCTTGGTTCAGATTTCCCGCCGAGGCAATCAAACTTCCCACCCATCCGCTGTCGGAGAATTGATGCGGTACTCGTCTGTGAAGGATAAGACACCGGTCGGTCACCACAAGTCATTGTGTAGATCGTATACCCATTGAAACTGCATCAACGTTATTCCCCTAAAAGTGTTGAATAACGCCGTTCTTACTCCTTTTATCCCGCTCTTTGGCCATCCAACATTGTCACCAACCACTGTCTTCTTTATCATGTTCTTTCTTCCCTAGCTCCGCCTTCTGCTGAAGGATCGTGGTAAGATGGAGGCGTTAAACTCGTCTATGTTTGGAGGCCTCTTCGTTGCCGACTCAGATGAATAGGTACTGAAGACTAGACTCGGCTCCACTCTCCTATCAATCTTTCCTTGCGGTTTTCCGACTTTCAGGGGTAATAGACATCTTCCTCCCTATTCAAATGCCGCTCAGCAAACGAGTCATTTTCCCAAGAGGGAATACCGGCTTCAGAAAGAAGGATTTTGCTTGCTTCTGTCCTCTGTGGTCTTCTTACGGTATGATATTATGACTTGTTCAGGAGAAAGAGTTGTCCCATTGACCTAGCTAGAGCTTTCCTTTGTTGACCCGTTCTCTGTCGACCTTTAATGTAATAAATTTAGAAGCCAAATAGCAGGAAAAGGTTGTACAGATCGTCCATTCAGTGAAGCAGGCCACTACCGACTGTACCTAGAAAGTGCATCGAATCTCGGGTTGCGCATTTCCTCATTTCCTCATTTCGATTCCTTCTAGGGTTTTTATGTAACCATATTGTCAGGCGCCTACTTCTTCGACGATGTTCGGCAAATGATTCGTAGTTCTAGGTGCGGATAGTCGATTACTTCCCGAGGGCTACAGAGGATTGTGACCCTCAATGCCTCTGCACTTTTCCTATGTCAATTCCATGCATTGAATAGCCCAACTGTCATGCTTAAGCTGAGGATCTCTGGCTCGGTTCTGGCTATGTGTGCAGAAAAAAATTGCCTTGAAATGAGTCGAGGCAATGTATGACGTGGTAGCAACAATTTTGTTCTACTCATTGTTTTAGACCAGAAGGCGGAACGTTGGGGAAATAAGCGTTTCAAAATATTCATACTTACTACTTACTACCCAATTGTCATACGTAAGCTGAGGATCTCTGGCTCGGTTCTGGCTATGTGTGCAGAAAAAAATTGCCTTGAAATGAGTCGAGGCAATGTATGACGTGGTAGCAACAATTTTGTTCTACTCATTGTTTTAGACCAGAAGGCGGAACGTTGGGGAAATAAGCGTTTCAAAATATTCATACTTACTACTTACTACCCAATTGTCATACGTAAGCTGAGGATAAGGAGTGAAGATTGGCGTTAATCAGTCATTTTTGCGGTGCGCCACGCACTTTTCTTCTACGCGATATTGTGGGGGCAAATTGAAGGTGTATTTCGCTTATACGATGACTTGCGATGCCCAGCCGATGGACAAGTCAGTTTTTCATCCTTCTAAGACAAGTCTGGTATCAATTCAATCAAAAAGATGGAAGGGCTAATTTGCCTGGGCGGGAAACCCGAACCAAAAATCTGGAACCAGCGGCACGCGACAGATGGCGCTTCCTCCGACTGCGCTGCCATGTGCATCCTATATAAATAGAAGGCGAAACAGCTAAAAATAATGTGCTTTGTTTTGACCAGCCATTCTCTAGTGGCCCTTAGATTTAGAAGCCACTCCAGATTTCGTTCTAGTTCTCTTCGCTATATCGATCCCTCTCGCGCTTTTTGGATATCCCAAGTGATAAGCGTCCATCTCCCTTTTCCAAACCGGGGTTGGCAAATGAATCAGCGCTCGAAGAGCGGGCAATGTTCGGAGTCTCAGCTGTTACGAAATACGGGGTTCATTTTCTTCGTGGACTGTTGCAACTTCACAAAAACTCCGCTCTCGGCGACGGCCTTCGATCGCCGTCGCTGCACCTGCAAGTGCATGTGTCATACGGGGACATAGACTTTGTCTCGGAACAGTGGCGCTCTCTCGCCTCCGATAAGGTGTCTCAGGTCTCAGCCATGCTGGGACACTTGCACTCCCTTTTCGTTCTCGCGGACGCCCATGGGTCTGGCCGAGGGCGGACGAAGTGGGTGCAGAGCCCGGCCGGCGCCTCGCCTCGCCACCGCGAGTGTGCGGCGCCCTCGTCGCCATTGCCTCAGCCTCTGTGCTCCCTCCCTTTCCGCTTCCCCATCCTCACACTCAGGGGACCTCAGAGCTGCCTGGCCTAGATGTGGTTGCCGTTGCTCTTCGCTGTCTTTTCGTCGTCGTCGAATCGCGCCTGACTTCCCTATTGCTTGCCATAGAGCTTCCCATAGTAATTATTACTTGGATTTAGATGACATCCGGCAAACAAGAGCACGAGGATGTGTTCGTGGACGGCGAGGAGACGGAACTCAGCCGGCGACTAAAGGTCCAGATTAACGAGAAGGATCTGGTGAGTGTCTGGCTGGGCATGCTTGCATTCATCGCATCTAATGTCCCCCTGATTAGCTGCTCTATGGTCTCTGCTCAGGCGCTGAGTTCGAGGTATCAGAGAGGGCTCCGCACCATTATATTTATCACTTCCCGCTTTTGACTAGGCGGCAGGTCGTTATAATCACGGGGGCATGTTTTTCTCGGCGGAACTTTTTGGGGGAGAATCAGACCTGGTAGTAGTGCGAGCAGTGCTCTTGCAGATGTGCATCAATGGATGTGGATTCTACGGCACACCTCAGTGGGGAAATCGTTGCTCGAAGTGCTGGCGCGAGCACCAGATTGCTGAGAAGCGGAGTCAGGACTACGCGAAGAACAAGTGAGTGCCTTAGCGCTGGATTTTCCCAGGATTTGTTTTTGTTTACTTGCTCTGTGGCAAAAAGTTATTAAAGCATAAGCTATCGCTGAATCGTACTACCAAGCAACTCGCGCTGCGTTTGTTTACCTCTTACGTTTTCCTTCATATTTTTGTACATCCGTTTCTGGATTTTCTGTGACGTTCGAAAATACGTGTTTTATTTTGCATAGTTTTTCATACATTTGATTAGCCTTGAATTTTCCGGCTGCATCTTTTTCTTCTTTCTATTGCCATCCAAGTATCCAGGCATCCCAGTTTAGGCCACTTCGCTGTTTTGCCACATTATTGGCTTTTTGATGTTTTTAAGCAGTGTTACATTAGGTCTATTAACCGAAGGCTTCAAGGGCTAGCGGTGACAAGCCTCTAGCTGCTGTGTTATAAAATGATGAGGGTAAACGATGGCGCTGACCAATCCCTCTTGAAATGCGCCACGCATTCTATTTGTACGGGATGTCTTAGAGGCAATTTGAGTGCGTATTTGATCTACGCAGTGGCTTGTTGTGGCCTATCCATGGACGATCCAATGGGTGATTCTTCTCAGACGAGTTTGGTAGCAATTCACCGAGCCTGGGGGATAGAAGGTTTGGTTGGCCTGGGCGGGAAATCCGAGCCAACGATCTGTAATTGGGTGAAGGCGACTGCCGTAACATGCGCCCTTATCCAGGCCAATTTGGCTGTGACATTCAAGGTGTGTGTTCAAAGAAAAACACTGCTGTTCAGCGATCTGGAGATGTTAACTCAGTACTTCTGTCCAGTACAGTCTGTGTGATTATCCACGATTCTTCAGGTGCTCATGTGTTATAATATTTCGATAGTTCCTACTTTAACGGGAGCTGTTCACAGTTAAAGTGGCAGCTCTCTGAGTCTAGCTGCGAATTGTTCATTGTCTCACTCGACGAAACATGAGCTCCCTCATTGTTCCTCACGTGACCAACAACCAGGCTTTAAAGTCGTCACAGCCCAGGTGAGCAGTTCTGGATTCTTGGCTGGCACAACAATCTACTGATAATCATAATCATAATCAATAATCAATCTAAGGACGTTACGTTCTCTCACTCCACTCAGTGTGTCAAGTAGAAGGTGCCGCCCCTCAGACTTGACATGGGCGCAGTAGAAGATACATATGGTGTCAATGTTCTTCGAGAGGCCTCTCATTAATTCAGAGGTTTTGCTGCGAAATTAATGACCGTTGAACTGTCCCGAGATTCGTAGTGGTGAGGTCAGAATAAAAGTTCTTCCTTTCTCAGCTGCCGTTTAGCAGTATTGGCTTTGAATGTAAAGGGTACGTGCCTGATTTGTTTTCTGGAAGATTCCCCTAGATTCCCTTAAAATCTGCTAATGGAGACTGGCATTCTATATGCGAGTGCTTCTGCGTATGTTAATAAGACTTCGCAGGCGTGCTCAGTCAACATTACTAGATAGCTCTATAATAAAGTAACGACATTACTCAGTTCTTTTTAGAATGCGCCACGCATTCTATTTTCCTGGTGTTGTGCGAAGGAACTTTGAACGCGCTTTGGCCCTGCGCCTTACGGTAGTCAGCCGATCGAAAAGACAACATTTTCGCCCTCTGGTGTCCGACTTTGCCTAGCCAAGTCATTTTACGCAGGTGCGTTTTCAATTTGCTTCGCGCGTAGTGTTTGAAATGTGACACCTCTACGTAATCACACAAAGTGCGCATACCTTACGCCACCAGTTTAAAGCATTATCTGCATTCACTCGCAGTTACGACGCTACCTCTGCTGTACGCTGCTTGGGCTGATGCGTACTGAACTGTAGGTGGCGCACTAGGTGCACCATCTTCCTTGGAGAACTGGACTCATCAATGGATTCATTATCTCCAGTTGCTGTACTAGAGGTGCGTCCTAGAGATAGTTCTATCAGCAGTTCAATTAGTAGTCTTAAGTATCGTGGTTGAATGAAGCAAGCTAACAGGCGGAAGGTTTAGTCTTCTGCGAGAAAATTGACCTGTTATAAAAGATAAAGGGCGACATTAATCGTTCCTTGTTAGGATACGCCATTCGTTGGCATCAACTTCGGTGGTGGTGGAAGACCTGGATGACCTTGTCGAGTGTCGAAACTCGATTAAGAGCTCAATCGACAGCCGACTCATACCCGGACTGCGTCACCACGTAAGAATTCGCTTAGGCCACCTAAACAATCGCTTACCACTTTGGGTGCATGGCGATTTTGATCGGGAGCACATTCATTGCAAGAAGTTTGTGTACGTTGTGAACCACGTATTGCCAAGTGATAAGCTGAGAGCTAAGGTAGATGGTCTAAGTGAATTTACATGTGCTGGCGCAGTCCGAGCAAACGTCGGTTGTCGACTCGTATCGAATCGAGTTGCGGAACCGCGCAGGCAAACCAAGCCTTCGATGACTCTTTCGAGGTCGATGCGTTAGCATTAGGCTTGTCTCGCAAGGATAACGCATTGAAGACTCACCACTGTAAGCCATCGTATATGTGAAATACGAGTGCCTCCTACGGATTCTGTAGAACGCATGGCGCATCCGAAACAAGGCCTGATTATCGCCGTTCTTTATCCAGGATTACAGGGCAGTTTTTTGCATTCTCCCAGGGAAGGTTGAAACCATTCACTAGCCTGCTTACAGTGTCCAAACCCCGCTACAATACCGCTCTCGTCTCTTGGTTTCTTGGCGGACTAAACACAAAAAAACCGCCGTCTTCCCATGACTCCCTTTAAAGTGGCCTATTCAAAAACTAAATGTCACCATCCGAATCCAATGTGGGCGGTCTATCCAATGATGTAGATATCATGCAGTGGTTTTAGAAAAAATTGATTTAAGAACTGTAAAACCTGGACTAGCCGGCGCAGTTATCTCGAGCGGCAGGTGGAGGTCATTGTCGTCCAGCTTTTAGGGGTCACCGAATCTGCTCTTTTCTCAAGCTACTGGATGATACCTACACCGTGGGATAGACCACTCAGATTGGATTCGGATGGTAACACTTTTTTTGCATAGTCCACTTTGAAGGGAGTCATGGGAAACGACGAAAACAGCGATTTTTTGCGTTTGTTCCGCCCAAAAGCCAAGAAACAGGGGCGGTATTGTATTGTTGGCTTTACAGAAAGTTCTCCCTATTTACCCATCCTGAGCTAATTCTTCATTGCCGCTGACACTCATCAATAGTGCACCTTTTTTCTTGTCGGCCTGGTAACAGCTGAGAGCACGTGATGTTCAATGCTAATTGCACGTGCCACGAGACCCTGTCTAGAGCTGTTTTCGTGCGCCGAAAAAGGCTCCTCGTTTCGTTGTGAATCGCAGCTAGCGCGATATAATTTTCGAAGTTTAGTGGTCGTCGTGAGATGCGCGACAACAGCCTTCCTCGGCTGCTGCTCGAGTTCATGTTATTGACGACGAGCACGCACCGTTGAGCAGCAATTGCATGTGCGGTGTGGTTATGCGTTTTTTGCCGACGACGCGAACGAGTCAGACTTGCTGATTGTGTTATCGGCGCAGCGTAGCAGCACAAGGCTACACGGACATGTCTGGAAGCGGCTACCCGGTGTCATGGCTCACGTGACGCTGTTATTGCTACAAGCGTCTTCCGGGAAAGGGGGAGGGGAGGGGGGAGCGAAGGATGGACAGACAACCTCGGAAGGGCTATTGCTTCCGCTGGCCTCGAGCAGAGACCAAGAGCGCCCGTTGGAAAGCTGTATAGTTGGGATAATGGACGGATTGTGTGCGCGAACCAACGACGGACGCTATGAATTTTGCATGAGATGGACTGGTTTCTTCCACTGGCGGCGGCAGTAAGTGGTCCTTGAATGGAGGACGAGGTCGGTGCAGTGAAAATTGAATGTGGGAGGTTTGGTTATATTTGTGTTCACGGACAAAACTAGGGTTTGATATTAGATGCATGTAGATGTTCTGGGAACGGCATGGACAATTAAAGAACTTCAAGATAAGGAGTGAAGATACTAGTCGTTAAAGTGGACTACATGGGGTGGCGGAGACGCGCCAACCAATCACAACCAATGCAAAACACTGACCGAATGCGCACCATCCAATCAGGGCACTGTTTACGCCGGTCTGGTTGCTGCGTGTATCCGATGCTGTTTATTCTGATGCGTCCTCTCTCTCCATGTCGACCACATTAACGGCTAGTATCTGAGTGGATGATAAACTTGATGTAGAGATGTAGAGATTAGAGATGTAGGGGGAATGAAGAGAGCGATCGGGGAAGGGCGGATTCTGGTAGAGGTTAGCACTTCACAAGAGCCATCCATTGAGATGGTTGATGGCATATAAGGCGACTAGAACGGTTCAGATGAATATAGAGGCTCATACTGATGGTCGATTCAATCAACATTCTCCTGTACGAGCTGTTACGACGAGAAGTAGCATTCGCTGGAAGAGAGCACTATGAATTAAGGGGCTGGGAAATAAATAACGGTAAGGTACTTCTGTTCCGTAGTGTTGCTGGTCAAATACCCAATTGACATTGACAAAGCTTACCTCGAACTTGGGTGACTAAACCAAATTTACAAAGTAGAGAAACAAACAGTACACAAGCAACAGTCGATCACGTCAGTGAGAAGCTATATTGTAGCAGTAAGAAGATTAAACATAATGAACCGTTATTTTCTCGCCCTTTTGTAACGAGTTTTTGTTTGCACAGTGCAGAGCTGATGACGTTTATTAGGATGGGCCAAAAGCAATGAGACAAATTCAACAAATTCTCTTCATAACTCAATTACAACTCAACAGCGCTGAGGAATCTATTCGCCATTAAAGTCAACAAACCTTGCTGCCATGGATCAGCCACCTTTCTGATCCCATCCTTCCAGAACTGCTTGGCCCTGGTGCTGATCCACTGCTCGTTATTTTGTGGTCCGCTTAGGTCCTTGTGTCCTTTCCGACCACGAAGTCCTATAGGCTCAAGAAGTAGTAGTAGTCGCATGGAGGGATGTCCGGCGAATACGATGGGAGAGGCATGTGAACGTAGCCCAGCTGAGCAAGCTTATCCGTGGTCACTTTTGCCCGATGGGGTGCGGCGTTGTCGAAGAGGAGGACCTTCATGAAGCGCTGAGACCGAATAAGTGCGAGTCGCCGGTCCATCTCTTCTAATTCGTTCACCATGGCCTTGAGTCCATCGTCGTGCTTTTGGAAAACAGCTTCCTGTATACCGGTCCATGGGCGCAGACTCAAAAGCTCAGAAGGTGCTTCTCGCCCCGCCAACTGGCTGCTTGGCAGGGTTAAGGTAGAAGACGTATTTCTCATCTTGCGTGAATATTGAGCCCAGGCTGCTCGGGGTTGGGAATTGTGTGGGATTTGCGCGACACAGGTCGACTCGTCAGACCGGGGTTTCGGCATACTTCTGAAAAAGGCGAAAGTGGTCACTTCTCAGGGTGCCTTCAGTAAGTAGCAAACAAACATACAACTACGAGAATCACAAAACCGGACTCCAGTCACGACATATATGGGCACGGCATGGAGAGTCTCATTACTTTTGCCTCCCAACCTAATAAATTTGATCGCCCCGTCTCGCCCCTACTAGTCTTCAAACAAAGGGCGATCAAAAGTCCTCACTGGTGGTCTTTCAAGACTTCTGAATACGACGGAACGTCGAAACGTCAAGCCCTGCTAAATAAAAGATTCTATCTAAAAAACGTTGGGTGGCACAGTACATCACTAACATTAGCTAAAAGTTGAATTATTCTGCAATATCTCACGGATAAGGCGTACTTAGCGTAGCCGCAGGAGGTGCCGACTGTCTCGTACACCCTATACCAGGTACCTGGTTCAGATCTCCCACCAACCAAACCTTCCGTCCCTTTTGGGTCGGTGATTTGGACTTGTTGTTCATCGGCTGACCAGCGTAAGTCACTGTATGGCCAAATACGCATTCAAATCGCTTCCACGATATTCCGTAGAATTAGAATGCGTGGCGCAACCCAAAAAGGATTAACTAACGCCGTGCTTTAACCCTTATCCTTTTATTCCACGGATCGTGCCATGATTGCGAAAAAGTCTCGCTCAGGTCAACCCAGCCTTCCATCGCTCCGGAGTCATTCAGATTGCCTTCACTGTGTTCCGCATAAGTATAATGTGAAGCGCATTTCACCAAGATTGATTATCGCATTCATCGTTTGTCCTTTGAGGGCAAGTAAAAGGGAAGAAGGAATGTCTATACACTATTGTGTCTGGCAGAAGTTGATTCTTCGACTTTTACCATTCATTTTGCGTCCGAAGTAACTAAGCCTTCCGACGGCCTTTTCATCACTTTGTTCTCCGTGGGCTAATGGGTTTTCAGTTTTCAAGTGCACGCATTTGCACTCATCTTGTCCTCTATGGGTGAACAGGAAGTGTAGCTGCTAAGAGAGTTAGCGCCGAGTGCAAGGCAGGGACGTGAGTGCGGTGCAGTTCTCAGGGGTGGATGATAAGCTGCTCTTTAGTTCTGCCTTCTAGGGAGGTAGAGGCTCCTTTCCCATAGCAGTGGTGCGCCATTACCTGGTGTACGCATTCCATTCGTTCCATTCTAGAGGCCATTTGTTAGCTTTGTCCAGTAGGTGCCAGGCGCCAGTGGCCATCGATTCTCAGTCGCTTCAGAAGGCTGGCCTGATTTGTCGAGGAGCACATGATGGCAGGGTGCACGCTGCGTGCACAGAGTACACTTGATTACCGCTGCTGAGTATTCATATGCATGGCGATTATTCATCATACTTTCAAGGGCACATGCACCTAAAGGCGAAAGCAGTTGCTTCGTGATAAGACCTATGTATATTCAGGCAGCAAATTGGGTTGTGAAGTAAAGAAGAGAGGTGGCTGATAACCAATCTTTTCGTCAGATGCGCTACGCATTCTACTTCCACGGAATGTCGTGGGGGCAATTTGAGTGCGTAGTTGGTCCATACAATAACTTGCAGTGGCTAGTCGATGGATAGCGCAGTGTTTGGTCTTACTCTTCCGAAACAAGTCTGATAGTATTAATTTACTGCGGAGGGATGAACGACTTGCTTGGCCTAGGTGGGACCAGAACCAAGAACCATCGGCTACAGGCGACGACCATTTACTCTTCCGACTCTGCCCAAATGCAAATGATTTTCGAAAATCTTAGAATTAACGTGTCATCCATGTTCAGGCCTCAAAAAACCAAGTGGTCCGTTGTTGTTGTGCCATCGTTGGAACCTGAGCTCATTTCGCGGGGTTCGTAAAACCCAGAAGACATAGTGCTCCCGCTGAGAATGCAATCCTAGGCCGTAATGGACCGGAAGGACGCAGTGAAAAACAACTCTGGATTACCAGAGATTAGAATCGCAGAAGAGCAAATGAATTGGATGAGAGCTGGAGCACAGAGACCATGGCCAGCAGGGGTCGCTGAGCATTCAATTAGATTATATTCGATGGGATTAGACCCACTCATTGTGGGTATGAGAAGATCATTCTGCTTTTGTTTGAGACGTATGGAGAGCACTTAGTAGGAAGCACTGAGTGAATTGCATTTGTTTATCAGTTCAGAACGAAAGCTTTGAAGGGATTAGCACCTTCGAGATCCTTATTTATTTGGACGCGTTTAGCGCAGCCGCAGGAGGTGACGGCTGTCGCGTGCACCCTATACCAGCTGCCTGGTTCGGATCTCCCGCCCAAGCTAACCAAGCCTTCCGTCCCTTTCGGGTCGGCGATTTGAACTTGTTGTTCACTGGCTGACCACCACAAGTCGTTATATGGCCAAATACGCATTCAAATCTCCACGACATCCCGTAGAAGTAGAATGTGTGGCGCATCCCAAATGGGATTGAGTAACGTCGTTCTTCATCCTTTTTTCTTTTATTTTTTATGTATGTTTCATTATTGTACTATAAATTAGCACACAAGAAAACCGAAAACAGCTGGAGATTAGCGATTGCGACTGAAAAAAGTTAGAAAAAAAACTAAAACAAAAAAAATTGTAGCAACCGATTTTTAAGGAAAAGGGTTCAAATCCAAAAAAAATTGTAGCAACCGATTTGTAAGGAGAAGGGTTCAAATCCGATAAGAGCGCAAGAAGCGAGAGAACCTTTTTTTGTGGAGAAAATTCATTCCAACCATTCTTTTCATAATTTACAATAATGTTAGATGATGCTAAGCAAAACGTCACCTCCCGTGGGTTGTCCTCAATTATCTGCCGTACTAGTAAGAAGGTTAGTGTTGGAAAATCAACTATGTTAGTGGGCCAGTGCTGATTTTGTACTTCTGTTACGTATTCGGTGTCCTGATTGGCTGGCGTTTGTTTGGGCCTTGCCCTGGTCGGCTGCGATTGGCCAGCGTTTGCCACTTCCCGATGTACACAAAGTTAACGACTGGTTCTTTCTTGGTTCTTTCTATCCTTCTCTTAACCTTCCCTTCCTCTTCCTGTCGTTCTTAGAACATCTAAGATGAGCTAGATGCGGCCACTGTGTTCTCCATGGGCCCCAGCTATAAGTTATATGTGCGGAATTCCAGTTTCCATATTACGAGTTCCACTGTCCGGCCGTTCTTAGTCCTTCCATTCCGTTTCGTGTTCCGCTTTTACTGGACCGGAAGACAGAAGGAGAATGGTGACGCACCACCTGCTGATTGTTTCACTCTGACTATTCACCTCTTGAACTTACACGAAGGGGTGAAGAAGGAGATTAACTATGCGTGGTCTCTTTTATGATTGTGTTGCTTTCAAACCGGTGGTGCATCCTGAAGTCGAAACAGTGTGATAATCAAATTGGATTTTTTCTTTTCTTGAAACGACGTACCATCGATTAGTATAGGGCCACAAAGGTTTCATGAGTGCTTGAATCAAGAATCAAATTCCTTATTCGGAGCATGCTTATCTTTTTCCCTAATGATCTTAGGTCAGGCTTGTAACACCAGTTCTAGATATCAGAGTTCTATAAGCACTCTTAGGTTGCTAACATTGCTTTCCATAGGCGACATTGGATTTATTCTGGTCGGAGGAGACCATGCAGTATCTTGTCTCTCCACTCATCCTTTCAGTTTGTCTCACAGCTTCAGCTACTGCCAAATGATACTATTTTACCCCTCCTAAATTCCTTAGAGGCAACTTAGTTACTATTATATATTTATGAGAAATTAAATGAAGTAATGCGTTTTGAGTTACTTCTGTTTCCGCAAATTTTTTCGTTTCGTTTCCCGATTTCCGCAAATGTTTGAGCCCTTCCGTTCGTATTCCGTGTTCCATTTTTCCAACAAAAAATCCATACATCCCTGACTATAACCAACTTTACTTCTGTCATTTAGTAGTTTTTAGTGCATTACCATATTACCTAATAGTATCGAGAACTCGTCTCTGGCAACAAAGGATATGGTATTGTGATGCCAGCTTGGACGAGAACCCACACAGTGATCAGCTAATTAGCAAGCCACTATTATGCACTTGTAAGACGTGTTCGACTCAGGTTTTAACGATGCCGTTAGAATAGCCTTGTTTTTCTGTTTCTCTGGTAAAGGTTCAAGCCCAAAGGTGGCTCGTGATGCTCGCGGGGTCAAGATTTCCTGCCGACGCGCCAAATCTGACCATTATTCGCCATACTTCTCGGAACGACCATCGTTCTCTGGTCCTATACCTGTTCTTCGTGACGCTGCAGCGCCAAGGCAGCGCTAGTCTTCCCTAGTATGCTGTCTAGACCAGCTGTATTCAGCTGTACATGCTGATCTATTGAAGCATAAGGTGATAATGTCAGGAAGGTGTGTTGTTATGCTCCTTTTGTTCATTCATGTCGCCTTATTTGTGTAGGATTTCTTAGGAGTTCTCCTCGTTCGCGAGTTGCATGGCTAGTCTCACATTGAAGATGTTCTAAGGAATGACTTATTTAACAAGACCTTCACTGTCCTTTGCTTTGATTATATGATGACTCATTCTCCAGGAACGCCTCCGTCTGAATAACGCATAAGGCGCCCTGCCCCATGCGATGTAATCTTGCGCATTGCTTCTCGTGGATCGATAAGGGAATTCGTTGCGAAATCGGTAAAAACAGCGAGATTGATGCGATATGGTTGAGGGATGGGGTGACGACAATTAAGAAAACTCCTGGAAGACTGCAGAGAGGTGCCTGGAGAGCTGTGGTTGATAGGTGGTTCGATGAAGGGGCAATAAACTGCTCTGTAGGTGTAATCTGCTGGCTACCGGGTTTTTTATCTGCGCGTTTTTTATCGCTGAAAAGTCGCGGCACATCATCTCACTATGGCATGGTTTCGACTCGTCTCCAGAGGTCTTCGCTATGGTTCGTTCTTTCGTGGGCTTCTCTTACGTGTAGGTGTAGTTGAAGATGGGCGAGGTGAACGCATGCAGAATTCCCATTCGGCTGGACACACCTGTGTGAGTCTCAGTTGCTATAGTGCATGATGTCGTCGCATATTCAACACCTCAAATTTCTTCATCCCACATCGTTGTCCAATAACACAAGCAGTTTGGGTACGCTCACCTCACTCTAATAGAGCTGTTCCTGTTGTGATGTTACATAGGTTAAGGTTCCTTTGATGCTATGGAGTCTAGCCAAGAGGTTCACCAAAGAATCTCATCTGTTTTAAGCTCTGGTCTATTTCTTGAGCATTTTCTAAGTTGTGTCTCGAACCTGTAAACAGGTTATGTTACTGGGAATTATGAAAATTGGCACAAGCCGTTAATGTGGCCTACATGGAGAAGTGGGAGCGTACCAGACCAAATAGGCTGCATCGAGCAGGCGTATTTTTTTCAGTTGATCGAACTGAGCGCTGTTTGAACTTTGGTCGTGTTGCTCCATGTCGCACTACGAAAAAGCCCATCCAGAGTGCGTTAACGACGTATCAGAACTCCTTACAATTTATGAGTATGGACTAATGCACTTGATGGGCAACATCCATCATGAATACGTGTAAATAGGCGAATTACGATTGGCTGGCAGGAGGAATGCCTTTTACTGTCGATGTTTTGTGCACTTGATCGATAATTTAATCATAGCACTCGAATGAATGCCTTTTTTTAGCCTTGATTAGGAATCTTTTTGAAAGACTTCTCGTTTTGCTCATTTAGTTGGTTCGAATTATCATATACCGTCGCCGCTTTGAACATTTCCAGCTATTTCGTTTTTAAATGTTTTAAAACCATTTTCCATAAAGTATGAACGGTTGATTGGACAGAATCTTCAATGTTTTCACGAAGTATGAACGCTTGATGAGGTCGATCATGTAGGGCGACGTACTGCTCGTGGCACGAGCGATTTGCAGGGCGACGTTGCATAATTTATGTAATAACTGTTTGCGAAGTGTATTGGCAACGTTAGTCACGCTTAAATTTCAAGGTTGCTTTTACTAACCGTTCGATTGAAAGTTATCATTCCTCCTAGGTCAGTGTTTCTATTGTCATCCATTCTCTTTTCTCGCTTTTTCAGTCGTTTGCTCCCCACTCATGCTTTTGGGCCTCCAGGTTTAAACATCATAGTCTGTACTAGTGTATCTCACGTCTCTTTTGACGGTACGTCATTACAAAGCCATATCACCAAAATGTGATTTTTCGTATTTCCTGAGCGCTTACTTATTTAGAGCCTAGAATTTTCATTGGATCTGTAACTTTTGGACAATTTTTATAAGTACTTAACATAACACTTTATGTCATTCCCGCTATTGCCGCTGCTGCTCCAGCTGCGCCGCCCCCGCTCGCCGCTGTCGGCAAGCTCTGCGTACCTGCCCTATCGTTAAGGATAGGGCCGCGGCGTTGCCGCAGAAGTGTGTGGAGGCGTTTAGAGGGTGAGACTGCTGACAGAAAAAAAAGCTTGTTGACTGGATATTTTTGACCAAAAAATGATTATGTTAAATTGGCAAGAGCTGGACTTGAATCTTATCTTGTGAAACGCCTTATAACTGCTTGCAAATAAAACTACATATTCTACAATAGCAGCTATTTAACAATTAGCTTAACATATTAATTATGTCTTAAGGCCTCTCCACACTTTTGCGGCAATACCGCGGCCACATCTCTAACGATAGGGCAGTGAGCAGAAGTTCCGGCTTCCGTGCCGCACCGGAACACTTCTGCCGCATGATTTCGGATGCGGCAGCGGCAATAATGACTCACACCATTATTGCAGCTGCCACCCCCATAGTTCTCTCTGCCTCTAGGCGATCGTGGCAGGGATCGAGAGTGGAAACTGACGCGTCCTTTATGCTCCTCGATACTGATCAGTTGAGTCCCGCAATTGAACCAAATTTGAAATATCGCGCATGGCAGTAGGTCCCGACTGGATAGAGTATGGTGCTCCGCCGCTCCCGCCCTCGGTCGCTTGCCGCCTTCAGGCCTATGTCATACCATCGCTCACCCCGAGCGAAGCCTAATGATAAGCACCCATATCGATCGCGCGAAGCGATGAGTCGATATGGGAGCCTATCATTAGGCTTCGCTTGGGGTGAGCGATGGTATGACATAGACCTCAAAATTTTAGAGTGCGTTACACGTTGGATCCGAATGAATGATTTCCGAGTATCCCGATGCGATTCTTCCAAGAATCCGAGGCCTATGAGATTGCCCATATCCGAGTCATTGAAAAATGCGGGGCCTGCGAAATTGCCGTTATCCGAATCTTATCAATTATCCTAAGATTTTCAGTCGGATCCAATGTATAGTATGCACAGGCGACGCGGCAAAATTGAGGAGTGCCACCATTTCAAGGCTCTGTCCTAGTTTTGCCGCCCGTCGCCTCGTCGCAAAAGTGTGCAGACGCAAAAGTATGAAACTTTTGGTTGTTGTTTCTTCAAGTTTTTGTTTTAATTTTCAAAGCAAATATCGACAAATTCAGCCATGTTTCCACTAATTATGTCACAGAATATTTTAAACCTGTAAACAAAATGAAGGCGCTAAGCGGTACGGGGGGGGGGGGGGGGTTACCGACCCAGCTCTATAGTCCGTTCTGTATTGCTTACAATTGAAAATTTTACACAGCACTAGTGTGTTCTATTTCAGTGGTGAGCTCAGGTAGGCCATTTCTGTTGTAATTTGTCATTAACGCGCGTTCAACCGAAGCGGTTAACCACTAGTACATGATGATCTCCTCCGAGCCGCTTTGCGCCAATGAATTGTAAAGGTGTTGAGACTCTTCTTGTGGATGGGGTTTACTTATTTATTTATTTACTTGTTTATCAACCTCAAGGAAACGTGCTCAACACTTGCGGCAATAAGGGAGAAATAGGAAAAACGTGAGGATAGGAGAAGATAGTGTTCCCGTGAACACAACAGATTAGCAGGCGGCAGCACCTGTCGCTGGCAATGTAGCCGAAAAGAAATTGTATTAAATATCTTGATATCGTTAATAGAACTGAGCGTTTTGGCCTGTTTTTTTTGTTTTGACTTTTTTGACGGTCTTTATTGGTTTGGACGCAGCATACTTACCATTCGTTTTCAAAGGCTAAGTACTACCTGATGCAAGGGTGCAGAAGCTAAGGTACGCGGCGTCGATGATACATTGAAGGCAGGCACGGTAGGCAAGCGCTGGCATGCCATCAATGTAAGGAGGAAATGGACTGGCGCAAAAACTGCTATTGAAATATGGCCGGTTGGGCGAGCTTCGGTGTTGATAGCGCCTTCTGCGAGGTCTTGCTAGCCTTGAATTGATTTGGTTCTTCAAAATCGTATTTCAGGACCCTTCTCGGATTCGACAATTTCCAAGAGCGGCGCAAAGCGGCCACCGAAAGTCGGACCCTGACGATAAAGAAGATCTTCCGATCGCCGTCGATGCTGGCGTCCACATCCAGTGAGTAGATCGTGTAATTCGATACTTTTATGAATTTAAATCTTAAACGCCATCTGTTGCTTTTGTTTTTTATTGTAGGAATAGCTAGCTTTCGACAACATTTCCATCGTGAACTAAACGTGAACCAGCTTGTCTTGATGTTGGAGCTTATGTGCTATTGTCCACACCATTGTCTAGAGTTCGCGGGAAAACACTGTGGATTGCAATAAAGAACGATTTATGCTTTACCAAATGCTTATTGCGTAAGTATAAACCGTGATTTGACAGCATCTGCAGCACTACGCGGTGTGGTGCGGCAGTATAAACCTTTCTGAGAAGTATCGCTATTTAGCAAGGTTAATTGGTGAGCTATCTTGACGCTATTTCGTTTATAGTTTTGAAATTAAACTAAACAAGAACATCTTTCGGTTAAACTATACACTCTCTCAGAAATTTAAAATAAATTTTTGCCTCAAGAAAACTTGCTTCGAGTGTCTTCGAAAATTCGCAATTCGTGTACTTAAAAAGATTAAAGATTAAAAAATTTTAGAGATTTCATAGATCTCTATTCAACTACACAAACTGGTTTCAAGATTTTTAAGCGCAGCTAAAAAATTTGTGTGCACTGTAAGAAGAGATCATGTGATATAATCGTTCGGCACGTAGCTATTTTCACTTCATTTGTGGGAAAAATTCTGTCTACCTGGAGTTATCAATTATCTATCTCCCCTGCGCAGCCTCAGGTGATCAGCGCTTTTATTGCCAGTCGAATAAATAAAGGTATTTGTTGAACAAGTGCATGGCGCTTATCTTAAAATTCACTTAAAAATTGTTGCTTTTTTGTAGCTTTAAAGTAAGGATAAAAGCATTATATTCCTTAGGAAAACAATTTATGAAATTTCCAACGCAGTATCCAATTTTTTATAGGTGAGTTGAAGATTTTGAAAGTGAGACAGTAAAATTTGTTGAAAAAACATTTATTTGCAGGCGCCAACATTTTGAACGTCATACTTTTTTGTTTTTGGTTTTTAACCACGCTCTCTACCTAAAAACTGGTTTATAAGAGGTTTATAAGGAGCTTAATCCGTGAGGTCATACATCTTTCCTACTCTCTTTCAGTTCGTTAGCTTATCCTTACCATTAGTTTTTTCTTTTTGTTATCCTACTTTACGATTTTGTGAGACACGTTGTGTTGTTGGTTCTAGTTTTAGCGTTGTTGTTGTGCATAAGTGGCACTCGCATAATAAACATACATACAGTCACCTTTATTTTTTACATTTAGAAAATCCTTTATTTTTATTTTTATGTATGTTTTCAGGCGATTCGTTGTCGGCCGCGCAACATCAGCACACCTCTCCGAATGGGACGCCTGTCAGGTAACATGCTTTCTTTGAGCTCAACATCAATATGTACTTGAACAGAGCTGTTATAAGGTGATGTTTAGGGCAAGGCAGCTCAGCCCGGACAGCAAAGCTGCTCGAGAGGTGCTGACGGAGTTCCTTGTGATGAGCCTGCCGACGGCCATTTTACAAGAGGTCACCCGGCAGGTGAAATACGCTGTGATGAAGATTCATGAGGTGAGTGATGTAGTGACAACGACTGCATTTAAGCTTGGGAATGCTTCTGAGAGTCGTTCTTGTGTGGGTTGGTTACGTTGACCGTTTCTATGGTACCATACATAATACACAAGGGGATTTCTACGACCAATTTAATATTAGGTCACTCTCCTTGAACTGGGACGGTTGCTTATCTACGGTGTTAAGGCGTTCTAATGTCTTGGTTTACACTGGCTACAGTCTTGTAGTTAAGAATAATTACCACCTTTGTATCTTTCGAATTGTTGAAAGCCTAACTGACCCAAACTTGTGTGAGATTGTGGCCATGGTGCTCAATTTAATCCGTTTCTTGTTCCGATTAACGCCAGTTTTTCTCAACAGCTCTTTTTTCAGCTACGAATATCACCGGACGAACTATCTGAATTAGTGCAGAATTTCTATCAGTATCTCATCGATAAATTGAACCAAAGCGCGTTTTTCGCTCAGGAACGTGAGTTGCTTTTATGCTTTTTGTTTACGTTTTTCGATGTTTTTTGTGCTGAATTGAATAAGTGGTGGGTTGGTTTTTTCCAGCCAAAATTATGCGCCAGGCCTAGTTTATGTCTGACTGATTCTGATTGGCATCTTTATTAGGCTCCGACTTATAGATACAGCAGCTGTATCGTATCCCATGGCTTATCTGGTTGAAGAGCTCCGAAAGCCTCTGTTTTGAAAAATAAACTGGAAGCTCTGTTACGAGTTTGGCGCTTTATGTGCATGTTTGAGCTCAATGCGAGTCCTAAAAATTCTCTGGTTTTTCTAGGAAGAGCTGTATTAGATTGAATTAAGATTGGTATTCCATAAAACTATTTTTACTCAGCGTCTGAGTGTTGGGTGCAATGGTGCCTATTCATTTTTCTATCATTTCTCAGCGACTGCAGTTGCTGTTGTGCTTTCCGTTTAAAAACTTTTCATTTCAGACTGCAAAGTGAAGGTCGAAGATGTCATTGCCGAAGTGGAGAAGTACATATGTATATGCTGCTATAATAATTTGTTTTGTGCAAGGTTTGTTGGCTTTCGGCTGTCAATTTTTGCTTTACTTTTCTCTTCTTTCGTTCAGTGGTGCTAGTTTATACATGAACCGTTGCACGGCGCTACAGCGTGCCCATGATCGATATCGATTTAGCAGCGTGCGGCATCGATATCGATGGCGTTTGTACTGCTGTGCGCGGGGACTGAGGTGTAGAAGTTTCTCAGCATGTCGATGCTTATGCCGAACTTAAGTCTAAGCTATACGGATGAAACTGAGACACTAAAGGACGGGTAGCAGTGTCGGAATATTAGCTAGGCCATGGGTTTGAGCGGGTACTGTTCTAGAGCGTAGTTTATACTTGCGATGCCGTAATGTCTCCCGTTTGTACCTTCGAAGGCGAGCGACGCGATTGTATGTATAGTAGCAAAATCCATCTATGGCATCACCTAGGATCGGAGTATAAATGAGCCCAATACATCTCATTTTTTGTAATTTCGGGTTACTGTTCTTGCCGAATCCCACCGCAAAGAAATCGAAATACCAGCGGCTGAATGGCGCTGTAATCACGCCGCGGTGGAGTATAACAACTTATAACAAAGGCGTAGTTTATATGGGGCAATGCGTGTTAAGGGGGTGCACTGTTGTGACGGCGGCTTTACTCCTTTTTCTTGCTATAGTTTTAAATTTTAGCGGAATCTCCTAGAGTGTATTGAACCGTGGCACGTAAAGTGTCGAATGGCCAATGAACTGTACATCGAAGAGATCCACGCCTAGGAAAGAGTTCCCACACCCCCCCCCCTCCTCCTCCTAACCCGTTTAGTGCCGTTTCTACTGCACCACCACGCGACGCGGTAACGTGTTTGGCACAGATCGGTCCGTCTGCACTTTCAATGAGGGCGAGGCGATGTTGTGCATAGTGGCTAAATCCACCGACCAAGTTGCATGGCATTGGAGTATAAATGGGGCCCAATACACATCATTTCACGAAATTTTGGGTTACTGTATTCGCCGAAGTCACAGGATGAACACAATATCAGCGGTTGAGCGGCTTTCCGAGGAAACCATAAAAACATCCCATGGCCAGCAACAGAGTTCTTCGGCATCCATTCGTGATCAGTTTTTGGAGTGGTGGCGCCCTTGTCGCCTGCAGTGGTGGGAACCACGCAGAGGAAAAGTTGTCGCGATGCCATCCTGCCTCTACGTGCCGCAAACGCAGCCACAGTTCTCTGCGGTATGCTCTCGCTGAAGGATGTGGTCAACGCTCCATTAATGGCGGCTAGGCGGCATGTCGCAGAACTCTTTGGAGGTCTTAGGCCTCTTTTATACTAAAATCGCCGCCAGACCCTCATAATAGGAATATCGATTAGGACGGGTCTTTCCTTTCCTTCTGTCTTTCATTCTTTCGCCGAACACCGACACTCGAAGCTTTCAGCTGGGAGGGGCTATTGTAATTCACTACTACAGGTTTCACAGATCAATGGGATTTCGCCGGCAATCGAACTGTCAGGCTTGAGTGGGAGCTTGAATCACGTTAAAACTTGTCTAAGAACACATTTTAAACTTTCGCTATAGAAATTTCGTTGAATTCTGGGAGAAATTCTGCTCAACTACCAGTCAATTTCTTCGATGAACAATAGCTGCACTTCCAGTTCACCGCTGCGGGTGCCTGTGAGAGTACCCCAGGCAGTGAAGTGTAAACACAATGCGACGCCGTATTGCATCTATTCTGCGCGATCGTGAAACTCCTCATTTTACGGAATTTCTGGGCGCTGCATTTGGAGAATTGCCCTTCAGAAAGAATGAACACCGCGCGGCAGGATGAATGGCGAGCCGTGGTAGGTAATTGCGCTTCACCGCGATGGGAGTATAAAAACCCTTAGGCTGAAGACGAGATTATGGCTGGCGAAGCCTGGGATAATGTTGGAAATTGTACAGTGTTGTACGGGAGGTGAATGAGTAGAATACCAAGCGCATTGCATGAAGGCGGTAGCAGTTTGTTCAGCTCCAAACTTCATCTTTACAAAAACTGATTGGTCGTTTTAGCTCAGACGAAGAGGTAGCTGATCTTTCGTTGCAAGACAGGATACGATCGCTGAATTGGGTAACGGCGGGATTCCTGGAGACGAAACTTGACTTCAGTAGACAAGCGGTGAGTTATTACAGCCTGCAATGCAGTCAGTAGGTGCCTACCGATTCCTGTGCTTCAGGTTCGAAATCTGCTTGACGACGCCATCTCGGAGATGATTGACATCAACAGTCATCGAAGATCCGACGAGAAGCTGGCCTGTCTCGTCAGATGTTCGCACAAGATCTTCGAAGCGCTCAAGGAAAGCGGTAGGTAGAACCCGCTTTACTTCCGATTGTTGTTGTTGTTGTTCTGCAGCTCTAGTAGTCAGTGGCCTTATCGAGAAAGCGAATCAGGGTGCCAGTTGTTGTTGCTTTGTGTTGTTTACGCTCGGCGCATTACTGCATTCAGCTAAGGATTAAGTGAGTGGAAAGTAGTAGTGCGGTAGCGATGGGAAGAGGTAGTGTCGCGTCGTGTTCAGCTATACAGAGGCCCGCGAGCTAAGCAGCTAGCTGATTTGAGGGAGCGCCTCAGCAGTGACGCGTATCCAAGGGCCGAATTCATAAACGACTTACGTATCTGAGCTAACGTTATCTGAGTTTTTAACGCGGCTTATCGCTCACCATATCGCTTGATAAGCTTACAATTCTCCGTTAAAGTTACATAAGTCTTTGGTAAATCCGGCTCCAGGTTGACATCTGTGGGGCGAAGCACTCCCCCAGAACCGGATAGACCGTGCGAGCCAGGGGTGCACACAAGGTTTTGGGCGTTAAATTTCCGGTAAATCGTCAAATTTCGTAAAACATGCAGTTAGCTGCGAGCCGCTTACTACTGAAGGAACCGCGTAAAAAGGCTCGGGGGGGGGTCACTTTGCACTTACTATTAGTGGGTTTCCGCATTGGCAAAAGACGCAAGACGTGTATGTCCAGTTTCAGAAGAAATCGCCGAATAAAGTATTCAGGGTAAGTGGCGACTAGTGGGGATAGGCAGATCTTACGAGGGGCGGACCAGTATCGTATATTAGGCTGCCGCCAAGTTAATCGCCGAAACGGACCGCTCACTTCAAACTGCTATAACTCAGATTATGCACAAATTTATTAATCGAAGTAAAAATCACCAGAATCTAAACATTTTGCCGACGAAAAGGTAATGACTCTATCCTGACGGTGATTAACGAAATCAAGGAGAGCGCAAGAAAAGTGATGGTCAGTGGGAGAAAGGTCGGGAGAATTTTTTCGAGGTCGCCAATATTACCAGGAGGGAATTTTTCGAAGCAGAGCCTCACCGTTCGTTCGCAAGGACAGTCCATCCCAAAAGCGCCGCTAAGGGGGACGGAATGATTTAGGGTAAAAAAAAACTTATTTATACATACCTCGAAACGGAGATTAATTTTGCGACAGTCTAATACTTGTCCTAGCCTAGGATAAGTAGCGCCTAGTGGGGATAGGCAGATCTTACGAGAGGGCCAGACCTGTATCCTATAGCTAATGGATTCGTTGAAGTGCTTGGCTGTACGGCTTAGCTTCTTCGCCGAGAAACACGTGATAGAGCGACTTCTCTCTCTTTCACGTCGTCTGTCCATAGTCATCCCTGCTTGTCGAGCTTTATAGCTCCTAAACGAATTTCTTTTAAAAATTGAGATGCGCCATAGAAGGTGTGGAAAATAGCATGGAATTAAAAAAGGGGATCGCGCGCTGTGCCTGAGGTCACGGGAGCAAGCCCATCATAGGTCAATCCTAAACAGATTGTCGTTGGAGCACGAGCACAATGTCCTCTTGCAATTACGGTTCTGCTAGAGCGCATTGTTTCGTTTATTCTCGCTTATTTCAATAGCTTTCAGGAGCAGTCCTAATCGGGAGGGTGGGGACTGCAGTATTAGTGAAGGCTAAGAGAAAAAGTGGATAAACTTATTGAGTTAGTTATACTTGCGTTAGATTTCCGAAAATTTTGATTCGTTGAGCCAGATTTTAACGAAAAATGCCGTTAATTCGTTAAATCGTTAGACGTTAAATGTGTATCCTTAGTCCGGACGATCAACAGTCGAGTCGTACCTAATCTCGGGCCGAATCTATCAGTACTCGAGATAAGGTACACCAGAGTATACCCAACCAAGATTTTTGAAAGTCTATATATGGTACTTGATTGAGTAACTAACTACCAGCTGGTATCGCACCGAGGAAGCCTTGATATGCTGGAAACCTTGAGCATTCTACGGGGCCTAATCAAGTTTGAAGTGCTATGGGGGTGATATGATGCCAAACTTGTCTGGGATGAATAAAACTGACCTTTCCGTCTGTTAGATAAAGGATAAAGGACGGCGTTAGTCAATCCCTTCTGGGATGCGCCAGCGCATTCTATTTCTACGGGATGTCGTGGAGGCGACATGAATGCGTATTTGGCCATACTATGACTTGCGGTGGCCAGCCGATGAACAAGTCAGCGCTTTATCCTTCCCAGACGAGTCTGGTACCAATTCGCCGACCCCGGAGGGATGGAAGGCTTGGCTGGCCTGGGCGGGGAACCTGATATCGGGTGCACGCGACAGTCGCGCCTCCCTCCTCCGACTGCGTCACACGCGCCCGTCTGTTAGATACTGCAATCAAATTATATTGGTTTAATTACCCAAGTTTGAGCTGTGTGTTGATGTAAATTGCGTCAAAGGCAAAACGGAAGAATCGTGAGAAATACTGACTTCGCCCTCAGGGCTCATTACGGTGCATCTAACATTTGAAAGTTTCTTCTTCCATTCTTCTATTATTACCGCATATATAATGTGCCGTATTGAAAAGGTATCCGTATTGGACAAATGTTGGACAGACAGGATGGTCTCTGTGAACTTTAAATGCGTTCCCATTGGGGGTGTTTTAAGTTCTTAGGGAAGAAGCGAGGCTTTTTGTAGTCGCCGTTAATTCCGCACATTCCATAGACAGCTGGAAATGTGTGAAACGTTGCAATAGGGCACTGGTCTGGCCGGTCTTGCAGGGCAACAATTGATTGCGCTTGCCTTGTCAAGCTGGACGTGAAGCCTTCTCTCATCAAAACCGCCGACGTCCTTTGACAACCAGGGGTTTAATTACGTTAACGCAAGATACGCGTGCAAGCGCATGGTAGCATAGTCGGAAGAGGCTTCGGCTGTCACGTGCACTCCTTCCTATTCATGGTTCTTCGTTCTCGTCCCGCCGAGGCTAACCAAGTCCTTTATCTATGTTTCCTGAGTCGGTTAATTGACGCAAGACTGTCTGGGAAGGAAAAAACAGTGACTTATCCATCTACTGGTGAGTGTAGTTAATAAAATTATATTGGTTTAGTTACCCAAGTTTGAGGTGCCTGTCCCTAGGTTCAAAGCATTTGACATCTGGCAATCTGTAGTTCACGCCCCACGATAGCTTCATGCTCGAACGCAGTGGAAAAGGCAATGGATATAGGATATATCCTAATCGGAGAGGAGCATATAGTGAGTTGTATCTCCAATCCGTCGTTTCCATGTTCTACGAGAGCTTCAGCTGTTGTTCCATTATAGGAGGGCTTTTGTTTAAATTCAGTGGATGGTGTTGTGTGGGATGGAATGAAATACGCAAATGGCGTTCTAAGGCTGGCCGCCCTCCCCCTCCCCCGACTAGGATAGATCCTGGAAATGATTTACTCTACTGAGGTGGCAACCAAAATCACAGGAATTATATAGCTTTTAAACATTGCGGTAATCGCGTGACGCATTCCGCAAAAGGATTGATTAACGCCGTTCTTTATCCTCTGCCCTTTAACGTAAGAAATATGTATTGCTAATAGCCTCGTCGTCAAGATTCCTAAAATTCTCTTCCGTCAAGGTTCACAAAGTTGGACAAAGGTGTTCTGAATGCTTACAAGCATTGCTCTTCGGTACGATATCGGGATGACACCTGAGTGATTGCTTGATCTTCAGTAGTTTCGTCTAATCGTAAGATCTTTCCAGGCGCTCCAACGAGTGCGGACGAGTTTCTGCCGGTGCTGATCTATGTGCTTCTGAAGGGGAATCCGCCGTTGATACAGTCGAATGTGAAGTTCATCAGCCGATTCGCATTGCCGTCTAGGATAATGAGTGGAGAATCTGGTGTGTTTTCTGCGAGAATGCTTAAGCTCCGGAGGATTAATTGTGGTGAAGGCTTTCTGAAGTAGGAGGACATTATTTGAGGAGTCAAAGTTCGGGTCTTTGACGGTAAGAAAACAGTTGTAATGAACTTTGGTGGTCCCTTAGGACTTCAGTTGATTGGTCAATGGTCAGCGAAATGATAGGAATGATTTCGCTGAGAAAGGCGAAAAGCTAAGATTTTTCGGTGTGCTAGGTCGCGCCACGCACCAGATCAGAACATGGAGAGGCATCAATTTTTAATGTTGTAAAAGAACAGATCGCACCATGCACTTGTCCAACTCGCCGCGATTTTTGTCTGATTGATGGCAAAAACTCTGCTTGCGTGGAGTTTCACACTTGTGAAGGGTACAACAAAACAATTGTAGAAACCACACATGTCTTCACCTGGCTGTTTCAAGTAAGCAGTATTTACGCTACCAATCAAGTGAAAACAGCAGCGTGCGAAGCGAGTGCACAGTGTGATCCCTTGTTTAAATACGCTAAGAATTGCTGCCTTTTTACGCTCTAGAATAAACTGTAAGTCACAATTTTTCCTTTAGAAATAAAATTTTTATAAAATCTAAACCGCTTCTTCACAAATTGAAGAGGTGAATTAAAAGGATTCCAAAGAAAATCATATTGAATTTACAAGTATTTACAGGGCATTCTTCTAGATAAAGCAGAAATTTAAACATAGAACTTCAAGCATTGCTTAAAGTTGCATGTGCAGTGTAAGTCGACTGGGTGAACCTGTACACTCTGATATGGTAGATGCTAGTGGCATAGAAAGAGGGCAGATCTGACAAGTATGCATACGAGGCACAATCGTCTACGAGAACGGTGCAGGTGTATATACCATTTCAACGTCGAATTGGACACTCTTCTAGCCTAACCTTAAGACTTTTGAAGGCAAAGCGAACTCTTCCAAATTGAAATGACCTTCAGGCAGGTCTATAAACTACAGACTCGATAAGATGGCTAGAATAATTTTTTGTTCAGGGAAAATGTAGTATAACATTCTTTGAATTTTTTATTTACCTGCCCTAATAAGTGTAATGTTTTTATAAAATTTTAATTTTCTTTGAGAAGAACTAATAATCGCGGTTATTTAAACGGTTTGTGTTGTAAATGCTACGTAAATGAAGCATCAAAGTGAGGGTATGGTTTCTTTACAGATGCATCGCTTAAAGGTGGGAAACTCCATGCAAACAGAAATTTGCTATCAGTCGAATGAAAATCGCGGCGTCTGGGAAGGGCATGGCGCAGTCTCGTTTTGGCGCTAAAAAATGGTCCCCATCCTGCTCCTTTAAGCAAGCTTTAAACCGCTATGTTTCTTCAAAAAATGAAATTTTTATAAAATTTCACACAATATGTTCACTTGTTGGGTCGGAGAACTAAAACTTCAAAGACAGCTAGGCTGAAATTTTTCTTGTACAAAAAAATATTTCAACCTTTTTGGAGAGTCTCTAGTTTAATGTAGAAAAGGCTAATTTTGATTTGGTAGAGTTCGCTTTAATTTCAAAAGTTTTAGGCCATCTTAGAAGAGTGTCCAATTTGATTTAAAGAGGATCCAGTTCGACGCGAAAACGATGTATATTTCGGTTTGTGCGACCAAATTTGTACTTTGTACTGATTTGCACTGCCAAATTGAACTGCGCAAATCTCCTTGTGTTTTAGGTGTTAAGGAACGCTCTACCTATGTCTTGTCCCCGAAAGACGTCCATTTATCCGCCAATCTGTTCAGGGTACTTCTTCACGAACTTATCGTGCGCACTACAGTTCGTGCAGGACATGAACTATGCGAGCCTGAAGATGGAGCGCGCTGAGTTCGAGGCGTACACGTCCGGAGATCTGGTGCCGCCCCTGAACATGATGAACTGCGGTTGTAACCAGGTAGGCGAGGTCTACCGGCAAGGCTTTCTCCCAATGGAGACCGCCGAAGAGGTGAAAGAAATGGTTCCAGGCTCTCGGATCGATGGAAGAGTCGTTGGCTCGGGTGCGAGAACTCATCGAACGACAACATGCGCTGTCCAGTCAGATAGATGAGATGGAGAGGAGGATCAGCTTGTAGGTCACACTAGCGCCACGTTCTGCTGGTCTGTGACTGAGCTCTAGCTAATGCTGGTAAATTACAGTGAGGAGACTGAAATGGTGGAAGAGTTCAGAAAGATCGCGGCCGCCTATCCTTCGCAGGATTATCAGAAGCTCAAAGAGCAGGTTAGCTAGTGCTATGTGTTGCTGCATATACCATTTTGGATGCTTCAAACCACTGTGTACACCTTCTTGTTCAAATCAGATTAAGCTCTGTTATAAGTAAGTCTGACACTTTTGAAGTCAAACTGGACGTCTTCAAAATTAAAGCTAGCGTTTTCAAAAATAGAGTAGCAAGGGTTTTTTGTTGAAGGAAAATTCAAAATGACATTCTTTGATTCAGTTGAGTTTTTTTAAGCCTCAAGTGGTTGGAACCGAGGATGTAAGCTGTTACAACGATGTTTTGTTGCGATCAAAACTTCTACCGTGAAGGTGAACTCGAACCCGCACCTCCTGCTGACCGGGCGGGGATGCTCTACGCCATTAGGCCCTGTTTATACTTCGTCGCCGCGCGACGCGACGGCATGTACAGTGGCCAAATTGATCGATCGCCTCGCTCGGCGTCAAAGTATAAACGGGGCTTTACACCACTGTTTGACTGAACGCAACGTCCACACCTCGTGGGACCTATCAGCACTCACCCGTGTACCGGGATGAGCCGACCGCTGAGGCCTTTGTGTTCGATCAAACGGCGCCGGTGGCGTAATGGCGTAGAGCATTCTCGTTCGGCCAACGCGAGGTACGGGTTCGAGTCCCGCCTGGCGCTAGAAGTTTTGGTCGCAAAAACATCGGGGTAACGACTTTCTCTGAAAATTTTCAATCCATCTTCCCCACAAATGATCACGCTGTTTGAAATTTTGTCAGTTTCATTTTTAAAGGAAAAATAATGTGGTTTAAAGCTGATTCTAGAGTGAAGAAAGGCAGCAGTTGTTTAGCCTATAAAGTAAGAGATCGCGCCATGCATTCGTCTGGCTCGTCGAAAGTTTCATTTGACTGATAGTGCAAGTGCTGCTAGCTTGAGGTAGCGAATTGAAGATGTGTATGTGTTTTCCACAGATCTTTTATTGGAACCTGGGGCAGGTGTGCAGCTCCAAACAGCCATTCCATGTTCGACTCTCGATGAACCTTGGCATCTTTGATGTTGCTATAAAGGAGTAGTTTGATCAGCGTAGATTGGTACAAGTTTTTATTGCGGCTTACGTTTCGGCGTCGTTGCCTTCTTCAGAACCTGGAAAAATCGAAGTCATCTGAGAAACTACCCTCCCAAATGCCATCTCATTCCGTAGGAACCCATCCAAAAGTTGTAAAAAGTTGTACCAATCTTGGCTACGCTGATCAAACTACTCGTCCAAACAGACAGTTTTTGCTAACATTCATAGAAATTGCAGCGAGCTAAACAGATGCATGGCCTAATCTCTCTTCTCATCACGCTAAAAATTGCTGCCTCCATGTACTCTGTAATAAGCTTTAAGCCACAATTTTTCTTTAAAAAATGTAAAAATTTCAAACTGTGCATTCATTTAATGGAGCTGTCCATTTAAGGAATTAAAACATTTCCAAGAAGTACTAAATTTTCGTTGGGCAAAAAATTGTTCTAAACATCTCGGAGACATCTCTTTATGAGGAAGGTGCTCGTTTTGATTTGGAAGATGTTCAGTTTGGTTTCAAGAGCGTCAAACTTGCTTAAAAGATTGTCTAGTTTTTCCTTAAAAAACGAACGTTTTATAAAAATTTCTAGCTATGCGTTCACATATTGGGGAAGCTGAGGTAAAACATTTCAAAAAACTAATTCCAATTTTTCCTGAACAAGAAATTCTTGAAATTCTTCTACCCAGATCAGAGGGTATGTAGTTCAATCTAAAAAACACTTTTTCTTTGATGGATTTTCAGTCTTCAGTCGATCAAACAGCGCCGGTGGTGTAATGGCGTAGAGCATTCCCGCCCGGTCGGAGGGAGGTGCGGGTTCGTGTCCCGCCTGGCGCTAGAAGTTTTGATCGCAACAAAACATCGTTGTAACAGATTTTCAGTCTGATTTCAAAAGCGTCAAGCTTGCTGAGAAGACCGTCCAATTTGGCTCGAAAATGTTCGGCTCGATTTGAAGTGTTTCAATGTATAACGAATCGGAACGCTTTCGTTTCCTTGCACGTTAAAGATGCTTGTGCTCACTGCAGTTAGAGGGCTAGTAATTTACTAGTAATTCGAGCAGTATAAACGCTTTTCTGCACTTCACGGTTCGAGTTCTGTCTCTGCCTCTTTCCTTTATTTTGAACGACAAAAACGAGCTACTATAGTGATATGATTGAATGGGTCCATAGAAAATACTGAAGAAAACTAACTGCTACTGATCAGCGTTCATTTTTCCGTTCACGTTCAGATTGCTCGCGAAGAGAAGGAGACGATGGAGGTGTGCTCGTTGACGTCCGTGTTGTCAAGTTCCAGTCGGTCCAGCGGCGAGGCAGAGGAGCCTGTCAGAGGTGATTTGGTTTGGGTTCGCTTTCAAACAATCTCTGGAACGGGGGGGGGGGGGGAAGTTGCTGATTAGTCTCACGAGTTGTAGACGTTGCGTCGATCAATCAGCGCTTGTGGTGTAATGGCGTAGCATTCTGCCCGGTAAACAGCAGGTGTGGGTTCGAGTCCCGTCTGACGCTAGAGTTTTGATCGCAAATAAACATAGTTGTGGCAGTATATAACTTCTCTGGGCGCGTGGAGCGCAGGTGGAAGAGGCGCCGGCTGTCGCCTGCACCCGATACCAGGTTCCTGGTTCGGATTTTCCGCCCAGGCCAACCAAGCCTTCAATCCCTCCGGGGTCGGTAAATTGGTACCGGACGTGTCTGGGAAGGATAAAGCGCTGACTTGTTCATCGGCTGGCCACCGCAAGTCATTGTATGGCCAAATACGCATTCGACTCGCCTCCACGACATCCCGTAGAAGTAGAAGGGGCGCATCCCAAAGGGATTGAATAACGACGTCTTTTATCCTTTTATAACTTCTCTATCACCTATTTTAATCTCAAAACATTAAATGAGTTTCGGTCTAAGCCGTTCACGATCCTTTTTTCTATTTCAGAACAAGCGACGGCCACCACAGCCACCGAGTGATAGGCGCCATGGCTCATGTGCTATGATCAATTGCAATGTAAATAACGCTTATGATGAAGATGGTTAGGTCAACCGTTGTACAGAGATGTTTCTCAGTCTGTGATCTTGTGTGATGAGCGCGTAGTATGCTGATTGACTCGGTGATTCGCGTGTGTTTGTGTAACTACTGTATAATGAAGATTTCTAAACACCAGAACTGTTTGAATGATCCGGCGATAATATGACACCGTCCTGCAGTCGCCTGCTTCATTTGGTAGGTGAGGCTCAAACGATGTGTGTTAGTGAAGGTTGTGCCTCAGATTTTTCGGCGTAACCGCCTTATTCAGGAGCTTGTAAAAGCCAAGCGAGGTTTGAAAGGTTACGCGGAAACGTCCCGAACGAAAAGTATTAATAACAATCGCGTCCACGGGCGCGTGGAGCGCAGTCGGAGGAGGCGCCGGCTGTCGCTCGCAGGCTCCTGGTTTTGATGTCCCATCCATGCCAACCAGGTCTTCCATCCCTACGGGGTCGGTGAATTGGTACCAGACTTGTCTGGGAAGGATAAAGCGCTGACTTGTTCATCGGCTGGCCACCGCAAGTCATTGTATGGCAAAATACGCATTCATATCGCCTCCATGACATCCCGTAGAAGTAGAATGCGTGGCGCATCCCAAAGGGAATTGAATAACGCCGTCTTTATCCTTTATCCTTTAAGTCCACAGCTTGAATAGTCATACTGACATTATTTCGCTTCGTTATTTCTGTCAGCGCCTTCGATCCGCGCTACTCCACTCAAAAGTCAGCACTTTTGATCGCGAGCTCTGCAAGAGCCCACTGCTGACGAACACATGGAGACCTCACTCTGTTGGTGGCGGGATTCCAATGGGAGTGGTTGAGCTGCTTTCTGCTGGGGGCACAGTGTCGGTTCAAGTGTACAGCGCTCAACTTCAGATTTTGTTATCGGTTTTTGCTGCACACATTCGAGAAGTACCAGTAAACGGTTAGTATGTCGGCTGATGGGTACACACTGGTAGAACTACCCATCAGCCGACATACTAACCCGTTTACTTGTAAGGAAATTGTAAGGGGATGAAATCCTGTAGGGAGATGGGACGTAGGCTACGGTAGAAGAGAATGATAGCCAATCCACGGGAGATTGATTAGGCCACCCAGTAACGCTTAGCCTTGTCTTACCCGACGCCATTGGTCCCCATTAAAAATACTCGTGCGGGAGTTTGCCCACTGGCTATCGGGACCCCATTAAGCCACCACTTAGAGCTCTCGCAACCCAGGGAGTACGGAAGAGCGCCCTCTCGGGTTGACAGTGGTGTGTGGGCTCGGTGGTGCTCGGCCGTCAGGATGACACCTGCCCTCTTTATTTTTGGTGTCGTTGCACATAATATTTATGCCTGAAATTATAATAAACTAATGCGAGGACTAAGCGTTCTGTGCGTAAACTTATACTGCATAAAATAAAATGGAATAACAAGTAATAACACCGGACGTTCAACCGCTACACTGTCGAACACAGTGGGCGCTCGGAGTTATTATATACTGTTGCTTCTCGAATGTGTGCAGCGAAAACCGATAACAAAGTGCCAGCAAAGGATGTTCAGCTTCAGAATTTATCTGACACTATTAGGTTGAGGCAATAGTAATTGCCGAAGCGGACGCCGCAGTTCAAAATAAAACTCGGCTCATGCTCAACTTAGTCAGAGTACCATGAGAATGTCATGGATTTTGTTGACAAATGATTCGCCTTTGTGGATTACCTCGTTTAGAGACAGTTGGTTTTTTCGTTTTGAAGACGCGTCAAACACTATTCCAAGAGCAACATTTTATTAGCTTTCCAGACGCCTGACTGAGGCATTTGGTATTAGGTTGGTGAAAACGTCTTGCACCACATCGTAATTTTTTTCAAAATTTCATTGCTTCTTTCGTGAGCGACTTTAATTTACGAAGTAGTTACTATTTACATCTACAAGCTTCTGCCATCTGATGGGGAGATCCCGAATTCCTTTCTTACAGTTCGGTTCGGTCGTTGAAGCACCTATCCCTTAGTGTTGCTTGAGAGCTTGAAAGAGGTGGTAGTCCGATGGCGCAAGATCTGGCGAATACGGTTGGTGGGCAGCACCTCCCACCTAAGCTCCTGCAACTTCTGTTGAGACGACCTTGCAATGTGGGGGGCAAGCACTGTCGAGAAGAAGGATAACATTCCTCCGCCTCGCCGTTTGCGCGACATGGCCTCGCTCAGCTTCTGCAGCTGTGTAGCGTAGATGTTCGCTGTTACTGCGGTGAGGTCGACAAGGAGCTCACGATAGAGCATTCCTCGAGAATCCCATCAACAGCACAGCATTACCTTCCTCTGATGGATGTCCGCCTCGAGGTTGTGGTTCTCCTTGGGGGAGCCACTGGGCCTTCCGAGTACGGTTAACGAGGAAGACCCAGGATTCATCTCTCGATTTTCGAGAAAGTCCTTATTACGAAAATGAACAAGGAGAGACTGAACGACAGTCAATCGCGAAGCCTTGTCCGAGTCAGTCAGTCCTCACTGCAATCGTAGTATTTAAATGCCCTCAGAAGCAAATTACCACGTATGTGAAATATTCTAGAATGTCTGTGCTACAACTTCGTGGCACCAAACAGTCCTTGGAACTTCCTGTTAAATCTTGAAAATTTTTCAAAATTTTTTGGCGCAATACTTTTTCACCAACCTAATACGTTCTGACTGCTTCTGGGTCGGAATCGGAAAAGGTCCAACCATCCTTTCACTGACATATTTCTCAATGATCTTTCAGTAGCAACTGCGTTGCCCTCTATTTTGCTGCAGAAGATTTTGAAGAAACTCTTAGCGGCGAATAGCAACTGTAAAGTTGTCCTCCAATTCTCCAATGTTGGTTTTTAATGGAGATGGAGCTGTTATGTATCCGTTTTCAAAGGAAATCATTCTTGAACATTTTTCTAGGTATTCGTAGGCCTTGCCCTCCTTTTGGCATTCCTTCTCGGAAATTCCAAGCCCATCCAACTCGAACATATTACGCAGCATCCCGCTCGCTTTTCTCGTGAACTGACGCCATTGCGTAGCCCAACGTTGCTTCTAACGTCTTGTACTGATGTGAGGCCTTTACCGTATATGATGGGGCCAAATACTGTTTAGCGATATGAAGTCCTGGTGGTGTTGCCATACCGTAACTTGGACTGCAGACTAGGTCGTGGTAATAATCAAGTCCAACAAAAAATTGTGGAGTTTGGTGTTCTTACGCAATTTTGTTAGGCAAATTCCATTTTTCTTGGGGAAGGTAATATCAGATTTACTGAACTTGACACTAAATCCATTCGTTACGACGGGTCTCGTCTGTATTTTTAGCTCGAGTTCTTCCCCGAACACAGTGCTTACTCTTTTCAGTACTATGTGACTCTCAAAGTTTTCTATATGCCCACCAATTCCTGACATGGCGCATATTTCTGTTGACTAGGAAATGCGATCTGCAATAGATCGACTTGCGGCTCTAGGCGAGAGGCTTACGATTCCCTTTATATTAGTGAATGCGATCTGGGATCTATCCTAGTCCGGAGGGGGAGGCGGCACATAACTAAAAAGTGTATGTGTAACAAATTCACTGAGACTTACTGAGCGGCTCCTACAGGACAACATAGGACCCTAAACAAGAAAAATTCACATACAAAAAAAAACACGAAAAATTGCATTTGTTGCGGTTGTAAGCCGGCAAAGTTGTGTGCCCTCCTCACCATGTTGGGTCCTGGTTATAACATGGCAGCGGTCAGCGCGCGGCATGCGGCTTCATGCGCCCTATTCACCATGTTAGATCCTGGTTATAACATGTCAGCCGGCGGTCAGTGCGCGGCATGCCTCCATTCCGTCGCTCTTTGCCCGCCGAGACGATTGGAAACCGCGGCGATTTTTTGTTCGTTCGTTTTTGGTTTTTTTAGGTTCCAACTCGTTCTCTAGGAGCTGCTCGGTAAGTCTCTATTCATTTTGTTTCCTACTTTTTAGTTACGTGCTCCCCCTCCCCCGGAGTAGGATAGATCCGCGATCTGCAATAGATGGACTTGTTGCTCTAGGCGTTGTACGCGAGAGAATTACCATATGGCCTATTAGGCCGATGCACCAAAATGTGCGGTTCAGTGGATTTATATGATAACGTACAGAAGCAGAGAGAAGAGGAACGTGTTTATTCCTTGATGTCCAGAAAGAGAGTGCCTTAGCGTGGGTTGAGAATAGACTCTGCCACTGCCATCGTCGTCGGCGGCCTTAAGATCCATCCAGTTCAACACAGCTTTCCTAACGTTTCTGTAACGCGTTCAACAATAACAAGTAATGCAATACAATAAATAGAAAATAAAAAACACAACAGTACTCTAAATCACAAAAATAGAAGAACTTGCGGAGGGCGTGTTCAATGTGGTTCAGATTATGACACTGCTGCTGTCGTAGATTTGCATGGAGTGCTCAAAAAAGTGATGATAAGTTGTTGAGAGGTCTGGCTTGGAGAATTAGGAGGCTGAGGGACAGCCTTGATGCCTAACTGTGTCCAATTTCTGCCGGAAGACTTTCGACGAATGAGGCCGTGAGTTGTTATGGAGCAGGTCGTAACTGCTGGCTGCACTTTTACAACTTTTCAAAAATTATTTCCAAATCACAGCAGCAGGACTTTGCTTTGACGGTTTTATCCGTTTGCAGGATGGTATATTACGGTTTCGCAACATCATCAAACAATGAACATAATCGTTTTAGGTTGGAGATGCAATTTAGGAAAGTCTAATGGTGGGGAAGACTTTTCCACCCAGGCACATTCTCGCTTTCTGCTATCATGGAAGACTCATACCTCTTTCGGATAGTTGTGTACGGCTTTGACTCAACTGCTACTCTTAATACTCTATCGTCTAGCGACATCCTTAGACAAAGAAAAGGTTCGTCGCAAGATTATAATCTCCAGAAGAATTCTTTTTGAATCACTCTGCACCTTCGGAAGGCGATCACCATCCGTAAGAATCCAAATCACGCCGGTTCATCATTTGTCCAAGCCCTGTAATGCCGTGCAGAGGGAAGATAGGCGAAAATGTCAAAAAAAACCTGAAAGGAGAGCGAAAAAACTACAAAATGGTCTGAGCATGTTGACCTGAGAGGGGATTCCTTCATGGGAAAGAACTGTCTATTTCAATACATCCCGAGACAACAATTACTTTCAACAGCCTTGCATTTGCTTAAAAACTGCAGAGGGCGAACAAGTGTGTCCGCCCGTACCCACATGAGCTGAGTCGCCAGATGATTGCCAAATCGGATAGGGGATGTTGCTCCATGCTCTTTATTCCCCCGACGTGATTTTTTCGCTCCTCGAAGCATTGCTTTCGCTGCAAAGCACTCAGTGATCTGTCGGAACTCGAAAAGGGAGGGTGTGATCATTGCGTAGCGCAGCTTTTCAATCATAGCACCGATGTCGATAGGGGCGCCGCACAGAACATTTGTTTGGATTGCGTGCCGTTCTTTGCTACGTTGCCTCGCCCAGTCGTTGACTACTTGGAAGGAGTCGGCTAAGGGTGGATTTCCCTTGATAAGGTTGTGGTGCTGCTTCTCCTCCTACTAGTTCTCAGCATACCTCTCTTTGTCGGCCGGCCGTGATGCTCTACCCCTAGCCGCTTTTGTTTAAAAAAATTGTTTCTAAATTTTTCTTAATGTTCTGAATACCCAACCAGGGTTTACATCTACATATATTATGTATTAGTGTATTATAATATATAGGACATCTTGCCTTGAATGATAAGACTTAAGATGCCTAGCTAAGCAATATAAGATAAGCACCATTGAATATCATCCACAGGCATAACCTAGCGATATCGTAAGTATTCACTCATGAGCGTAATCTCCCGCGGTGCTCGAGTGCGTCACCGTCTTTTAGGTTTACACTTGTGATACCGATTGCGACCAGAATGTCGCCATATCGTGGCTACACCCACAGAAACTGTGTATATATACGACGCGTGTACCACTATTGTGGGTTCTACTATAAAATCGTGAGAATAAACCTTTGTTCCACTGAATAGTAAAGCCACCCCATTGGTAATCCACCAAATTAGTGCATCGACCGTGGAAAAAACCCAAGTCTGCGCTAGTTCTCCTCAGTGAGAAACAGACGGGTTTTTATTAGCTTTCTTTGCGAGTTCTCTTCGGAGAAACCAGGACTTGATTGTCTGCTGTGCTTGCTCTCTTCGTGAGAAGCAGCCGACAATTTTAAATTTTCCTTTGCGAGTCCTCTCACGAGGAACCAGGAAAATAAAAAAGCTTTCTTTACCAGAAAGCAACCCTAAGTCCTTCGCGAGTTCTCTTCGGAGAAACCAGGACTTGATTGTCAGCTGAGCTAGTTCTCCTCGTGAGAAGCAGCCGACAAATCTAAATTTTCCTTTGCGAGTCCTCTCACGAGGAACCAGGAAAACAAAAAAGCTCTCTTTGCGAGTTCTCCTCGAAGAAACCAGAGGGCAAACGAATTTCCATTCCGACCAAGGAAAGGAAATCGAAAGAATACCTTCTTCGCAAGTCCTCTACCGAGAAACCAGAAGGAAATTTTAAATTTCATAGCGACTTCTCTACGAGGATCCTAAGAAAGAAGAAAAAGGCCCGCGTGGCAGGAAAAGCTTTGAGCATAGGCCTACTCGAACCATTTCAAATAGCGGGTGAATTTCAGACGTCACGAAATCTTAGATATTTGTGAGAAATTCACCAAAACGCGATAGAAATGGCCGATGTTCAAGCCTTGGAACGATGATCTCCAGCGCATGTAAGCACCTTCGATCCAACAATGGTCAGATCGAAGAACTCCGAAACCCATTCGAATTTCCACCGGAGAAAGCGCAGTGCGAGGAGTATATCAGAAGAAAGACTGCTGACTTGAACTACCTTTCACGAGGAATATCACAAGGCAAGCAGTTACTGGACAAACAAGGAAACCATTGAAAGGATCGACAGACGAGCCGAACAAAAAGAGCACGAAAAGCTCATGATGGACCTAAACAAGCATTTAGAAGATGATGCAAATAGTCTGGACATCATAACATGTCAATGGCTCAACAAAATAGAATTCCGTTTAGAGGAGCTGGCGCAGCAAGCCGCCCTCACAGCGGATGTGGCTTCTAGTGTCAGTCACCAGGCCACTAGACGTCACAATATCGGTACAAACGATCAAGAAGGACGTCTACTACCACCAGGCGACCGAAGCCAGCGGATCAGACGTCCACTACTCGAAGTCCCAATATTCTCAGGAGACTTCAGGGAATTTACCACCTTCTGGTCAGTCTTCCAGTCGTTGATACATGACGACGTTGACCTCTCTGACCAAGACAAATTCCTGTTCTTGAAGCAAGCGCTCAAAGGAAAAGCAGCTGCTTCAATCAACAGCATTCCAGTTATTGGAGAAAAATACAGTGTAGCAGTGAACATCTTGAAAAAGCAGTACGACAGATCCGAAAGCATGGCGGATATTCTCATCAGCGAAATCGAGCGCATACCTCGAGCTAATGATAATCCCAAGAGCTGTCGTGAAACGCTGTCATCAATTTCTTCACGAGTCGTACATCTGGAGCAAACTGGAGTATCACTTAACGCAGACAGAGTGTGGCGCCGTTTAATTTTATCGAAATTTACGGAACACATTTGCAGTACAGTGATACGAAAAGAAAGGAATGCCGACATTCCGTTCGAAGTAAGAGACATCATGGACGCGATTGACGACATCATCACGCTACAGGAAACGACCGAACTCACAACGAGGACTTTGTTTGGATCCGACAATCACAGATCAAACAACTTCGTGAGGTCACACGCCACCCCTCAACAAACGAAGTATGTCGCCAAACGGAGGATCTGCTTGTGTGGAGGATCCCATCCTCCTCAGTATTGCGACAAATTTCCAACACCTGAAGCACGACGAATGGAAGCTAGACGACAAGGAGTATGCAGGAAGTGCTTCGATTGGTCACACAGTTCGAAATTCTGTACAACCGTTGGAAAGTGTCCAAAATGCAACGAGGATCACCATTCGTCTCTATGTATTGGAACCAGCGGTAGAACAGGTCAAGCCGTAAGGAGGCAAAACCAACCGCAAAGTTCAGCTTCTCATCGACCACAAACGTCTTCTCTACCGTCGCATCCCAACCGCTTCAAGAATCAGCAGCAAAGAAATAGCAGTTATTCCCAGGATAACGGTCAAGTTCAGGCTCTAAGCAACTCAGTTCCACAACCACCGCTACTGGGACAGTGTGTGCTACAAATGCTTCAGCACTCATATTCAACGAAACGGAGTCAAAGTACGAATCAGTTACAATACTACTTGATTCGGGTGCTCAAAGAAGCTTTATCAAATCAAGATTTGAACGATTGCTAGGTCTTCCAATAATTAGCTCAACCTCGTTCACAACTACTAGAATGGGAGAGCTACAGGAAACCTTCAATTCCAACGAGCTTCGTGTTACGCTGAAGGATAATCACGGCTCCAGAAAACTACATAGCCTGCCAGTCTTCACAAAGGATAAACTGACTTCTATAACGAAGACTGCGGAGTTATCCAGAACAGACAAATATTTCATCAAGAAGGAGAAAATCACTATAGCCCAACAAGGACTATTTTCTCGCGAAGTGTCGCCAGACACTATCATTGGGCAGGATCTCCTCAACAAGGTTATCGACCACGAAACCTCAGTTATCAAGCTGCCGTCTGGATTGATTTTAACGCCAACGATCTTTGGCTACACAATCTCCGGTGCTAGTGATAAAACCGCTATTCTGACAAAGAACAGCACTTCTGAATGCAGTTCTCTGATTATCGCAACGCCGTCGCTGACGCTAAAGACGACTACAAAGAGAATATAAAGCATCTATATGAACTCGAATCGCTGGGAATTAACACAAATAGCGACACCGATGAAGCTTCTATAGTCAAGTTCATTGACAGCTACAGGAAAACCATTACAATCGAAAGCGGAAGAATTACTGCCGGGTTTCCTTTCACGGACGAGGTGAGAAACCTTAAGGAGAACTTCAACGTCGCAATTCGTCGACTGCAGAATTTGCTGCGCACACTACAAGGAGACAAAGAGAAATTCAATCTCTATAACGACACAATTACGAGCTACCTGCAGGGTGGTATCATTGAGGAAGCTGAGGAAGAGGACAGCAGACTCGCAACCTTCTACCTCCCACACAGACATGTGTGGACGCCGTCAAAATCCACTAAGCTACGAGTGGTGTTTGATGCTTCTTCTCACGCAAGAGATGAACTCAGCCTGAACGATGTCATCTACGATGGACATTCCCTAACACCACTGATCCACGAGGTGCTTCTGAAATTCCGTACGCCTCTACACAATGGTAGCGGATATACAAAAGCCTCCTTGCAAATCAGGCTACCTGCCAATCACCGAGATGTTACGAGATTCCTATGGGTAAAAATATTTCACTGCCTGCAACAGGAAGCAATCTGAAACACCTTAGATTTTGCAGACTACCCTTTGGCATAAATGCGAGCTCTGCAATTCTGAATCAGTGCATACTAAAGCATATTGAAGCATCGCGCTTAGAAATCTCTCAAGAGTTATCCAGCTCTCTGTACGTAGACAACGTGTTTCTAGAAGGAAATAATGCAGATGATCTACTTCGCAAATACGCCGAGTCGAAGACGTTATTTTCGTCAATAGGGATGAACTTACGAGACTATCTGTCTAATTCCGCTTAAGTAAACAAGAAGATTCCCGACTCTGATCGAGCCGCATCCACCGACATCAAGGTGCTTGAAATCCAATGGAACGCGGAAGGAGACACCCTCTCATTGAAGTGCTTTGAAAAGCAATCAGTGAAGGTCTCCAAACGTACTGTATTGACTCAAATCAATGGGTACTGCTTTGACCCGCTTGGACTACTCACGCCGCTCCTAATCCCAGCAAAGATCTTTCTTCAGGACCTGCACAAGAAAAAGTATGGATGGGACGTCCCACTTTCGGAAGAAGACGAAGCGGCATGGAAAACCATCCATTCAGCAATAAACGGTTTCGAAATTTCCTTACCTAGGAGGGCTATTGAGAAGAAAAGCTCCACAAAGCATACGTTATCTATATTCGTAGATAGCTCTAAAAGAGCTTACGCCTGCAGCATCTACGTCACAATGATATCATGCGGAAATAGGAAGGATTCACGACTGTTCACGGCAAAATCCAAGATTGCCCCCATAAGCAAGGAACAAACGATACCAAGGCTCGAGCTCCTATCAATCTTCATCGGATTGAGCCTTGCGGAGTCAACTATTCAAAGGATAGACACAAAGTTCGAGCAGATCAACATATTTAGCGACTCGACTATCGCGCTATGCTGGGTTCATGGAAACAGACGATTACCATCAATCGTCTCCACCCTCGTTCAGAAAATAGGCGCTATTGAAAACGACTTCGAGAATCCACTCAGGTAGTCTTCTTCCATGTGCCTACGAACGAGAACGTTGCCGACTGTGCCACACGAGGAGTTGGTAAAGATGATCTAGCCAATCATCGTTGGTGGAGTGGCCCAATTTGGCTCAACCAACCAATCGAACTTTGGCCTGTCAAAAAAGCTGAGGATTTATGCCAGCAGAACTCTGGTTCAGAATACGGAGCAGCGTTATATGCTTGAAATACAGAGGAACACACCGTGGTTCCTATATGGCCAACGGAAAAATTCAGCAGCTACTCTAAGTTCGTTCGGATTGTCGCTTACTGCGCTCGATTTATTCGTAACGCAACAAAGGGTCTACCCTTGTTAAGAAAAGAACAGTCATCCATCGAATCACCCACCAGATCGCAAGAAGACTCATTGGCCACACCGGAGAACGGAGATAAAATTGCGATGAAGCATCAAGTCAGAAGAGACTCTACGGAGGTCGCAGTTCGAATACAGCCACCGCGCGCAGTCAAGAACACGAAGTCATATGAGGAGAGCTCAACTGCGAAGAAAGGTACGAAGCCACTAAGCTCATCTGCTCTACTCATGATGGCGACTTGCATATTCACACTATTCAGCGTCAACACAACGTCGGCGGCCTCGATATCCTGCTCAAATAAAGGAGTCAAAATCAACAGCAACCTTTCAGCTGCTGCGGAACTGTGTATAAACGACAAGTACTGCACGACATACCAAGCTGGAACGATAACCAAAGAAGACGCCATACCCTTCAAATATATCGTGAATCGCCATAAAATACAATGGCGGACGATTACGGATAGCAGACAGCATGTCGATGTTATAGATTGTCCTGCACATGAAGACTGTGTCAGCATCAATTGCACCTTCTGCATTGACCAAATCGTCAACCCTCATTGTGCGCCACAGCTTGCGGTCACATTGGTAGCCATAGCCATGCTACTCATAATCATACCTTGCGCTGCCGTATGCTATCTAACTGCACAATGCAAAGTATCGACGGCAACTATGTTATCTCTGCAAAGGAAAAGGACGCGACCTCCCAACAAAGTTGAGAAAGGCAGCTTGGAAATGGCGAACATGTCAGCGTCTATGGCCAACTCCAAATGATTGTCTTTGCAGTCATCACTGCATGCTTTATGGTGTCAGCAGATGCATGTCAATATACGCATACAATCACGGTGAACAATACGGTATGTCTGCACTCAGATCGCCTCACCGAATGTCGGCAGGTCCTCGAAAGTACAATCACTCTGAGCGAAAGAAAACCTCAGGCGTGTTTTCGAGTACGAAATGGCAACAAAACCATAGGAAGCATGGACATAAAGCTGATACGTGTCATGCTCAAATGCAATCCTGTCGTATTATTCTATACAAAAGATGTTCACATAATCACGGAGTCAGCAAAACGATGCGATTTGGCAGGTTCTTGTAACTCGCAGATATGCTCACATGTCAGTGATTCAAGAGCTACGAGATACGTATACCTTCCCTGGAGTCTCTAGATGCACAACATCATGCGGAGGAATCCCATGTGGCTGCCTATTACCAATGCCTGGGTGTCTGTTTTCCCGCACCTACGCAAAACCGAAAGACAGTAAAATCTACCAGATTTTCCACTGCCCAACATGGACGGAATCAGTGCAGGTGGAATACACTTACACCGCTGCTCAAGAGGAGACGATTACAGAGAGACCTACCATCATCACTCAAGCAACTCAAGTATTGACAAATGCAAACATCACTCTTGAGTTTGTAACAATGCCAGCAATATCACTGCTGAGCTCAACATTTGAACAAGCAATCGATGTCAACGGCACGGAGGCCGCAATCGTTGGAAGCGACGATTTTTTTGCACTACGATGTCCAACATGGAACAGTTCTAAAAACATCACGGAGTGTCAGGTTGAGGAGAACTGCTCATGCTCACCCTCGGATTCCGATGCCAAATGTGTCTGCAAAAATGTGGATCTACGCGGAAGAATGACTTTAATTCAGCATCGTCTTCCATTGTCTACTCCAGCCCTACAACTACGGGACGTTCACGGAAGAGTTTATGGGACGATACATGAAGCAGTAGCTGACATCACAGTCACTACCGTTATCGGATCCCAATCAGATTCTATGGTAGACAATGAACGCTGTGCCATAAAGGCATCACTATTGAAGGGTTGTTACAACTGTCTATCTGGAGACCAAGTTACATTCAGCTGTTACGCGAAAGGAGCAATCATGGTAGAAGTAGACTGCTATCAAAAAATGTTTTCTGCTACAAGCAATTCGACTGCGGCAGGAACGACCGTATCAATCCATTAAACAGTTGCAAGATACAACGAATCTTGCCTGGTGAGGTGTGGAGATGAAACCCACAATATCACCTTATCCGGAATACTGGCGTTCGTCGCTCAATGGACAACATCAATGACGCGGAACGCCTCCAAACACGCCAACTACGTCGACGTATTCAACTATCCAGACATCGGACATGCACTGGAAGTCGTCATGGAAAATTGGAAATCATCAGTGGTCGCCTTCATTGCAGTCGTTGTACTTATTATCGCTACAATTTGGATGCTTCCAACAATGTTATTCCATTTATTTTGCTAAGACTAATGGTCTGCGCCTGTATCCACTCCTGCGTTGTAATTGCTTAGTTGATTGTAATTCATTGTAGATTATTTGATCAATCAATTCTAATTTGTTGTTATCAAAATAAGCATGACTTAGTTACACTCATGATAACTGAATTGATTAATATTGATGTATTTTAACGATTAATTGTATCACGTAGTCATTTGTGAGTAACACGTTTATCGCTACCGCTCATAAAGGCCGGCCCCAGTGTTGTGAATACCCAACCAGGGTTTACATCTACATATATTATGTATTAGTGTATTATAATATATAGGACATCTTGCCTTGAATGATGAGACTTAAGATGCCTAGCTAAGCAATATAAGATAAGCACCATTGAATATCATCCACAGGCATAACCTAGCGATATCGTAAGTAGGCACTCATGAACGTAATCTCTCGCGGTGCTCGAGTGCGGCACCGTCTTTTAGGTTTACACTTGTGATACCGATTGCGACCAGAATGTCGCCATATAGTGGCTACACCACAGAAACTGTGTATATATACGATGCGTGTACCACTATTGTGGGTTCTACTATAAAATCGTGAGAATAAACCTTTGTTCCACTGAATAGTAAAGCCACCCCATTGGTAATCCACCAAACTTTATATGAAGTGGTGTACATAGGATTCTCGCCTGTAGCTAAGGATCCCCACCATGTGGATCTAGAGCAGCGCAAAGGGGAAGGTTCGGTACGTAGAAGAGAAGATAAATTTTATTGTAACTATCTTTTTTAATTTGAAGAAGGGAAGAATTGATTTATTTTTCTTTGTTTATCAGGCGTGCCCGAAATGCGATCAGGGGCAGCGTGAGCTTGACCCGATGCAGGTCAAATAGAGGACCTCGAACGAAGGATCTCGAGACAAGGCCATCAAGTCCACAGGGAAATGATTGTCCGCCTGAAGAACTTTGACGCGGAGCAGAAAGAGGCATCGCGCGACCTATCTGAGACGCAGAAAGTAAGTACATGTAAATAGTAAATACAATACATGTACATTATAATTCATTATTTCGGTGGTCAACGTTTTAGTCATCTTGAAGTATATATTTTTCTTCAGGGTGTGAAGGTGTTAACCAGAAAGGATAAATTCCAACTCTTTGCGTACGGAGACAAGGGTGTCGCCACTGAGGCGGAAGAGACCGAGAAGCAGAGAGCGGTTCTCACACCCCCGTTGAGAATACTGGCTCTGATGCTTGAATAAGGTTTTTTTAGTTTGTTGTTTACCAAAAATGAAAAATGGTTCACATGACGGTAAATAAACAGCGACAATGAACTTCATTGGTCCAGAAGATCCTCAGTTGGATGAGCATTGGGCGGTGAAATGGTAGCAGAAGCGCCCAGGGGCCGGATTCGTCAACGACTTACGTAACTTTAACGGAGAATTGTAAGCTTATCAAGCGATATAGTGAGTGATAAGCCGCGTTAAAAGCTCAGATAACTCGGCATGTCGCTCACCATATCACTTAATAGCTTATAATTCTCCGCTAAAGTTACGTTAGCTGTTGACGAATCCGGCCTCAGAATGGCGAAAAACTATTCTGGTATGTTAGGTAGCGCCACGGACCAGATCAAAACGGAGAAAGGCAGCAGCTACCGCCGCAGCTGACGGATTCTTCTTACGGAGCTCCGATGACTCACCACTCTCGCGCCAAGTGTGTCGCACCGTCAGCCTGTGGTGAGGCTATCCAATTTCGGCAGGCCATAACTAGCTCAGGAGTTTCTTTTTGCAATTTTGACATCCATACTCATAATCAGCACTCCGAGCTCTTTCTAACGATCCTGAGGCCGGATTCATCAACAATTAACCCGTGGGTATGCGGGTGATAAGGGGTAGAGATAAGATAAGAGTCAGGCAGAGATAACGCAAGACTCAGAGACGCATGCTTCATTGTGGGTGTCTCTACCCCTTATACCCGCGGGTTAGTCGTTGATGAATCCGGCCCCTGGTCTCAACATGAAGTTCCATGGGAGGTCGAAACCCTCCCCTAGTGAGTAGCGAGCACGTGCTCGGTCGGTGTTCTGACGGGTTCTGACTTTTTGTGTCTCCATTGCCTCTCTTGAGCTTGCACAAGAGCTTCAGCTGTTGTCTCATGGTACAGGAGCTCTCATTCAGATTCAGAGGATGTGGTTGTGTAGAATGGGATGATGTACGCAATTGGCACTTCATGTTTGCCCCTCTCGATTAAGATGGATCCGAAAATCGTAACTTTGAACGAAGAGTGAGTGGTATCGCTCCAGAAAAAGTTGATTCCATGATTGCTTGATACTGATAAGGAGTTGAGTGATTGCGACGTTACGGTTTAGGGTAGCGGTGAGTCGTATTCTACTAACCTCTACTAACACGCGCGGTTCGCTGTCTCGAAGAAAGGATGATCCAGGAGCTTGCGATTGCGTTGCTGGCACTACTGGTCATGCTGGCACTCCTGGTGGCCTACGAGGAGGACATGTCTAGAGTCAGTTTTTGTCACCACTAAAACCTTTAGGCACGTTTAATTTTAAACATGCAAAATCCATATTTTCAGAAAAGGGGACTCAAGCGCGGTATTGCTGATCGGCAGAAGCAGTCCGTATCCCAGCATGGAAGTCGAGTCCCATCGCATGACTCGAAGCAAAGTCAATCTCAGTCAAGGCAGCCTTCGAGTGCCCATTCGGATCCAGGTGCAAGTCAGGAGCGACATTCCGACGCGCATCGTGGAGGGCACGATGATCATCATCACAGACGTGGAACCCATTCTGGCCACTCTGACCAGCATCGGGGAAGTGATCTTGATCATTCTGGTTCACACCATGGTCATTCTGATCCACACGGAAGCCAACAAGACGACTCCTATGCACACCACGGAAGTTCTGATCACCATGGAAGCCGCTCTGGCGACTCTGACGCACATCACCGGGGCCATTCCGACAGCCATGAGGGACATCACGGAAGCCGTTCAGACAGTCACGAGGGACACCACGGAAGCCGTTCTGACAGTCACGAGGGACACCACGGAAGCCGTTCTGACAGTCACGAGGGACATCACGGAAGCCATTCTGACGAACACGATAGAGATCACGGACATCATCATCATCATCATCCCCATCACCTATGGCATTTCAGCCACCCTAGCACACATTCTAAAAGTCATCGAACTCCTCAGAGCCAAGGCGTTGACACGGCTCAAGACTCAGCTGATGAAAGGCAGACTTCGAAACACCAAACAGCTTCTCCAAGAGAGAGAGCGTCGACTCAGCAACAAGACAGCGGATACAGCGATAACGTGCACACTGCACTAGAGGTCGGTTTGACTTCAGTACAGAACAAACAAAGAGGTATAGATGCTGGGAATTGCTAAGGCCACTAGAACCAGATTGAAATAGATGCATGGCATAGAAACTCGTTTGGGCGCAAATCTGCTCGGAGGGGGTCACCCCCCCCCTCTTTCAGTGAGTTATTCATCATCGTGAGGAGGCACATGAATGCTCAATTACAACAGAAGTAGCCTATCTCAGTTCACCACAGGGATAGACGATACAGATGCTGTCTAAATCTTTTAGTTTAGTGCACCGCAAAATGTTTATTATGACTACCTCACATGGTGTCCCCTCCAAGCCACTTTGCGCACTCGTTGGAACAGGAGCACACTTGAGGGGGCACTCCATATTTACGTCCAAACACTACATAGAGATGAATACTTGCAACAAAACATGCCTACCTGAAGCCCTACTGTGGCTGTTGCAGTCTTCTTCCTAAAATGAAGAGGAAATTTAGACGAAAAAAAGTCGGACGAAAAGACGAAAAAAGGCGCGTCGACAGGTTCACCGTGGCGATATGTACAGGGATAGCCGTACAGTGGCCGTGGGTCGATACGTGGAGCCCACAAGCGTGGGTCGATACGTGGAGCCCGCAGACATCCCTGTACGTATCGCCACGGTGAACCTGTCGACGCGCACACATGTGTTCCGGCCCGAGGCCGCCGTGTCCCCCCCCCCCTCTCAATGGGATTGAACCCATGTGAGCATTCGATCGATGCGCACCGTCTCTTGTATTCCCGCGGTGGCGCTACTGGCAGGCGGATCGTGGCGCAGTGGATGGTGGCTTTGCTTCATGCGAAGGAGATCGGGGGTGGTTTGCTTCTCCTGCGTCGCGGGACCGTCGCGGATTCCGATCTGGTTTTAGTGGCCATAGATTCACTCATAGATGAAAGGCACTTTATTACCATTCGAGGTAGATACCAAAAATGAAGGGTATGAAGTGGCTAGCACAACTAGTGAACGGGTGGACCAAATTCGGAACTATCGTAGTCGGGTGGGGGGGGGGAGGCAAGGGGGAGGGCTTCAGATGTTTCGCATCGGCCCAACACGTGGACGAGGGGGGGGGGGCAGTCCTTGGCTTCGACCGCCATAAGCATAGCAGTCGGGTTTGGTGACGTGGAATTTTCCCCATTGTACGCGTACGTACGTGTAATGCAGGTTGCACCGAGAGGGGCCTAGGTCAAACTGGTAAAAACTCGTAACTTTTTCGAGTACTGATGGACTGCCCCCCTCGTCCACTAGTTGCGCCTTCGCCTCTCCATCCCCTAACTTGAATTCGAGGCAGAGCTTCAGCTATGTACTGCCTATGAACAGGCCCTGTTACGTGACGAAGAGAATCCGTCCTCTGAGCCTACTCTTGTTGCACGACGTAGGAGGCACTTCCACTGAATCCAAAAGCTCAGAAACGCGCATTTGCCGCTGTGTCAAGCAGGAAGAGGCTGGTATATTTCTGTATTCTGGTATATTTCTCCGATGGTATATTCCTTGTCCTCTATATTAGTTCCCCTTACTGCTTCTTTCTTGCTGGATCCCCATCCTGGGACCGGATTCATTAACGAATTACAGCAATTTAACACAGAAAATTACAGCCGAAACCTCTGATAGCGCGCCTTATCAAACGCTATGGTGAGCGATAAGCCTCGTTATCTGAGTTCCGTCGTGAATTCTGTTATGTAGGTCTGTTAAAGTTATGTAAGTCGTTGATGAATCCGACCCTTGAGCCCACCATCAGGTCGGTCACTCCTGGGGCCGTATGCTCGTGTTCCCCCGTTGAGGGAAATTCAGGTGCAATCCTAGTTGATGGTGGCCGCATTTACACAATTTCCCGACATAACGAAACACAATAAATGGGCAACAATAGAAAGAAAGAAATAGAAGAAAGACGGCTGTCCAGATACACTCAGTTTTCTAATTTCTAGTCAGGAGAGGAGAATGCAAAAAGGACCATTCTCGGTTTAATTCTAGTAAAGTAGGACTCGCTTGCAGGATTTTCACCGAAAACGGATCATCATCAAGCAGCTAAACACATAACATCAGTGAAATAAATATAGTAGGCCCATCAATCAACGTTTTGGACAGAGGCAGGACAATGTACTTCGCTTCCTAATCATTTGCAAACATCCCATTACAAATGTTATATATTTTCATGTGTTGCGTTTTTTTTTAATTTGATTTCTTTAGTGTAGTTGTTTTCTAAGGAATGAGTGAGTTTAATATATTTCAATATTGAACACATTCAGTTCATTGGAAATCGTTCAAGAGTGGCCACCACCAACTAGGATTGCACCGAAATTCAATCAATATCAATATATCTTATTCTTATATTCTTCGAATTTTACATTTTCTTATGTTTTATATTATCACGCCCCAATCCCCCAGCGGGGGAGACTCGAGGTAGACGAGCATACGGCCCCTGGTCGCTCTCCGCGTCCTACCCTCCCCCTCGTGGTCCCGCTTACTTTTCCACCTCATAAATTTGCCCTTCCACGCTCATGGCACGACAACGGGGAGCGCGACATCTTTCACATCTCCTAAACCCGCACGTTTTGTCTCCCTTATGATCCACTCGTAATGGATCCCTTAGCGTCCTTACTTCTCCCACTTATTTGTAACTCCCTAATGATCCCTCATTATTGCCCCCACCTTTCTTGGTGCCACCTGGTTTGCTTCATTGTCGTATGTGTCCCCCCTATTGACTATTGTGTCCCATCCTGATCCCTCCTTCAGGTCACTCATTGCTGGTCGCTCTCCTGGCCCTCACCCTCGAAGTCCCCTTACTGCTCTTACCCCTTTAATGGTCCTCCCATGTTCATGGCACGAAGTGGGCGACACGGGTTTTGAATCAGGACGCTCGGAAACGCGCACACTAGTAGTGAACACTTATTCTGAATCCAGAAGCTAAGAAACGCGAGCAGTTTCTGCTGTGTCAAGCAGGAAGAGGCTGCTCTTCCTCTCGCGCAGAAGAGTCCCATGTAGAATTCTGAAAGCAGCTGCTCGTCGCACGATGCCGGTGATACATCCTCTTAATCCAGATGCTTACGGAGAGGAGCCGTCTTCTGAATGCAGACGCTCAGAAAGACGTGCAGTTGCCGCTGTGTGAAGCAGGAGGAGGTTGCACTTCCTCTGTAGCACCAGCACCCTATGTTGACTTCTGAATTCTACGCTCGCCGCACGATAACGGAGACACATTTTCATTACACAGATGCTTCTAGCGCCTATCTTCTGAAATCAGAAGCTCAGAAGCATGCGCAGTTGCCACTGTGTTGAGCTTGAAGAGGCTGCACAGATGGCAGATTCTTTGTTCCTCGTATGAATTACCTCACGGCTCCCTTCTTGCTGGTTCCTTGTCCTGGACGACATGATGTCATCCACGCTGTCGGCGTCGCAAAACATCGGTTGGTCCCACGTGCCAGACACGCGAGAAAGACGCGGTTGTCAACGTGTTAGAGCAATGTCCTAGGGCCGCGAACAACTCCTCCGCAGTTTTCTATCGTGGCGCTCCGCTGGTCACATCCCACCGCTCGCGGCGATATGTGACGAGTTGACCACCACATTGGATGTACACCATGTCTGGCGTCAAATCTCTTGTAAACCATTCAGAGCATTAATATTTCTGAACAAAGCTATGTATAAATTACAATTTCAGCAACAGGAAATAAAAACGGCGCAACGCACAGCTGCGGGAATTGAAGATCCGGCTCGGCCTGATAAGCAAAGTAATGAAAAGCGCAAGCACAGTAAGTGTTCACCTACTTATACATTCAAAAGTAGAATTCCATCTTCATAAAACAACGATATCACGGAAGAATCACAGCAAAGCACACGCATACCAGCAACTTGATTAGGCGGCAAATTTTGTTTCCCATGACACGCCAATAGTTAATCTATTTATCGGTGTCATAACGTGATTTACAGCAGAATTAAACACTTAACACTGATTCTAAAACTGACATGAGATAAAACATGAAGCAAACACGCAATTTATGGAAGTTCGGCGCAAAGAGCGGAAGAAGGGGCACTTTATGGGATTCGGCCTTCTTCAGCGTAGTCATCGGATATGGTGACGTGAAATTTCCTACATTATACCCAACCTGACGCGTAAGCACATGCAATGCAGCGACCGGATTCATCAACGATTTGCTGCAATTTAGCAGAGCAAATACAGCCGTAATTGATCAGCTGCGCTAACAGAGATTTTGGCTGTGTTTTCTCTGTTAAACTGCTATAAATCGTCGATGAATCCGGCCCCAGATTGCAACGAGAAGCGCTTAGGTCAAACGCTACGTCTCGCGCGAACTAAATGGGTAAAAACTCGTCCTACACGAGGGACATGCCAGGTCACCTCGACGTCACCTTGTGTTTGAGAACTGGGGCCGGCTTCATCAACGACTTACGTAACTTTAACGGAAAATTGTAAGCGAAACGGGGTCTACGGAGGAAATTCCCGAATCTCACGGCGCGTTTGCGTGCGGATAAAATGCCCGCAACCAGGGGAGAAAATGCATTCAACTGGGGAGAAAATGCCCGCAACCGGGAGAGAAAATGCCCGCGATCAATGAAGAAAATGCCCACAACCAGGGCTAGAAAATGTCCGTAACCGTTAGAGAAGATGCCCGAGTCGACGAGGTTAATATAGCACACTAGAGCATACTATCATTTGGTAACTGCAGAAGCGCCGTAGTAAAGAAAACAACATTCGGCGGTAAATAACATTAAGGAAAGTAGGATTCCATAGAAGCTTTAGCGGAGCTCCCGGGCAGAAAGCAGTGATCAGGAAGGGAATCAGTTACGAAGGAAGCATTTCTTATCTAATATGCATGCTTACTCCGTCAGATTGCAAAAATACGTGAAAAGCCTTTTACCTTTACAGTGGCAGGAGCTCCATATCTTGCTGGCTCAGGTACAGGGTGCGCAAAAAGTATTGACGGACTAAACGCAAGCGTTAGAAATGGCAACACATAAAATTTAATAAGTTTATATTCAAAATGTCAACAATGATCTAGCGAGCAGGATCGCATAACTTTTATTTTACGTCTTCTTTGCTGCGAATGCAGCAGCAAAGACGAGAAGGAAAGGCATCGTCGGTGCGCCGCAAGTAGTCCACGTCGATTTCGTTTTATGCCTTGACCAGATCATCCTTCACTGACTGCACACTTTCGTGGGAAGTCGCGCAAGCCTTGTTCTCCAAAACTTCCCATATAGAATAATTCAGCGGATGCAAATCCGGTTTATACAGAGGTCATTCCTCTGCCGAAATGAAGTCCTTCAAATTGGCGCGGCACCAGTTCTGAGCAATCCTCGACTCTGCGCAGGAGTCCAGTCCTGCTGGAAGACATACGGCTTGTCAAGGTGGGACTTACGCCAAGAAACTAGTTACTTCTTTAGAACATCAATACAGATAGCTGTACTGATTTATCTTCATTCTGTATCCACGAAAGCGACGGGCGCTTGTGACGAATGCACAAACCATGATACTGGCCGGATGCGCCTTCCTTGCAGCGAGCCTTTCGCTAGAATTAGCACTTGGGAGGTCATTGAGGAGTATGTAACACTTTTACCAGTTGAATGCACAATAGCATCAAGCCACTAAAGGTAAAAGCATAGAACGAAGTCGACGTGCAACTTGCGGCGCCCCGTCGATGCCTTTCCTCGTTAGCGATTGTCCGTCCGTCCGTCATCTGCTCAACCGTCTGGCCTTTCCTAGAAGTCGAGTAGCAGGCGTCCGTGTTCAGGCGAAGTGCCACCCACGCCGTGTCAGAAGAAGTGTCACCGATGTCGCCAAAGGGCGTTCGAGTTCAAAAGACATGCCTCCGACGTTGCTCAACAGGCGTTCGAATTCAGAAGAGGTGTCAACGATGTCGCTTAATGTGTTTATGGGGTCAGAAGACATGTCACCGATGTCATGCAAAGGGTGTCTGGGTTCAGAAGAGGTGTCACCTAAGTCGCGCAAGGGGTGTCCGGATACCGAACACGTGTAATGGGAGACCACTAAAGAGGAGACCAGTAAGCGGGGGTACAGTGAAGGGTGGGAGGACCAGCGAAGGGATTAGGGGGGGGGGTGCGAACCAGTAAGGGTAGAACCTTTAATGGGAGCCAGTGAAGGGGGACCAATAAAGAATACCACTAAAGTGAGGGTTGGGGGGGGCGGTAGTGAGGGGGGGGGGAGTCAATGGGAACCAGTGAAATGGGAAAGTTCTGTGAAGTGGGAACCGGTAAAGGGGGAACCATTATAGGGGGACCAGTGAAGAGGGGACCAATGAAGGTAGGACCAGTAATGGCGGCCAGTGAAGGGGAGGGGACCAGTAAAAGGGATCAGTGAAAGTGAGAGCAGTAATGGCGGAGCTGTGAAGGGGTGGGGCGGTAAAGGAGGGACCATTAATGGGGACCAGTGAAGGGGGCCAATAAAGGGTACCACATAGGTAAGGGGAGAGGGGAAAAAAGGGGGACAGTGAATGGGAACCAGTGAAGTGGGAGAGTACTGTGAAGGGGTGGGGGACCGGTAAAGGGAGAACCAGCGAAGGTGGACCAGTAATATGAAGGGGATCAGTGGAAGGAACCTGTAAGGGCGGACCAGTACTTCTTCTCACTATCGTGCAACGTGTATGTGACAGGAGCGTCGTACAACGTGCGTCTAGATCAAGAAGATGTGCCACAGACCAAACATTGCGAAGCATGCGTTGGATTTTCGGATTTGAAAGGCAGCGAGCGTGTGCATGTACATGCCTCTCACTATCACTACTGACTGATGCTCACCACATTTTTCTGTCTGTCTCTGGCTACACATGGGTAAGGGGGTATTGTGTATTATCGGGTGATGGTAGGGAGAATGACTTCGGGAATCGGAGGATTATTATTGTCGTCGGAAATTTAGCGGTATAGAGCTTTCACAATATAACCACAATCTGTTCCTCCCCACGTAGAGAATGTGCGCATCGGAGAATAAATCGGTGGAAGTGCGATAGAGGGTGAATAACCTTCATAGGAGCAGTTTTCAAGATTGTGCCCTTCTGTCCTGCTTTCCTCTAGAACCCGTTTTTCACTGTAACGCGAGTAAGAAGGCCTAGATGGGGTGTCTTTTCTCGAGGTTTAGGGGTGAAGCCTCCAACCAGACGTTTGGCGACCGTTCGGCCGCTGAACGGCTGGTTTTGTATATAAACTTGTTAAATTTTGTATTGTGTTGTTACTTCTAACGTATACGTTTAGTGCGTCAATACTTTTTACGCACCCCGTATTTTCATGCATCGGAAGAAACTGCGTCATAGACGAAATCATTCATTTCTCGTTTTCGCTCTTCAAAGTGTATTCGTAGCACTGCCCTCAATAATGCGATGAGGTGCAACTATGACAATAAACCCTTTTTGGAATGGCTAAACTTTGCTGGTGTGGTAACTGTTCCTACGACATTTCGTGAACTTTAAGTGACTGAAAATGACCACGCTGCTCTTTTTGAGCATACGAATGAGATATCCTCAGTTGCCACGTCCTATTTCGTTCTCATTTCCTATCCATGAGGAAATGAGAAAATAACCTATCCTTGTTCAAGATTACGACTTGTTTTGTTGAACAGCTTGGATCGCGCGAATGGCAATCGTTCAGAATACGCAGATATTTCCACCCCTGGCAGCGGACATTTGATCGCGGGCGTTTTCTCCCTAGTTTTGGGCATTTTCTCGCTCCGAAACAGACGTGGTGCGGTTCAGGCATTTTCTCTCGTAATCGCGATATGCACCATATCGCTTGATAAGCTTACAGTTCTCCGTTAAAGCTACGCAAGTCGTTGATGGGCTGCCCCCTCTTCAGCACATTGCGCCGAAAGTTCATTTGAGAGGTACATGCTTGTTGAAATGCTCAGGGCATTAACAAAGTTTTTAATTACCTAAAAATAAGTCGGGCTCCGTAACACTTCCGTAAGTGAACGAGTGAGAACTCATTTGTGACCCGGAAACCGTAGCTACAATCCAAGCAACCCAACGTCTGCAGTATCGCTTGCTCTAGTAAGCTAGTAATGCCAAATAGCTTTCGCTGATGTCGTTTCGAGCATTCAGGCCTCCACATATTTCTCGGTGGAGCGATGCAGAAACGCGTCGGGGTTTTGAGGCATAGCGCAGCCTTCCACACCACTTTGTCTCTCCATGGCTTCAAACTCCATTCTTCATGTTATGTCAACCACACAGGCATTCGAGGCCTCAGAGTCGCGCATGCACAGCCGCTCGATGGGTTGACGATTGACAGGAATGAATGCTGCGGCGCGGAACGCGTCTTTTATTTACAATTCTGCACCGATCGACGGCGTGCGCGGGAGTTCAAACGATCGCATTCGCGACATTCTAAAATAAAATGTGAAGTGCTACAAACTCCATGTTCCTTCATTATGATCAAAGATGAGCCGGCTGCGTGTCATCAAAAGTGTCTGGAGGTCTTGATGGATATCCCCTAAAAGTATACAAAGAGCATTACACACACAGAAATTGTGCATTGTTCGAATAGAATGATGGACTCTCTGATATGACATGTTACAGCCTTGTGTTATATAAAGCAACAGCACTTGACTACCATCCACCATGTAGGGCTTTAAGAAAGTCGCTTAAGGATCGTTGATGCAATGCGCGCAAGAGGGGGCAGCCCATAGGGTTCCACATAGCAGAACGTAGCAGTCGGATATGGTGACGTGGAATTTCCTACATTGTACACAACCTGATGCCTACGTATGAGCAGAGCAGGTTGCAGCGAGAAGGGATTAGGTCAAACGCCACATTTCGCGCGAACTAAACGGGTAAAACTCGTCCTACTCGGGGAAAATGCCGCATCACCTCGTACTTGTGTATGAGTACTGATGGGCTACCCCAGTCCTCCGCGCATTGCGCCGAATCGTTTACAGATTTGCGAAAAAACACAACAACATATATGAGGTGGCTCCTTAAAAGGAGGGTGACCGCTCTAGCTTTCCCATTTTTCAACCATAATCAACGTACACGAAGTGACCAATTGAAAAATCTAGAAGAGGACATACTTCCTTCACTCAACAGTGTTTCATTTCATTTTCGCACCTATCATCTCTTTTAGCAAAAATAAGCGTACGAAGAATTCATTCTGAGGAGTTTAGGAACGTAGGCAAGAAGCTCTGCGAAGGGGTCTAACTCTGAAGCTGCTCATTGAATAGACTGAGCCTGTGGTGTGCTTAGCAACCCATGCAATACATTGCTGTCGATATGCACTCGATGGATGAAAACTATGTTCAATGAATTTAAGAAAGTACACGGTCAATTTCAGGACATCGTCGCCACCACAGCCGCCATCGCCGAAAGGGAGAGCGTTCTGCAACTTCTGGTCAGAAAACTGGGCAAAGAACGGAATAATCCTCCAGCCGCTGTGGTCCACCTAACTCTGTTACCGACCATCGACCAAAAAACAATAATCTTCACACGCCTTGCCACCGCATGTTAATCTCAACAAATAAGTCTAAAAAATAGAGTACAGCTTTGACTAGCTTAGTGACACGATACATATAATCGTGCTATATTGATGAAGGGAATACTTAAAATACTGGACTTATCTTATTATATAAGAAATGCGTAATAAAAAGGTTTTGTGAAGTGTCACCGGGTACTGACGAATCATGGGCCTCATATGCTGGATCCCAGAATCCCAACTAAGGTATGGCTGAGGTCAGAAAAACACAAGCGGGAAGCATTCTATCCTCCTACACTATATTGCGATGTTTACTTTACTGATTGTGTAAATGCTTTGTAAGACGCACTAGCATCGCAATAAAGAATTTAGAATGCATTGCAGAAACTCGACTAAATTCACTGGGTCAAAAACACACAGATTCGTTAGCAAAAAAGAAGGAAACTTCCAAATCAGTCATCCATTGATATACTCTTCCTAAGGAAAACGGATAGAATTGTCCTACCATACTTTCGGCAAAGCTGCTTTTTTACGACGATAGTTTGACAGTCAACGAAACAGATTAGTCTGTTGACGCCGGATCTTGTAAACGGAATCGAAGGCTCTGTAAATGCAGCCACAACCTTTTTGTAGTTTTTCCTTCACAAAATTTATTTATTTATTTTATTTATTTATTTATTCAAAGACGTGTCATACAATACACGTGGATTAAAATAAAGAAAAAGAAATTAAATGAAACCAGGACATATCAAACTCAAGACTCAAGAAATGATCGCCAAACAAATGACAACACTAAATTAGCTTAAAAAGAAAAATCTACGAGCAGTAAATAACCTAAGAGCCGAGAGTGACATCTGTGTGACATTTTCGGGTTCACCCCCTGAAATTTCCTAAGCCTGCGTCGTTGCAACAAAGACATAAATTCTGAGTTTCCCTTTTCTATTTCTAGATAGTGGAGGCTTGAAGAATGGCAGCGGGTCAACTGCAACGGTTTCAGTCAGAGTTTTTAACAACATCAGCAATCAGCCTTTTTTCTTGCGGAACACAGACAAGGAAGACTAAAAAACTTTGTTCTAGTGGTTCCATTCGGCAAATCAAGATATTGAAGTCCATAACATCTCATAAACAGCTTACGTGCATAATTACTCTGAACGCTTTCTAACAAACCGATATCCTTCTTTTTAGTGGAGTTGAACACGGTTGTGCCACATTCTACAATGGGCCGCATGTAAATTTTCTAAGCTCGCAAGAACGTCTGCAAGTCGTCCATTTTTAATATCGTAAATAAGTTCTAAGTTCAGAATTTTGCTACCTTAACCAACGCTCTATAGTGCTCATCAAATCTGAGATTTGTTGATATGGCGAAACCTAGATCCTGAATGGCAGAGAACGACTTCAGCAACGCTCCTCTTAGACGGTACGCTAATTGGGAAACTTGACTTCTTGTTCCAACTGTAAAACTACAAGATTTTTCTAGAGCAAGAGATAGCTCTCATATTTTTGCCCACTTATCCACGCATTGGGGCACGTGGAGCGCAGTCGGAGAAGGCGCCGGCTGTCGCCTGCACCCGATACTAGGTTCCTGGTTCGGATTACCCCCCAGGCCAACCAAGCCTTCCATTCCCCCGGAGTCGGTTAATTGGTACCACACATGTGTGGGAAGGATGAAGCGCTGACTTGTTCATCGGCTGGCCACCGCAAGTCATTGTATGGCGAAATACGCATTCAACTCTCCTTCACGACATCACATAGAAGTAGAATGCGTGGCGCATCACAAAGGGATTGAATAACGCCGTCCCTTATAACTTATCCTTTATCCACGCATTCGATCGCTGACTGTATCCCACGACAGTTTTGAAAATTTTCGATCTCCTTGGAAATTTTTATGTCGTCAGCGTACATTTTGCAGGCAGCTGCAACTCGAGCAATTTTAGCTGGCAGTTCAAACGTATAAGGGAAAGAGTATAAGAGAAATAACAGTGGCGATAGAACACCGCCTTGAGGCACATCACTGTGAGCCAAATACATGTTTGAATACTGTTGTCTAACTTTGTCCTGATGAGTTCTTCCCGTGAGGAAACTTTGGATCCAAGGCTGAATCATAGGATCGATACCAACCATTTCCATTTTTATAAGCAGCGTATCTTCTGGAACCTTGTCGAAAGCTTTCGAAAAATCGAAATACACAACATCGGTACGATGACCTCTTTCAACGGCAGCAGTCCAGTCGATTAGCGAAGCGAGCACCGCAGTTTCGACTGATCTGCCTTTCATAAATCCAAATTGTTTTTCAGAAGTTATTCCACTTTTCCGATGTATTCTAAAACATGTTTTTTCATTATTTTCTTAAAAGTTCTTGCAAAAATTGACGCTATACTAATAGGTCTATAATTTCCAGGATCACTATACGGCTGCTTCTTAGGGATTGGAGTAACGAAGGCATGTTTCCAATATACCGACGAGCGTTGTCGTGCAGAAAGAAAACCTTGTCCTGTCGAGCGGCAGTGATGCTAACGAATTGCCTACAGACATATCAGTGGCAACAGTAGAGTTAGAAGCAACTACCAGTGAAGATTCCTTTGAAGTTCCCCCAAACATGGAGCATTTTCTTCTGACCATGAGTATGCAGCTCCAGTTGCAGTTGGAATCTCATATTTTCCACGGCCGAGCCATTGGCGCCTTTGGCTGTTTTCGGTGGTCGGACAGATCATGAGGTGTCCGTGAGCCAAATCTTGCCTTTCCAAAGTGATGTCGATGAGCAACCACTGTATCACGATGGGCATTGTTGGAAAACTAGCTCATATGAGGGCGCAAATAGACAGTCTTGTTGTTGTAAGTAGGTTGTAAGTATTGATGAAAAATTGACTTCTATGATCATGGGAAAGCGTAATAACAACAAACTGGTGTGCAAAAACGTTGGCAGTACGCGAAATCGAACTCAAAAGCTCACCGGTGTGCTTCTACAGCACCGCGCATGTCTTTTGGTCAATCCCCTAAAAAGCCGCTTTGGAGCGTTCCAAAGCGGCTTTTTTAAATAACTTCCTTCAAAGTCAAGCGCTTGTAAAAAGAAACATATATTGGAGCTCAGCAGGCCGAGCTCTATCTTCTGACATATAAATCAATGGAGTTGAACAATGCATATAGGCCGGACATAATCAATCGAGTGGGTGCGAGAGCCAGTAAAGTGAGAGTTTGGGGAATTTTACTGAAATTCCCAGCCGCCGTACTCAGAAATTGCCTTAAGACTGTTCAGCTTGCCTTTAGAGTGCGCCGTAAACAATGCATATAGAACCGAACCTATCAATCGAGGTGGCGCGAGAGCCTTTAGAGTGACCGTTTCGGGAGTTTTATCGGAAATTCTCAGCCGTCCTGCTCAGAAATTGCCTTAGGACTGTCCAGCTTGCCTTTGGAGTGCGCCGTAAACAATGCATATAGAACCGAACCTATCAATCGATTGGGCGCAAGAGCCTGTAGAGTGACCGTTTCGAGAGTTTTATCGGAAATTCCCAGCCGCCCTACTCAGAAATTGTCTTAAGACTGTTCAGCTTGCCTTTAGAGTGCGCCGTGAACAATGCATATAGAATCGAATCTATCAATCGAGTGGGCGCGACCACTCGCAGAGTGAGGTCGAGTGGGCGGGAGAACCTTAGAGTGACCGTTTGGGAAGTTTTATCGAAATTCCCAGCCGTCCTACTTAGCAAATGCTTTAAGCCTGTCCAGCTTGCCTTTGGAGTGCGCCGTGAACAATGCATATAGAACCGAACCTATCAATCGATTGGGCGCGACCACTCGCAGAGTGAGGACGAGTGGGCGCAAGAGCCTGTAGAGTGACCGTTTGGGAAGTTTTATCGAAATTCCCAGCCGCCGTACTCAGAAATTGCCTTAAGACTGTTCAGCTTGCCTTTAGAGTGCGCCGTGAACAATGCATATAGAATCGAATCTATCAATCGAGTGGGCGCGAGAGCCTTTAGAGTGACCGTTTCGGGAGTTTTATCGGAAATTCTCAGCCGCCCTGCTCAAAAATTGCCTTAGGACTGTCCAGCTTGCCTTTGGAGTGCGCCGTAAACAATGCATATAGAACAGAACCTATCAATCGATTGGGCGCGAGAGCCTTTAGAGTGACCGTTTCGGGAGTTTTATCGGAAATTCTCAGCCGCCCTGCTCAGAAATTGCCTTAGGACTGTCCAGCTTGCCCTTGGAGTGCGCCGTAAACAATGCATATAGAACCGAACCTATCAATCGATTGGGCGCGACCACTCGCAGAGTGAGGACGAGTGGGCGCAAGAGCCTGTAGAGTGACCGTTTGGGGAATTTTATTGGAATCCCCAGCCGCCCTACTCAGAAATTGCCTTAAGACTGTTCAGCTTGCCTTTAGAGTGCGCCGTGAACAATGCATATAGAATCGAGTCTATCAATCGAGTGGGCGCGACCACTCGCAGAGTGAGGTCGAGTGGGCGGGAGAACCTTAGAGTGACCGTTTGGGAAGTTTTATCGAAATTCCCAGCCGTCCTACTTAGCAAATGCTTTAAGCCTGTCCAGCTTGCCTTTGGAGTGCGCCGTGAACAATGCATATAGAACCGAACCTATCAATCGATTGGGCGCGACCACTCGCAGAGTGAGGACGAGTGGGCGCAAGAGCCTTTAGAGTGACCGTTTCGGAAGTTTTATCGGAAATTCCCAGCCGCCCTACTTAGAAATTGCCTTTGGACTGTCCAGCTTGCCTTTGGAGTGCGCCGTAAACAATGCATATAGAACCGAACCTATCAATCGAGGTGGCGCGACCACTCGCAGAGTGAGGACGAGTGGGCGCAAGAGCCTGTAGAGTGACCGTTTCGGGAATTTTATCGAAATTCTCTGTCGTTCTACTTAGGATATGCTCCCAGCCTGTCCAGCTTGCTTCTGGAGTGCGCCGTAAACAATGCATATAGAACCGAAGCTATCAATTGAGTAGGCGCGACCACTCGCAAATTGCACGCGCGAGTGTGTTCGGAGCGCAATAACTCTGTAGAGATCGAATCGTTCCGGCTGCGGCTTGTGGATTTTGTAGGCAGTAACAAGCTTTAGTAGCCCGCGAAAGTGCAGCGTTATAGCTTCTAAACGAGCGAAATTATAGCGGCGCGAAAATGCAGGTTAGCCGTGTGTGGCACGTTTTTTTCCGACTTCAGTCGACCCCTGCAGGAAGACACGGCGTGCTAACGGCATGCAAACGCGTATGCTAGCAGAACACTGAAGGCGCTTTACGACGACATGCTTATAACTCCTCAGCTGCCTGAACTGCCCTGGCATCATCTGCCAGCTTAGAGCGGTGTAAGATAGCGGTTAGAGTTTCTTGCGCTCTTACTCACCCAGATTTGAGCTTTCGACTCTCGCAATACTACCGTTCGCTTCAACTCGAAGAGCTCTATCGAACGTTGTCGCTCTCGACCAATTTCAGAAAAATGGATTTTTCGACGATTTCCCATCGAGGACGCGGGCGCCTAGGCCAGGCCTGCGCGGACGTTGACGTCATAGAAAATCGATGTCTTACAATTGGGCAATGCTAGATACCATTCGGGTCAGCTTTTCATGCTGAATTGAATGGTGCTATTGGGAGTATGGAAAACTGTAATCTGGGCGAGTAACAGCGAGGAGAACATGGACCGTTGTTGTATTGCACTGCACGCGCGGCCGCATTCTGAGCGCGATAACTCTGTGATGTGTAAACCTTTCCGGTTGCAGCTTGTGAGCTTTGTAGGCAGTAAAATGTTCTAATTGCGCGCCGAAACAGAGCCATGTAGCTTATGATTGGGCTAAGTTACGGCGCTGCGAAAATGCAGGTTAGCCTGTGTGACACGATTTCTTCCAATTTCAGTCGACCCCTGCGGGCAGACGCGTAGAGATACCGGCCTACAAATGCATGGGCGAGCAGAACGCTTAAGGTACTTTACGATTACATGCTCATAAGTCCTCAGCTGCCTAAACCGCCTTAGCCCCAGCTGCCATTTTAGGGCGGTGGACTTAGCGTTGAAGTTTTCTGCGCCCTTAATCGCCCATATTTGAGTTCTCGACACTCGCAGTAACACCGTTAGGTTCAGCAAGAAAAGCTCTATCGAATGGTGTCACTCTCGACCAATTTCAGAAAAATGGATTTTTCGACGATTTCCCATCGAGGACGCGGGCGCCTAGGCCGAGCCTGCGCGGACGATGACGTCATGGAAAATCGATATTTTCGAAAATGGCCAAGTTTTCTCGTTCAAAATCATCTAGTGGTTATTTTGTGCGCTGATTACGAATCCGACGTCCGTTTTTGAAAATTTCGCCGATTTCGGTAGGTTACCTGCCGTTTGACGTGTGTCGTGCCGTTTGGGTGTCTTCTCCCATAATCAGCCAAATGGACTTCTTTATCGTGTTAGACACCTCGAATAACCCTTGCCCTTAGATGAAGTTTGAGCAAAATCGGTGACCCTGACACGACCACCCTCAGTTATCCAGAAGAAAATCCAAAACTTACCGAAATCGGCCAAATTTTCAAAAAAGGACGTCGGATTCGTAATCATCAACATAACCCCCAGATGACTTTGTTGGAGAAAATTTCGCCAATTTCAAAAATATCGATTTTCTATGACGTCATCGTCCGCGCAGGCTCGGTCCACGTCCTCGATGGGAAATCGTCGAAAAATCTATTTTTCTGTAATTGGTCGAGAGTGACATTATTCGATAGAGCTTTTCGTGCTGAAGCTAACGGTGTTATTGCGAGAGTCGAAAGCTCAAATCTGGGTGAGTAAGAGCGCAAGAAACTCTAACCGCTATCTTACACCGCTCTAAACTGGCAGCTGAGGAGCTGTAAGCATGTCGTCGTAAAGTGCCTTCAGTGTTCTGCTAGCATACGCGTTTGCATGCCGTTAGCACGCCGCGTCTTCCTGCAGGGGTCGACTGAAGTCGGAAAAAATCGTGTCACACACGGCTAACCTGCATTTTCGCTCCGCTATAATTTCGCTTGTTTAGAAGCTATAACTCTGCACTTTCGCGGGCTACTGAAGCTTGTTACTGCCTACAAAATCCACAAGCCGCAGCCGGAACGATTCGATCTCTACAGAGTTATTGCGCTCCGAACACACTCGCGCGTGCAATTTGCGAGTGGTCGCGCCTACTCGATTGATAGATTCGGTTCTATATGCATTGTTTACGGCGCACTCCAAAAGCAAGCTGGACAGGCTAGGAGCATATCCTAAGTAGAACGACAGGGAATTTCGATAAAATTCCCGAAACGGTCACTCTACAGGCTCTTGCGCCCACTCGTCCTCACTCTGCGAGTGGTCGCGCCCACTCGATTGATAGGATCGATACCGTATGCATTGTTCACGGCGCACTCTAAAGGCAAGCTGAACAGTCTTAAGGCAATTTCTGAGTACGGCGGCTGGGAATTTCAGTAAAATTCCCCAAACTGTCACTTTACAGGCTCTCGCACCGACTCGATTGATTATGTCCGGCCTATATGCATTATTCAACTCCAATGATTTATACGTCAGAAGATAGAGCTCGGCCTGCTGAGCTCAAATATATGTTTTTCACAAGCGCTTGACTTTGAAGGAAGTTATTTAAAAAAGCCGCTTTGGAACGCTCCAAAGCGGCTTTTTAGGGGATTGACCAAAAGACATGCATGGTACTGTATGAGGCGACACTTCTGTCGACTGTCTTTCAGAGTCTGGAAGGTCTACACCTGTGATGGAACTGTTGGGTTAAATATCGCCATGAGCCTTGCGAAAGAAAATAACGTTGCTGTTTTCGAATTTGAGAGCAGTCAAATTGCATGGATTCAGAGGCGATTTTTCAGCCCTATTCACGGCGGAATGCTAGGAAAATTTGGACATATGTAGACTACCGGCCAGCTATGCCGGCTGTGCGGAGAGCGTGCGCGTTTATTATGGGGGCCAAAAGTAATGAGACAAATTCAACAAATTTCTTTATCTCTTTATAACTCAATTACAAATCAACGATGCTGAGGAATGTGTATGCCATTAAAGTTAATGACTTGCTGCCATCGCTCAGCCAACTTCCTGATCCCATCCTTCCAGAACTGCTTGGGGCTGGTGTTGATCAACTGCTCGATATGTTTGTCAAGGAAGGCTTGGGTTCTTCTGTTCCTTCCGACCAGGACGGTGGGTGAAGCATGTGAACGTAGCCTAGCTGGGCAAGCTTATCCGTGGTCACTTTTGCCCGATGGGGTGCGGCGTTGTCGAAGAGCAGGACCTTCTTGACGCGCTGCGACTGAATAAGTTCGAGTCGCAGGTCCATCTCTTCTACGGCTCCGTTTATACTTCGTCGCTGGGCGACGCGACGCCACGTATAGTGGCCATATTGATTGTGCGACGCGATCGATCAATTTGGCCTCATTGCGTGGCCATCGCGTCGCGCCGCGACGAAGTATAAACGGGGCCTATTTTGTTCAACATGGCCTTGGAGTCCATCGTCGTGCTTTTGGTAAACAGCTTCCAGTATACCGGTCCATGGGCGCAGACCCAAAGCTCTGAAGGTGCCTCTCGCCGTGAACATCTCGCCGAACGAAGGTCGGTAACAGGTCATCAGGCCTCACCCAGACTCGCTGATTGGCAGAGTTAAGGTAGAAGACGTACTTCTCATCCTGCTTAAGATTGAGTCCAGGCTGCTCTGGGTTGGAAATCGGGAGAGATTTGCGGACACAGGTCGACTCGTCAGGCTGGGGATTCGGCATGTGACAAACTGGGGTTTTGGCATGCTTCTGGAAAGGGCGAAAGTGGTCACTTCTCAGGTGGCCTTCAGTAAGTAGCAAGCAAACATTCAAATACGATAAGCACGAAAACAGACTGCAGTCACGAGATATATGGACACGGCATGGTGAGTCTCATTATTTTTGCCCCCCCCCCCTCTAATAGTAGCGCATTTCTAGGGCAGCACGCGATTTGGGATGGTTCAGTGGTTTATCATTTATAAATAAGGAGTAGAGAGGATATATAGGAGTATTTCCACAACCGCACAGAAGAAGTCTCGCCTACGCCTCCATCTTCTGCCCAGTGTCAACTGTTCCGCCCACGTACATTGGATGGTTAGGGCCCCTTCTGGTTGTCGCCGACGATACCAACCTTCATATACATTTTGGATTCCAGAAGACCCTTCAAACATTTGGCAAGGCTGCTCCGCCAACTTAAGTCATGAGATATGCAATTGAGAACGACAGAATGATTTAACAAATCAAAACAACATCACAGTTAATTAGCATCACTGTGCTGAAGTTATAGGAAGTAGGCTCGGAAAGCAGTAATGTAATATCACAACAACAAGACATGCAGCTGGTATATACCATTTCCACGTCAAATTATGTACTTTTCAAATCAAATTGGGCAGCTTTTTAAGCTAACCTTTGAAATCAAATCAAACTCTTTCAAATCGAAATGAGCTTCATCAACATTAACACGTTGACGACACTGTCGCTCAATGGTGCGCGACGGTATATTATTTTAACGAGGATGATATGCGGTGCATCCAAACTTCGTCCAGAGAGGTTATTCAGGATGCTGAACTCGAGGCTGATGTCATTTTGGACGATTACGGTCGGTTTCTTTTCTTCTTAATCGATAGCCGTGTCAGGACCACCGACTTTTGATTCAACTACTCAGTAGGTGAACACGATATACGAAATTTTATAAAGATTTCATTTTTTGAGGGAAAATGATGTACTAAAACTTGTGCTAAGGAGCAGGAAGGGGGCCGTTTTTAGTGTCAAAAAAGCAATACTGTGATATGCCTTCTTCCAAGAGGCCGCGATTTCGATTCGATTGATAGTAGAATTTCGCAGTTTGGAGTTTGACACCTGTTAACGATACAACAAGAAGCACTATAAATAACACAATATCTTCACTTTGATGTTTAATGTAAGTGGCATTCACACTATCAATAGAATAAATGTTTCTTTGAGTGCATGGCACGACCTGATCTTTTAATGCATTATATACTTGCTTGTTTGCTGTACTTTAAGGCAAATTTTAATTTATTGTTCTTTCTCCTACAATAAAATTTTAATACCAATAAATATAAATAGTAATAAGTAAAAAGGCATAGTTAAAAGTTCCGACTCCACCGACAAGACTTCGGTCAAAAAAATTTTTTGCTGAAACTTTGTCTAGGGGGGTTATTTGGGGTGCTGATCACAAATCTGACATCCGTTTTTGAAATTGCGGCCGATTACGGTAGGTTACGGTAGCTAAAGGTAACTAAGGCTGCCGAAGTCATAATCATCGATTTTGCCCAAACTTCGACTAGGAGGGTTATTTGGGATGCTGATAACGAATTTGACATCCGTTTTTTGTTTTACGCCGGAGTTTGCGCGAAATCGGTGACCATTACCTTAGTCACCCTCCGTAATCTACCGTACTCCAGCGTAAAACGAAAAACGGATGCCAGATCCGTGATTAGCACCCCAAATAACCCCCCTAGACGAAGTTTTAGCGGAAAAGTTTTTTTTGACCGAAGCCTTGTCGGTTTAGTCGAAACTTTTAACTAGTGCCAATAAAAATATATAAAATTATGGGGAGGGATAACCAACTGTAACTGTTAAGACGAACATTAGCGTCATGTCTGACATCCCAAATGTATCCTTAGGCGAAGTTTAGGTCACGGTATGTCGTGTCACATTTGTGCGACGTACTTCGCCCCATAGACAAATAATGTGCTTCACTATTTTCTCAAATACCCTGGCAAAAATAGAAGTGATGCTGTGAGCATCACTTCTATTTTTGCCAGGGTATTTGAGAAAATAGTGAAGCAACATGTAATGAGTCATTTGGCTCAATATTGTGTTATTCCAAAAGCCCAGTTTGGCTTCATAGAGGGTCGGTCAGTTGAAACGGCTGTTCTTATGGAAATGAATGATTGGGCTAGAGCCAGAGAACGTAACAAGAGAGTAGACGTAGTTTTCTTCGATTTCCGAAAAGCGTTTGACAAGGTTTCGCACATCAATTTAATATATAAACTGTCAGCTGTTGGAATACACCCCAGAATTATCTCTTGGATCCGGAATTTTCTTACTGCCAGAACTTACCAGGTTCGAGTAGATAACGCGTTCTCATCCGTATACGAAGCGTGTAGTGGTGTACCACAGGGGGGAGTGCTATCCCCCATTCTGTTTCTAATATATACTTTGGAGATTCCGAAAGCTATAGAGAGTCTTGGAGTTTCAGTCAGTATGTATGCTGATGACATTAAGATATATAAGGTCATTGAGTCACCTGAGGATGAGAGTAGAGTACAAACAGCCAATGATTTCATAAGTAATTGGTCTGAGTTATGGGAATTACCTCTGGCCGTGAATAAGACTCATGTTCTCGTCATTGGAGATAGATCCGCGTCAACGAATTATTCTATTAGATCCGACGCTTTAAATAGGGTGGACGAGATTAGAAATCTTGGTTATCTTATTAATAGCGATCTGGATTTTACACCTCATTACAGAATGTTAGTAAGTAAGGGTCTGACACGTACTTATAATCTTTTCCGATTTTTAAAAACAAGAAATCCCAAGTTACTAGTAAGTGCGTATAAAATGTATATTAGGCCAATTCTTGAAAGTGGTACCACTGTTTTCAACCCATATAAACTCAAAGATATACGGATGCTTGAAAAAATACAAAATAATTTCACCCGAAAACTGATGATGAGGTGTTTGGGATTGGACTACGCCTCCATCCCAAATGGCACAAGACGAGCCATTCAGCTGGGCTTACCGTCCTTAAAACGCAGAAGAACAATATTCGACCTGGTAATGATGTTTAAAATTCTGACGGGCAGGGTTAAAATTGATGCCTCTGAATTCTTTTTAGTAGATCCCCTACCTAGAACAAGATCTGGCGGTCTAAGGACTACAGACGCAGTTGTGAAAAGCCAAATCAGACAACATTTCTTTTCAAACAGGACTCTTCGCATTTTCCGTCCGTTGCTGAGGGATAAGGTGCTTGAGATGTCTCTTAGTAGATTTAAAATGCTTGTCGATCAACGCATTAAGTAACTTTAAATATGTGATGTGTTTCTCTTTGCTACCGTTCTTTTCTGCATCTCCTGTAGTTGACTGGTATTAATTTCATTACATTTGTTGGTTTCATTGTTTGTTTCCCTTATGTTAGTTTTACAGTGTGCGGTTTGGATTGTAGCACCGCGCGATAACTCGCGCCTCGAAATAAAAATAAAAAAATAAAAAATAAATAAATAGACTCTGGAAAATCGCTATCGTCGTCAACGTGCTAAACTGGAGAATTCCAAAAAGGTTAGAATAATTTTTTGTTCAAGGAACATTTTAATGTAACTTCTTTTAATGTTTTAATTCACCTACCCAATAAGTGAACGCTTGAAAGTTTATAAAAGTTTCATTTTTGATGAAAAATAATGATTAAAACTTGTTTTAAAGAGCTGGAAGGCAGCCGTTTTTTTAGTGCCTAAAAAGAGTCGTGTCATGCTCTCGCCCAAGACTCACGATCACGATCTTCATTAGATTGATAGCACAATTTCTGTTTGCATGTAGCTTGACGCCTACTAACGGCGCAACAAAAACAACTGTAAAGAACACGCGTATTCTCACTTTGATAGATCATGAGTTCCTGCTACTGCCCTTTGATACGAGAATTCCAAAGGATGTGGTGGTGTGGCACAGCAGGGTAGGCACTGCCACAATAGGATTGCCCTCAGAAGTAGGATAGGCCCAAGATGATTAATTGGCAGTAGGTTGAAGTTGGCTCCACGGCAGCAAAATGTGCTATGTTTGTCTCGTCCTCCATCCAGATACTCCGTTCTATACGGGCGCGGCACACTACCACCTACCGTAATCAAGCGCCTTGCATACATATACATATATCCGCCCAATTTCAAAGGTCGAATATTTCAACTTTATTTGAAAATCGAATAGGTTTCAGATCTTCGAGCTCAGAACATGATTCAAACATTTTTGAAAACACCATTCTTCGACTACGACGATAATCGAATAATCGAAAAATAGGACTTATCCGACTTTCGATTCATTCGTAAAAATTGACGAGCGAGTAAATTGGTTTGCTCATACACTCGAAAATTTTCGACAACGACTCCTCCATTCATTTGTTCGATAAAACTTTGCAAGAGCACAACTATATGTAGTAGCCGCGTCGCCGCAGAGGTGCATATGCCCCTAAGCAACTTCCAGGAGTTGAGTGGCGCTCTTGCTCGAGCCCGGCAGAGGGTGAACTACAAGGAAGTCATTGTCTCAACATTTGTCAAACTGCAACTTCTTGACATCACCTGTATCACCTGTATAACCTGTCGTCCCGCTGGTCATCGACTTGTCAAAGCGGACGCCAGCAGCGTCTCCATTTGTCCCTGTCTTGTGCAAAAGTGTTCCAATGGATCCTCCTAGCTCGATAGACACGAATAGCGTCGTATCGTTCGTTCAGGGCTTTCACGAAGAAGTCCGACCAGCGCGTTGGTGAGCGTCCTGGTGTTCTCTGGACATCCCGCGGAATCCAGTCGGTGATGGCTCTCGTCCAGCTGGTGTCTGCGAATCGCAACACGTGGATGGCCCACCTCATTTTCGACGACTTGGCCCATGCGACAGCGTCTCTTCTTGACATACCAAAGTCTTATGAGCGGTACACTTACGCGCTCCAGTGATCGATACCGCCCTCCAGAAGCCAGTATTGCGCCTAAGGGCGCGAATAACTAGTTTGGCCTTTACTGTCGGCGCAAATAGGGTCGAGAGGAGGGAGAGAGAGAATCATACCCTACTCAGTGGTTGTCCGTATTGGTAAGAAGGCATGTGTATGTCCAGTTATATAAGAAATGGCCTACTTAAGTTCACCACTTAAGTAGAACACACCAGTGCTGCAAAAAAAAATCCTGTTTCGCACAGCACAAACCCTTTTGTAGGGCTGTACTACATGATGACCCCACCCCTCGACCCTATATGCGCCTTACTATCTATTATAGATGATTATGATTGACGCCGGCCGACAGTACTACACATCTGGCGATAACAACAGCATTTTCCAGGAAATAGCTTGCTCCAATGACGATTTAAAGGTTGCTTCAGAAGTGACGTTGGAGCACTTTTGTTGAACTGTGTTCAGCTTCTTCGTAGTGCCTTTCAGTTCGTATTTTATGCTGTGCTGCACTATCATGAGGGTTTTATCACTGCTCGTAGTAGGAACCGTTACTGTTACATGGTACGAGCGGGTAACGCAGCGTGAAGGTGTCTTAATACTGGTAGTGGGGTCCCTAGGCAGCTACCTCTATGTTTTCGTGCCTCCTACGGTCTTGTCAAGGAGCTTAATTGGCTTAGTGGCATGATTTCGTTTGCCAAGGCCTTGTATTTTTCCAGAAATGTTGCTGTAAGCCTCAGCATGCACTCCTTACCTATGTTTCAGATGCTCTGTCGAGGCACTCGATGTGTCTCATTTCGATGGATGCATTCGACGCTCCAGAAGTTAGCGTTACCCGCCACAAATGACCAAGCGTCCACGTCGGTCACCGCAGATCCAAAACAGGTGCATATTTTTAAACAATGTCCTGTCTCCTTGTGTTTGATGAAAGCGGGCAGTTTAGCTAACAGGTATTCGCTTTCACTGACTGTTGCGGTACTAAGTCGGCTGGTGCCCGCTCCACTAGCACGATCCTGACGAACACAACCCGAATGGCTACCGTATTATTTAAGCGCGTTGGCGATGGAGCGCGAAATCCTTTATTCCTAGCATTACACACGCGAACCTCGCGTCGCAGGGGAATGTGGAGACTGCTTTCGTCGCTCAGGAGGAGTTCGCAGCAGGGTTCTGCGCTCTTCGAGCGGCGAAACGCATATGACTCGAAAAAGACGTAAAAAAAGCCTCAGAGTTGCGTGCACGTTAAAGCTCCTCAAATTCCAAGTAGTCGGATGAAATGCAAGTATGCCACAACGCTGGGGAAGCGAGCCCGCCCCCCCCCCCCACCTCCCTCGCAACAAGCGACCCCACTATCCACTGCACCATGATCCGCTTGCCGAAGGGCCATCGCGGGCGCACACGAGATCGATCGAATGTCAGCTTGGTCGCCAACGCGCGATCTCTAAGCTAGGAGGGCGCAGACAGCTTTCTATCACAGTTTTCGCGCTCCATCGCAAACCGATATACGGTAACCATTCGGGAGCACATTCGTCAGAATCGTTTTACAGCCCGCTTCACACTGGTGAGGTATCTTAAAAGGGGTAATTTAGATCAGCCAGGCCCCGAAGTTCGTTCCCTTACCTAGTTTTGACAGAAGCCATATTTATGTGGGGTTCCACGAAATGCAGCTGCATCGCTGCAGCTATTTTTTCCGTTTTTTTAGATTTCGAACGTTAACGTAACTCCAAACCTAATTAAATTTCTGCTGGCGGAGTTTTTGCGGATAGCGTCATGGTATCGCTGTTAAGAAGGGATGGTGCTTTGGGCTCACGTTAGTGAAATTATGTACTTATGTCTTTGCCTAGGGCTCTGTTCAGTGCTCTATCGAACCGTAGTGCAACGAAATTGGTGTCGAAGAGTGATCGAACCCACTGTTTAGTTTCCCACTCTTGGTCCTATTATTTTCCTGGGGTATCCCTTATATTAAAAGGAGGATTTTGAGTCTCTAGCTGATTTTTCTTGAGCACACGACGTCCTATGGTAGTGTTCAAATTCATGGCACCATCAATCGACGTTTTGGAGACAGGCAAGACAATGTGCTTCTCGTCCTAATCATTTGCTACGTCACGACCTAGCTCGCAAATGTTGCACATCCTCATGTTTTCTGTGTTATTCATTTAATGCAGTTGTTTTCTAAGGATTGGGTAGGCTCAGTATGTTTCAGTACCGAACACATTCGGTTCTGTTTAAGAGTGGCCACCACCAATTAGGATTGCACCCAGGCAATTTGTCTTTCAGTGATTGGACGATCGCTTCGAGACACGACAGGACAGTTTGGCTTCTTGGATACTTATACCCCCAACGGCTTCTAGCTCCGATTTAACAACCTCATCCAATTCTAGCTCAAAAGTTCAAGTCACTGCGTAGCTTCCTAGTGTCGACTTTCTCAGATTGCCTCATCGAAGGTTCCTTCGAGAAGCACTGTGTCTTGATGATACTAATCAATCTCTTTATAGGTGTGGGACCGACGATTGCAGCTTCGTAAGCCGAAGCTTCAACGTGACGAAGTTCTGTCCTCAAAGGTAACTTCTGGTTCATTGATCCGTCGCCACGATGTTGTTATAGCCCTTCTTCTGCAGGTTTACTACGCTCCAGAATGGGATCTCGACAAGAAGCCCAACAAAGACGCTGGTTTTCCTGATCCATTGAAGGGGTACGGTATCACTCCTGAGAAGTGGGAATACTATAATAAGGTGCGTTTCATCTCGAAGACTTTCTTCAGGTTCACTGCTACAGTTATGTTAAGGTTGTGTGGCCTCCGAACTATGTCGTGCCGGAGACCGGTCTTCCCAAACTTAAGGAAGTGTTCCACTGCAGAGAGTCGGTGAGAATTGACCTTGTTACCCACTAACCAGAGACACTCTAAGGCCCCGTTTATACTTCCGACGCCCAGCGACGCGATGGCATGTAAAGTGGCCAAGTTGATCGATCGCGTCGCTCAATCAATATGGCCACAATACGTGGCATCGCTCGGCGTCGAAGTATAAACGGGGCCTAAGACATCACGATTTATCAATTTTTTTCTTTCTATGACTGAGTACTAGAACTTTTACGAATAACCATGCGGAGTGTGTCCTGAGCAGTTTTGTGATCATTCGTCCAGTTCTTTTGCTCACTGAGACCATCTCTATATTGCAAGGGTACCACACTGCAAAACCTGTTACGGGCGCTGTTCCTTTCAACTGTTCACTGAACTCCTTTTATTTTCAAGTGTTGAGAGTTGACTTAATTTAGGAGTTTTAAGCCTTTATTTGAAGAAATTTGTACGCATTGCTTGACGTCTGTCCACGTTCGGTTTTCAGTTAACTTTGGAAGGACGAATGTAGAGTATCATTGTCTTATTAGCTGTCGGCCAGGACTGATATCGGCTTTATGTTAAGGCTAACACTTTGACTTCTTCACCTTCTTCGGAGCCGAAAAGTCAAAGTCATTTACGACGCTATTATGTGATATCAAGAGTGCTTGAAAATCGTCCAATATCCTCAGCTTTTATTCTTAGTTCTTTGCGTTTTAGGTGCATTTCTCTCCAAAACGTATGTGGCAGGCATGCGAACTTGTCTGGCGAACAAATGTCGATGATGCGATAACTCAGCTGAATTTCCAGCAGCTCAAGGTTGGTCACTTCTGACTTTTGCTCAGGAGCCGACAAAGTCTTTAGTGTCCTCTTACTCACAGACTGTCACATTACTCCGCTGGCTATTCATTGTTATTCAGAGTTGTAAAATTCTCGCGGAGGTGCTGACCGAAGCGAAAGAGAGAGCTGTCAACGAATTCCACATTGAGTTTCCGTCGGACATGAACGTGGCTGAAGCGTTTCCTATTCAAAGCCATATAATTAAAGGTACGAACATTCTTTTCAGCGGATAGTCTCGGCCAGCCAAGACGTTTTGAGGTAGGCGCGTGGGGGATGGGCCGTATACTGATGTATAAGGGCATTCTTTTAAAAAGCTGGACATGAGCTCGGACCCGAAGGATGAGTCAGACTAGAGAGCGATGAGTTGTACTCTGATATAAGTGACGTTCATGCGATTTTCAACCTATTTTCAATGTTATGTTCACCTATTCACACCAAGTTTAACACTTTCTTTTTGAACCGAACACTTTTCAAGCAAAAACAAACATATCTAACGTAAACAATAGGCACTTTATAGGAAAAACAAAGTAATCTTTTGTTATAAGAACGTTAATGTGAAAACCCTTTATACAGCATGTCTTAAGAAGAAATGTGCTCAGTTTTTGAGTGGGCGTTCCTTTGGCGAAAACAGCATCCTAGGTGTAGTATAATGCGCTCTAATACAAACAGTTGTTCGTGTCAAGGGATTGTGCCGTGCATTCGTTTACAATATTCCAATGTTTATTTGATTAATGGACTGAATGGTGTTTACCTGAACTTATGCAGCAGGGAAAGGTGGTGTATTTCTACTTTTGTGATTGTTTTTGCTACTTCTACATTTATAGGCGTGTGAGCAGCAACTACACTATAGTTCCAATAGCAATCTATAGAACGAGTTGGCATCACATTCTCTCCCTATAACCTACCACAAAAAATTTATTGATCTCCAGCACGTCAGGGTAAACCAAAAATTATTGTTTGATGTAAATGGAACGTTTTTGTGTTTATTCAGTGAAGTTGTGTTTCTTCTGACACTCTACAAATGTGATTTTTAGCTTTAAAAAATTTCGGTACCTAGCGCGCTGGTGCCAGCATCGCACCGACAAGGCATTTAAAACGAGCAAATTAGATCAACGACACCTCGGAGTACCTCCCTTGCTCCCTTGCCTATTTCTGCGCTCTTCTCCTTCGTCAGCGGAGAAAAACCCAGAAACAGTATTGTGTGATTGTTTTACGAGCATGTGCAATTTCAATGAGAGGCACCCGCCCGCAAAGTACCCAAATTTAAAAAGAAGTAATTTTAGCATTGTTAGACAATGACTGCTTAACTCTAGATGCGCTTGATTTGGTTTGCCAAATGAACACTTTATTTTTAAACGTGTCCGGTTTCATATTTTAAAAAATGTCGAGTTTAATAATGGTATAAAATGCTGTGAGAATTGTTTCTTTTCAGGCGCACGCCGGCATGCTCACGAGAACTGGTGCACTATTCGTTATCGATATATTAACATCTTCGTACGGCTAGAAGAGGTAATTTCCTTCGACAAAACTATAAGAGCTCTGACGTCTTAATAATGTTTTTGTTTTGCAGGGAAGTCCGCCAGAGTTCAAACGAAGAGAGAAGTTGAAAAATGGTTGGGAGCATATGGAAGCTTACTATGAATACCTTAGATCAAGAACGAAGAAGTATAGCATATGATGATAGAGATATTGTGTAGATTGTTACTTTAGAACACGGAAAATCTGTTTTTGTTGTACTGTTTTATAAGTGAAAAGAATAAACTTTATGATCCGGTGTTCTTTTGGTGACAGTAGAGCTCCGAGAGCTTCTATACTGCATATCAAGTGCGTTTGTAGAGAACGGCACAGCTGCACTGTCGCGTACGTTTAGATGGTGAATGTAAAGAAAGGAGTGCTGGTCACATGTGATCCGGCTATGAGACAACTCCTGGTGCATTTGGACGAGTCAAGAACGCTTGGTAGCAAGTTTATCGTCAAGGTAGGATCTACTGTTGTTAGAGTGTTTTGCTTCAATTTTCGCCTCCTAGCCTAGTGTTTAAGGGCCGCTCCTTGCTCCTGCTATGTCGCGCCAGTTCGTACCTTCTGTGTAGGCTTGCAAACATGCAAGCAGTCCATGCACAAAGAGCATGGGTGCGCGCCTACGCGGATTGTATCCTGTGTGGGCGCGGCCAAAATCCTGTTCTTGGTAGACTGGGAGAACGTCGGGAGGTGATTCTTGTTTGCCTAAAAGGTCTCGCCCGTCTCTTCGGGTCTGGTTGGCTAACGGAGTTACTCGCCCACACGACAGAGAATGACTAGCTAACCTTGTCTACTCTAGACAAAGACAAAAACAAACACAGCAGCACTAAAGGGCCTCTCTCCCTTGACCCAAAATGGCCCCATTTCTGTAGCGATGAGGAAGGACGCGTACGGAGCTAAGGTTGGACAGTATAGCCAGGCTCCGCATTTTAAGATGCACGAGTGTGCTTATAATCCTGCATCGGAAGCATCCGTTGGGTACCTAATGGTACAAGCCATGAAGACCAAGTACGACGTCATGCTGGGCGGGCTGGGCGCGATGATCGTACTGACGGATACGAAAAGACACCACTCCCTACACGCCGCCTACGACTCCAGAGAAGATCTGTTCCGCGGAACATGCGACAACAGGACAGTAGGCGGCATTGATGTCCTCGTCGATGCGCAGTTGACCGTGAACATCGATTCGTACGAGTCTCTGACAAGCCAAGTTGGACGTCTGCGACTGAAGCAATGTGAAGACACTCTTGAGAAGCTCATTCGAACACGCATACTATAGTTGACTAAATCTAAGCATTAACTTACCAGGAATGGGTTACCGGCGTTGTCTGGACAACATAGATGAATAGCACTGCAAGAATTCCCAATCTTCAAATAGTAGCAATGTATGTTCCATTTTTGCAAAGTCCTTGGACCTGATGAGTTAGAGATGTCGAAAGTTTGCTGTAGGACCATCGCACAAAGTATTCCTTTTAAACATCGGGTATGCAGAAAAATGCAAAAATACTGCTTTAAAATGGCGGAGCCAGTTGTGCGGTTCCTTGCCTTCGCAGTGCTTTTGCGTATTTGCTGCATATTAGACGTTGGCAAGGTATTGCTTTGTGCAACGGTGCTACTCCATGGTGAATCTTCAGGGTTCCTGATTCGGTAGGTTCAAGGTGCTTGCAGAAACAGAACATACCTTGCTACCATTTGAATGGTGGAGGTCCTCGAAGTGCTGTTCATTCTTCTCGTCCAGACATAGATCTGAGATCCTCCCTTGCTTAGTCTCCTACATATAGATTGCCAAATTTGGACTAATAAAAGTCCCTGGTCCCCCTTGAACGCACTAGCGAACCTCAACGCTGCAGCGTTTAGCGTTTAAGACCTGAAGCGAATAAAATGAAATGAAAGTGCTGTCTCATTTTTAGGAGCTCGACGAAACTCATTTATTCATCGATCGTGAGATTGTGAAGATCCTTGAAGAAAAGCTGGATCAGTTGATGGAGCAGATGAATCCCGAATTGAGCGACAAGTGACCGCTTAGTGGTTGTATATATGTACATAAATATTTATTGTTATTCTTCTATGAATTGTACATAGCACGCTAACAAAGTTCGCCTTGTTATCGTACGGTAAGAGTTCTCATAGAGGTAGGGGATAATCGTCTTGTGAACGCCTGCGTATTTCCTTCCGTGCAGCTTCGATCCTTGATCACCTTTCGTAAGCCTTCTCGGAATTCTTGACCGGTAAGTATGTACAGGGCGAATTTTGAGACCTGAATGGTTGTTTCATAGCTGCTGACTTGAGTAGGTTTTGATGCTATTTACAATAATTCGAATTACGAATTTGAAACTTAAAGGCCCTGGCACACTCGGCAGAAGCGGCAGCGGCACCGGCGGCGGCCAATGTTTAAACATAGGGGGTCGATTCCCACCAAATCGATGCCTCTATGCGTAAGCATTGGTCGCCACCGCTGCCACTGTCGCTGCTGCCGAGTGTGCAAGGGCCTTAAGTGAATTCCTTCTCACGGCATGGGGTCACCTCATCGTCGTCACTGCCTTCTACATATAGTGAGTGACTCCACGATAAATAGGATATTATTGCGGTTGACTTCGAGAGTTCGATATAATATGCTTACCTGGAACACAGCCGAAGAGTACGTGACTACATAGTTTTGCTGAGTTTTGGTGATATCGAGCTTGACAACGTTCTTCAGAATGTAGATCTGGAAGACATGGCTGACAATAACTGACACAACACTCTCTCTACAAGTTAAGTACTACGCCTTCCTTATAATTTTAGACGACTGGCATCTGGGGAAACGTCGCGATCGACTCTGAAGGCCTCCGCACACTTCTGCGGCGGGCGGCAAAACTCGTAAAGCGCGCTTCGCACAGACACTTGAGTCTTGCTGGCAGCAGGCGGCAGAGACACTGTACTCATTTCGGGACCTACTGCTGCTATTCGCTTTCCCGCCTTCTGCCTGCATTCTAGGCGATCCCTGTCGTGGTCGGCTATAGCTCAGACAGAACGCTGCGGTGTCAAATCAAATCGCGATAAGGATATGAATTGCCGCTGCCGGCCGCAGAAATATGCGGCTGCGGCATGAGGTCAGAGCTGCTCGTTCTCTGCTCTCCTCACGTTGCCACCAGCCTTCGCCTCTTCCATCTATCCTTCTGTGTATTTGTCCTTTAATAAAGCGATTTTAGAGCAGATGCCTCACCGTTCAGTCCGCTCTTCGGACGTACATACAATGAGTTTGACCTGGCTCTCATTTCTCCCAAACCTGCGAAGTAGAAAAACGAGAAACGAGGCTACTTCTTCATGCCCGTATCAAGCAACATCTTGAAAAAGTAAAAGAAGGAAGGAAAAGGTAAGGAAGAAAAAGTTTAGAGCTTCTATCTCTCTAGGCTACCATAGAATCCATTGCCAAGAAGGGAAGGATTTTGGACTCAAGGTGGAGATTCTAGAGCATGGAGTTGAAACAACCCCACGCTTAAAGACGTTGAGGTATTCTATAATAGATATGCTCCAGAAAGCTGAATACCCTTGTACAAAATATTTGGGATTGTCTCGATTACCGCCGTCTATTGCTCATTACTATGGCTCCGGCCGCTCTGCAGCACAAGCTAAACGTGAGTTGGCGTCGTCGACGGGCCCCTCCTGCACTACCTGCTACGGACGGTACAACGATTCGATGAGGGCGACCTTTCCTTGGAGGAATCCTCTCGCTGTGGACATCCGCACTCTTCAAAAACCAGTGCTGTTCTGGCCTGCGTGCAGAGTAATACTTCACAGAGTTTAAGGGAAACCAGCACAGCTAAAATACTCCTTTTTTGACTGTTTGAGGGGCGGATACCGAGCTAAGCGTTCCTGGAACCATTCCTAGGACCCTCACCGTTGTGCAACGTCGTAGGCGGATGGAGGTGTGTCCGATTCTTCTCAATCGTGAGTGAACGACGGCGTGGATCAAGTTCGTTATAGCGCAGGATGAAAAGTGGATATCATACGAGAATCATGAAAGCAAGCTGCGTCGTTACAATCAGTGGTTCCTGTAGATCGCAGACCGCAGCCCGTTCCCAAGAGACGAGAGCACTGCACAAAGGAACTGCTCTTATTCTTATTCTTCTCAAATGGCTGCGTTTACTATGACATCCTGCCTGAAGTCGAGATTGTGACTTCCGAGGTGTTTTGTATACAAGTGCGAGAAATGGCTGCCCAGATCTCCCATTATGTGTTACGTCGTCGAAAACTCCTCATGATCAAGGACAACGAGAGACCCAAGCCACACTGCCACACTCGCCGTACTCTCCAGACCTTAGACCCTGTGATTATCATGCCTTCCGGAGCCTCCAAGCTTTCTGTGCAGACAAGAGCTTCAACGATTGTAACGACGTCAAGCGCGCGGTGGAGGATTGGATCGTTTCACGCTCCCTTTCGTTCTGGAGAGACTGGATCGCTGCTCTACCTCATCGTTGGGGGAAGGTCGTAGCTACAAATGGTGACTACTGCGATCCATCGTTTCTCTTCTTGTTATTACTTGTTGAGTAAAATCACTGAATTCTTGCAAAACCTTCTGCACAAAACCTTCTTACTTACCAGGGAAGGGTCTCAGGGATCTATCCTAGTCCGGGGGGAGCACATAACTAAAGGGTATCATATGTAACAAACCCACTTCAGACTTACCGAGCGGCTCCTACAGAACAACATGAGACCTAAACAAGAAAAGTCATGAAGAAAAAAAAGGAAAAAATTGCATTTGTTGCGGTTGTAAGCAGGCAAAGTTGTGTGCCCTCCTCACCGATCCTGGTTATAACATGTCAGCCAGTGGCCAGCACGCGGCATGCCTCCATTCCGTCGCTCTTTGTCCACCGAGACGGTTGTAAACCGCGGCGATTTATTATTTTTTCGTTTATTCGCTCGTTTTTGGTTTCTTTTAGGTTCCAGCCGTTCTCTAGGAGCCGCTCGGTAAGTTTCAATTCATTTTGTTGCCTACCTTTTAGATATGTGGCCCCCCGGACTAGGACAGATCCGGTCTCAGGTGTAAGTCTGAACGGGAGAAATGGATAGCAGTACGAGAATCTCCACCCTTCATATAGTAGAAAAACATGTTTCGCTTTTGCTGAGTCCTTGAACCAAAAGAGCTAAGCGCCTTCGTAGGCGGGGTAGTAGCGCACCGTCAGCACGTCCCCACGTGCATGAGTGCGCGCGCTGTTGTATGGGAGCGGTGAAAGGCTCTTCGAGCGAACGACGGCTGGCTCAGCAGGGTGCGTGGCTGGTTTAAAGGTGTTAGGCCCTAAAGGCTCTTCGAGCGAACGACGGCTGGCTCAGCAGGGTGCGTGGCTGGTTTAAAGGTGTTAGGCCAGATGTTCAACTCCCGTGCTATGCAGTATTTTTGCATTTTTTCGTAACCGCTGCGTCGTTCACCAATTTGCTTCCTACACATTTCCTACACATTTAATTCATTCCAAATTGTCAAAAGGGTCAGATTCGTGATCCACACCCCAGATTCGTGATTAACCCCCTGACCGACAGCCCTGTTCACCCGCACCTGCTATAACCTACCGTAATCGGCATAAATTTTAAAAAATGGATGTCGCCTTCCTTCGTGATCAGCACCCCAAATACCCCACCCCCCACCCACCCTGTGGAGGTTTGGGCGAAAAAAATTTTTCGACCTCTCATCGACCTCTGGGGTCGTGAAAATAAATAGTGCCTTGATGCGGTTTAAATCAGCTTACTTCCTACACATATCCTTCATATTTATTTCATTTTAAATTCTCAAATAAGGGTTTACTTTGAGCTGTGCTTCACTCACTTCTCTCACTTCCTTATATTATACGTTTTGTGTTTTTCAGCGAAACCTGAACAACCAACCTGAACATTCGCTGAAAAACACAGAACGTATAATATAAGGACCTCACAGCAGGTACGCGGATGACTAGGGCTGTCGAGGTCATAATCACCGGTTTTGCCTGAACTCGGGAGATTGCTTGGGGTGCTGATCACGAATCTGACATTCGGTTTTGAATTTTATGCTGATTACAGCAGGTTACAGCTGGTGCGGGTGACTAGGGCTGTCGAGGTCATGGGGTGTTAATCACGAATCTGAGCTGTTGATCACGATCTTTTTGACAATTTAAAGTGAAATAAATGTGTAGTAGACGTGTAGGAAGCAAATCGGTGAAGGAGGCAGCGGTTATGAACAAATGCAAAAGTAGTGCTTTGTACCAGATAGGCCACCGCGCCGGTTGTTGACACCCCGGTGCATGGCCGTAGGTGGTCAGCGCGCCGGGATTCTGACCGGGACGGGGTGTGGCCGTTTGATTTGGGCGCGAAACAAAGAGAATAAATAGCGGAACGAGATGGGCGCAGCGTTTTCGTCCCCTGCTGTTGCTATTCCTCTATATTGCTACTGTATTCTTGAATAAACTTTCGATCCTAGCCGTGTCCGTGGCACACCCGATTGGCCGGTTGGAGAATATCCGGTACTTGGGGGCCAATCCGAGCCGAAACGAGCATAGAGAACGGTTAAGTGCTGCGGCTAGAATCTCTCTGGATCGCCGCAGGTGCCGAATAGGCAAGAGTGCAGCTCGAACCTGACAAGGTCGCTGCATAAGAGAAGAAAGTCGTACTTACGTACAGAGTTGCTGTCAGCAGGGACAGGAAGTTCGTACTCAATCGAGTCGCTTCTGACACTGCTAAGATTTGTTGCACCTGAGCAGTCGGACTATCGTAGAGTCGCAGCTGTCTGTTCCTCATGGCAATGAGTAGTGCTCAAGTGTACGTTTCAGAAATGAGTGACCAACAGCTAGATGAGGAGATGCTCCTAAGGACGCCGGAGAATACAATGGCGACCGGGATCGAGGAGGCCGATAAGCGCCCATTGGTGGAAAATCGAAGTGCGAGGCAACATCTGGGCAGCGAAGAGGTACTAAAACAAATGAATATAAGCATGACTATGATTGTAGTGGAGTGCGAGAAAGTGGTAAGCCAGACATTGAGGACCACGAATCCAACAAGAAATAGAATAAGAGAGGTGTTGGACCGACAAGTGAAGGTGGCCAAAGAGACAATCAAAAATGCATTAGAGCAAGCCGCAGTGCAACAAGAAAATCACACATCAGCAAAAGGTGTGCAAACGTTGGAAAATGATCAGGACATTGGCGAGGAAGTAGTAGAACTTCTGAAAATAGCCAATGTGACACAGGTAGAACAATTAGACAGATATCTGGACGAAAGCATGGCTGATAGGGAGGCCCTGCGAGTGTTGTGTGAGGTGGCGAGCTGTGAGAAGGCCGAATTGGAAATGAAACTGAGAGAAATGAAAAGAAGCCTGGAAAGCAATGAACATTATATTGTTCGATTAAGAGAATACATTGACCAACAGGGAATTCAGGTTCGAGAGCTAACCGAACAGATGCGCGAGATGGGCCGAGACAAGAGTCAGCCGCTCACTAACACTAGCGCAGCCAGTGGAACTATTTGCAAGGCAATTGCTCGAATGTACTGAAAGATTACACCCAATTTACAAATGTGGGCTGCAATTTCCATATGCAGCCAACCTTGCTCAATGAGACCCAAGCGTGCTCATCGCAATCGCATACAAAATGCTCAAGGAATACAACGGAAAACCGGTGGTCTTCTGCGGACACAGGTACGGATTTGCTAGCGACGATAGCAAAGAGGGCAGCTTGCAAAGTAAAACAGCCAACGACCTTGCAATTGCGGAATATATGAGAACGGCAGCTCTTCCTGTGCTAGAGCCATATACGGGGGACGAAAAACAAAGTTTCAAGCGATTCGTTAATGACTTTACAATAAGATACCACAAGCCACAGTGGGACGACAACAGCTTAACACAACTATTTGAAAGCTTTCTGAGAAAGAAAGCCCTGGTAACTTTTGAAACCCTCCCCAGTGACATAAAATGTGGCTCTTTCGAGCAAGTAATACAAGCCATGAAGGAGAGATTGTTGGAGGAAGGAAACGCAGCAAGGATCAAAGCCCTCTCGCAGTTGCGAATCCTCTCGATTAGACCGGAACAGTCCGTTGAGGAGTTCTGTGTGGTATTGGAGAGATTGGCTAGTAGGGCGTATCCAGATGTGCCCATAGAAGTGGTATCGCTGCAGAAGGCGGAAATATTATTTAGGCAACTGGTTAAGTGGCCGGGTAGCTATTCCCTAGTGGAAGCTATAGAAACAAGTGACAGTCATGAGGCCTAAAAAGTTAAGAAGGTGGCATTAAGGCTACAAAGAAGTCGCGCTACGGCAGCTGGAATGACGGAGGGTAGGTCGCAAGCTGACTGCAGTGGGATAGGAAATAAAGGCCCAGTGGGCAGAGCTCAACGGATCAGTGAGGTGTACAGATATAACAACGGGCGTTCCCCGGTAGTGCAAGAAACAAACAGGATGGCCTATGGATCGCGTACCAGAGAAACTCCTGTGGGAGCGGGCTACGACCCTCCGAAGGTAGAGCACCCGTACAATGTTACTCTTGCGGCAAAATGGGGCATATGGCAAAGGAATGCCAAAACACTAGTCAAAGGGAGGTCAGCGGTACCGAACGCAATCCGCGACACTGTGAGGTGAAGCAAGGAAGGTCGTTTTCAACATGGGTTGACGACTTGTCATGTAGAATACCCAAAAGCGAGGAACTGAAGAAATCGAGAAGACTGTTCGGACCCAAATCAGTCAGGGCAGTGACGGCAGATCCCAGAATATCGGACAATTCGGCGCTGAGCCTATTCTTCGTGTGTCCCGATAACGGCCGAGGAGACGATGATACCGAGTGCTATAGCTGTTCGATACGTTCCAAAACGTTCGCGGACGTCGTGCCCGAAGAAGAAGATCCAATTGTTAGAAAATTTCTTGTGCATTCAATTTTCGAACTGGCGAGGATGTTGTCGATATATGAGAACGAAACCGACAGGGATAAGAGGTGGTGCCTGATGAGGACACCCTCGTATGTATATGTTACCATCCCGGGAGTCGAAAGAGCGTATGCGTTTTATAAGAAGCACTGCTACGAACATGTTCGCAAAGCGTTGCTGTTTCACGATGGAAACCCAATTGCGATGGCGGCTGCAAATGTCGACTTGGATACCACCTTGCTGAATGATCTCGCTAACGCAGGGATCAGATTCGCGCATACGAACTCATGGGATGACATATCCGAGCAGCGAGCGGTCCATAGAGTTCTAATCTGCTTGCCGTCCGGATTCCGCGGCTATGAAAGAGTAATATCGGTTTGCGAAAAAACGACTGTGGCCATTTATAGAAACCTGAGGGACATCGTTAATCACCTGAAGAACGCGACTGCCGTAAAGACAGTGATTTTTGTTACGCCGACTTCGAACGACGCCTATGCCGTCGAAGACTGGCAATGCCTGTCTATGGCACTGATAAGAGCAGCGCGATCGGGAGCGAAATCGTACGCGCTAAGTGGGCCCGTGGAGAGCAAGCGTGGCAGACCCATCGGAGAGACACTAAGAAGATGTTCAACATCATCAGGGAATCAGCGGCGGCTAATCAGGGCAGCGTAGTAACGCTTTATAGCGCAGTGCCGTCTATCAGTGAGCCCTTCGCTTGCCTAGGGGAGAATAGTCGGCCGTACCTGGTGCCGTATACCCAGCTAGGCAGTGAAATCGTTCTTGGCGGCGGTACAGATCTATGTCGCGCCCTATGTACAAGAAAGCTTGTACGAGTTTCGAGAGGAGCCGCTAGGACGTAAAGCCGGACAAGAGACGCAGAATGCAGGAAGAGGAGCGCGGACGATGAACTTTGGGTGGCGATACGAGGAAAGAGGAGCTCGAGGTGGTCCAAGAAGTCGCGAGAACAACGATCGGATGCAGCATAGGAGAGGAAGCCGTGGCCGTTTTGCGCCGTATTCAAAGTATTGCCACAAGATTTGTTGATCTTTTATGATGTGAGTAAAATAGGTTGTTGTTTTTGTTCTTTTTAGTTTGTTGTTTTCATCGACAGGGACGTCGACTATAGGAAGGGGGGAGATGTACCAGATGGGCCACCGCGCCGGCTGTTGACCCCCCGGTGCATGGCCGTAGGTGGTCAGCGCGCCGGGATTCTGACCGGGACGGGGTGTGGCCGTTCGATTTGGGAGCGAAACAAAGTGAATAAATAGCGGAACAAGATGGGCGCAGCGTTTTCGTCCCCTGCTGTTGCTATTCCTCTATATTGCTACTGTATTCTTGAATAAACTTTCGATTCTAGTCGTGTCCGTGGCACACCCGATTCGCCGGATGGAGAATATCCGGTACTGCTTAGCACGGGAGTCGAACATCTGGTCCAGCGCCTTTGAAGCAAACTCGCACCCTGCTGAGCCACCGACTTGCCTGACGCATAGTCTTTCGCCGTGTCCCATACAACGGTGCGCGCACGCAAGCACGTGGGCACGTGCTGACGGTGCGCTGCTGTACCCCGCCTTCGAGGGCCCGTAGCTCTTTTGGCTCAAGGACCCAGCAAAAACGAAACATGTTTTCTATGAAGGGTGGAGATTCTCGTAGTACTATCCATTTCCCCCGTTCAGACCTACGCCTATAAGACCCTTCCCTGGTTAGATTCCCAAGCTACTTAGATTCTCTTGAAGATTTGTCCTGTCCTCGCTGCCTCATACGAACTATGTGAACGTACATAACACGGCGGGTTTATCCACCACCCACCGTAAAATCTCTAATCGAAGTTCACTGCTAATGGACGGGAATGGCTCAGAAATAAAGCTCTAACTAGAGATTCTTCGGCAAGCTTGATGACTTACTATATTGCTTGAGGAGATCACTATACACGAGATGAAGCTGACGACGAGAATCGGCTTGATGGCGTTAATCTCCTTGGCGCTCGCCTGTTTCGTGAGCTTTCTGGCGACAACGAACGCGAATGCCGAGCCCAGAAATGCTCCAACCTGAATGTTATCTCATTACTACATACTGTTCCTTCACGGAGCCATGTTCGGTATAAACCTACCTGGCATGAAAGGTTGAAAAATTGATGGAATGTGGCGAATCCTTCAGCAGCGCTGGAATAATTATTTGTTCTGGAGACGTTTATGGATCATGATAGTTCATGGATTATGATTATTCTTTCACTAAATGCACTTTTCTTTGATAAAGGCAGATAATATAATGGAGTTAAAACTTGCACATCAACAAGGGTTTGATTTCGACCATGAGCGATATGACACGAAATGGCTTCGGGAGCGAAGGAAGCGTTCATGGTCCTAAATATGCACTGGTGCATATTTAGGACCATGAACGAAGTGCCTCCTCAGCATCAAAGAAAGTCGCGTGCATGGCCTACTCTAGACTGCTGGTCAAATCGCCGTAGTCTGCGTTCGTCTTCAAAAAGAGAACACAGCACAATTTTTTGGAAGCCTAAACAACATATCGAGCACCATGGTTTAACAATTAGAAGAAGTGTAGGTCGGAGTTAATCAGTCCCTTTGCGGGATGCGCCATGCATTCCACTTCTGCAGTATACTGTAGAAGCAATTTGAATGCGTATTTGTCATTATTTTATGACAGTGATTTGCTATGGTAGAGTGATGGGCAATTCAGTGAAATATTCTTCATAGACAGGTCTGGAACCAATTTCTCCGAAGGGATGGGAGGTTTATAACTGCCAAAAAGCGCGATTTTGACAAAAAAAAACGCTGAAAATTGTCATTTACCTTCCAGAGATGCCGCAGTACTTGTCCTCCTGTACAACTGTTCGAGAATCGAAATACGATGTAAGTACCATAACTATTGTGGATCCTGTACAGAAAGCCACACACCCTATGGCCGCCGTGAGCCGCACCTTTTCTGTAGCATAGCGCCTGAAAGGCAGAATCTATAAAATCCTGAAAGGGTATGTTCAAAGTTCTTAGTCAAAATGAATATGACCAGAAAGGAGTAAGGATGGGTGCGGGCTATGCATAACATGAAAATAGTGCTGTATCTGCTATGCAGTTACCTGCCTGTCTCTACGGAACGACTTTCCAAACAGGTACTACAGGGCAGTGCTGCGTGATGGTTAGCGTGCTGCATATGCGTGGGTCGTGAAGAGGAACATGGCCAACGTGCAGTTGACTAACTAGGGAAGGGTTTCGACCTCCGTGGAACTTCTAGTTGAGACCAGGATCATTTGAAAGACCATGGAATGCTGGTTACGAATATGGGTGTCAAAATTGCAAAGTGAAATTCTTGAGCGTGTTATGGTCTGCAGAAATCGGGTGGCCGTGCGATACAGCCGGCGCGAGAGTGGTGAGTCATTGGAGCTCCGTAAGAATGCCAATGCCAACTGCGGCGGTGGCGCAGGGGTAGTGGTCGCTCGCTAGGTGCGACGTCGTTGGTTTGGTGCCCATTGCTGCCGGCTCTTCGCAAATCATAATTTATCTCCTAAATGGCCTTTTCTTCCGAATTATGGCAATTCTAGAACAAAATGTCGTTGATCTACCGTACTTTAGATTGATGTTGTTCCATGGGGGGTGGAAACCCTTCCCTAGTAAATGTTTAGAAGAGGCCGAATCAAACTTTTGGATAACCTTCGATGGCGTAGTAATCAAACTCCTAGACACTTACCTATAATGAACGGTGAAGAGCACAGCAAACACCTTCTCGACGGCCATCGTCAGCATCGTAAGCGAGACCAGTTCGGTGCCAAATATTCGGGGTATCACATAGCCTCTTTGAATGCAACCCCATAAAGAGGTGCCTTAAACGCAAGAGTAAGAGTTTGGAAATTACAAAACTTTGGAATGGCTAGAGCGGTCTGTCGGACTCAGCAAAACATCTACTATGTCAGGATTCCCACCTTTAAAATAGTGGATATTCAACATCATAGCTGGCGACAGCTACGGAGTGCTCGTCGTCGTCAGCGACAGTAGATTTTATTCTGTTGAAAGATGTGGCACTCTTCATGCCCTCGCTGGGAGTACTTCTCGACCTTCCGATGGATCTGAGGGTAGACGGTGGTCCTCAGATCCGTCGGGAGGGCGAAGGAGCGGAGCAACTGGCACCGCACCCGCTTGGATGCGATAGCCGGACAGTGCTGCATATGTGTTGATACCACTCGCTTTGGACCTACGTGTCTTTAATGAGACGTTCACCTACCCTTTAGATGAACGATGCTTCCTCAATAAAGCTTATTCCTTCAGTATTCAGTTGCTATCTCCTTGAAATCAACTGAACCATCTATAGCGGTGAAAAGAGGACCATCATTATCGCCGTCTCAATCACCCTATACAGCGTATTTATCCAATACCTAATGATTTGGTCAGCCTTCCCGGACAGGTCTGATGTAAATTTACCAACGCCAGACGGATGGACTGGTTTGCTGGTCTGGAATCGGCTGCACGGAACAGCCGCACTTTCTCCTGTCGTGCTACATACCACGCGTCCTCCATAACAATTCACTGAGAATAAAAAAGTCTGAAGCTGTGGAGTCACCAACGGTGCACTGTGAAGACTTACTATCTGCTTACTATCCGTTCGTTCAAATAGCGTCGGCGGCATAATGGTGTACCATCGGGTCCGCTAAAAATATGTAGGGGGTGTGGGTTCGAGCTCCGCCCGGTACTAGAGTTTTGATCGCAACAAAACATCGTTATAAGAGCTTATAACTTTAGTGGCAGCCAATTGAAGCTTAAAAAATGTTTTGAATATTCAATAGTTTTTTGCAGTTTCCTTGATCTCGAGTCAAGTCATAAAGGAATGTTTTTCCTGAGAACATTTTTTGTGTCATTGCTGCATGAAGTAATGTAGTAATATGGTGCAGAGGTAATGCAAAGAAGCCCGACCAGGAACCGAACCTCGGAGCCTTTGCTCATGAAGCACCTTCCCTATCCACTACACCAGTTGAATATGACTGGGTCCGTCACTGCTGGATCCGCGGTCCACATAGTGTTGTGACATTGAAGCGATCTCCGTGCTTTGGAATTTAATGTTTAATGTACATTACATGGGTAACGACGTGAAAAATAGCTGAGTAACTGAATAACACAACAAACCAACTCTAAAAGTACTCGAAATAGTACTAAAATCGAAAATTGGAACAAGAAAACCATGGAGATTAGGTGGTGGAGCTTCAAACAATTGGCCGAAAAATTGAAGCAGGCATCAACCAGTTGCTGTTTAATCGTTCAGAAAGTTAAAATGCGCGGAAATACAAAGTTGGCAACTAAGTTCTTGGATTCTTGTCCACATTCTACGACTCGGCTTTTCTCAAGAAATCTCAATAATCTTCAACAAAAGTATTTACTAACAAAAAATAAATAACAATTTTCCATCAAAATAAAATCCCTTGAAACGCAGGACTGCTGTCCATTTATCAGGTTGCCAGTCCATCACACAGCTGTACAATCGTCTGGTCCACGAACCCTTGGAGGTGCATTTTGATCTGGTCCAAACCAATAAATTGTCCTTCAACCAAGAAGTGCTACAGCGAACTAGAAAGGTGGTAAGCACTCGGCGAACAGTCTGTGCTGTAAGCTGGATGAGCTAGATGCCTCCAGCCAAGGTTTTCGATTTTTTTGAAGAGCGGTTCGCGACGTGTTCTTCATTTGAAGTTGTCCAGAAGGTGTTATCTTCTGGGAAATCATCGAGAGCTGTTCCAGCATTGATGCCGAAATCTACTTTTCCCAGCGTGACTGCAAGATGCCTGAACTGCGCCAGAATCGGTTCTGACAGCTTTTCACTAGTGGAGTTATCTCTCAGCAAGATAACTCCTCTACTGAAAAGCAAGATAAATAAATAAATAACGCCAGATCACAAGTCGTGAACCAAACTTTTCAAAAATCGAAGACTTTAGCTGGAGAGTCTAGCTCATCCACCTTACAGCCCGATTGCGCACATAGCGGCTACCACCTTTTTAGCTCCCTACAGCACTTCTTGACTAGAAGACGATTTATTAATGGGGACAGGTCAAAACCTCTAAGGATTGTTGACCTCAAAATCAGAAGATTTTCTGCAGCTGTGGGGTGAACCAGCTACCTGACAAATTGGAAGCAGTTCTGCTATCCAAGGAATCTCACTTTGACTGAAAATTGTTCTTTGTTATTTTTCAATAAACACTTTTGTAGAAGATGCTTGAGAGTCCACGAAATTAGTTGCCAACCTAATGTAATGCAACCTGATGCTTTTTGGTGATTTTACCAAATTCCGTATCTGCTCTGTTCACGAAAGAAACTTCCTTATGTTCTTTTCGGCCTTGGGTAGAAAAACGTTTAAAGTTCCTCCTCGCAAGCGGGACGGCCTTAAGTTAAATAGCTCGTTGGCTTTTCATCCTGTCGGGCAGTACATGATTTTATACAACATTAAGAGGTCATTCCTCTTTCTTCTTAGCTAACGATTGGAGTCAAAATTGATATTTCTCGTCGCTTAATTAGCCACAACCTTTTTCACATTGGCAGCGAGCACCTTCGCTTTTGAATTTCTACTACTTCAATGGTGGGGCGACCAGTCTTGTTGGTTGTTTTCTTAGGTCGGACTGACCGCTCTGCACATTCTCTAGTCCCTTAGATTCTTCGCAATCAAAGAGCAAAGCAAAAAGTCACCGAGGCTACTGACCGCCGTCGAAGGTGCCGCTAGACATCTCGGTCAGGCGCGCGATGCTAGGATAGATCAGATAGAAGCCGTCGAGGATGTCGCCTATGCTGACCAGCGAGAAGAAGATGTAGCGTCGACGCATGCCGGCTCGTGAGTTGAGGAACACTGAAATTCGCCAGAATTCGGCTCCGAAGCAGCTGGTCGGGAGCGGGTGCACTCTTCTTTAGGCGGCTCACCGAGGAGCAGCAGATTGCTGACAACGATTGCGCATCCTACAAAGATGCGCACGTACTCCTCGGAAACCGTCGTGAGATCGGGTCGTACGATGTAGTTCGCTTGCAGGTATGGTGATAGCGAGTATAGATCTTCTAGAAACAATTCCATTCATTAGGGGTCAAACGAGGCTCTTTGATAAAAACTTCTACAGTTTCTGTATATGAAACTTTGCTTTAAAAAAGTGCTTTGGATGCTTTGGATGCTTCCAATATTAGCATTATTGTTCGGAATATCAGTGTTGTGTTCTATGATTCAGTTCAGGAAAATTTCCTCGAACTGAATCATAGAACGCAGTAGAGATAGTACTGAAACGTGAGATGGGAGAGGTGGGCAGCCTGGGCAACGCAACTAATCGTAAGGTATTTGCTATACTTCGGCGACAGTGCTGGGCGGGTGCTACGCAGTGCGTAGCGGCCCGCATAACGCTGCCGCGTCGCTGACGCTGTCGCTGAAGTATAACATATTCCTAACAGAGGTTATTCCGGAGCGAGCCGGCAGGCGACCCTTTAGTCCGGTGCGAACGCCAAACGCCAGTTTATCAAGGCAAAATACACATGAAATCGAAATCGGAAAAACTAGGCGCTATCATATCAATGAAGCCACAGGAAAACCTGTTGTGAATGTAACTGATTTTTATTATACTGTATTTCTTAACCTTCGTTTTTTGTGAGGTGAGTTAAGAAAAAATGTCTATAGTTATTTGCGCACTTTTTGCACTATTAGGATCATACCTAGCTGCATCAGCTCGAGTGTCGGATGCTCTTCACCAGCTTTTTGTTCGATTCCGGTTTCATGATAGGCAGCTTTGTGAAGTAGTAGTAGGTTATTTCGCATTTTTTCTAACGGTAGACGCGGTTTCAATATAAGACATGGTTAGGGGAATGCAGAGAGAAATGTGACCTCAAAAGTCATCCAAACTCTCATCGATCACCTAACTACGTACAGCCCCATCCAAGTCAAGGCTTATTTCAAGCGAGCGGAAAGAGTGTGGTAAATGTCTACTTGTTCATAGCAAATACGTCAACAGATAGTTGCACCTGGCTTGGCCATCTACCGAGAAAAACACGACTGATTCTGCTGATAAACACTCTTCGTCTAAGGAAGTTGTGCACAGTTCAGTTCTACGTAAATGAATGGTAGCATAGTTGTCTATGAAGTCCTTTTCGAGGTTACGCGGGTGGGGCTCTCAAAATACGAAGACGGAGACATGCAGGAATTCACATGCTAAGATTTGGGGAACAGCCGGCTTAAAAGCAGGAGCAGGTGCTGGTTCAGAGATATGTAAAATATAACACGCTCGAAAGGGTGCTTGTACGGCACTAGAGAAGGCCCCCAAAGTATAGTAGTCTGTGAATGAAAAAAGGATAAAGGACGGCGTTATTCAATCCTCTTTGGGATGCGCCACGCATTCTACTTCTACGGGATGTCGTGGAGGCGTGCTGAATGCGTATATGACTATACAATGACTTGCGGTGGCCAGCCGATGTACAAGTCAGCACTTTATCCTTCGCAGACAAGTCTGGTATTAATTCACCGACCCTGGAGGGATGGAAGGGTTGGTTGGCCCGGGCGGGAAATCCGAACCAGGAACCTGGTATCGGGTGCAACCGAGCATCCCCTCCGACTGCTCCCTAGTATTAGTACCTGGTATCGGGTGCAGGCAACAGCCGGCGCCTCCTCCGACTGCGCTCCACGTGCCATAGTTTTTGAATGCCAACAAAAACTTCCTCGTCGAGACCAATGCATTTGTGGAAGAATTTTTTCATAAAGAAAACTGTTGTGAATTTTAATCAACAGATAAACAAGCACAGATAATATGCGGAGGTAACCATATAAGAGACGCGGAATAAGAGGAACTAACCTAAGGAAGAAAGAAGAATAAATGACTTCGTTAATCAATGCCCTTGCAGGATGAATCACGCATTGTACTTCTACGAGACATGGGTGGAGGCAGTTTGTTCGGTATTTGGCTTATATGCATGATTTAGTGTGGCCAGCCGATGGATAGGCCAAAGTTTTATCCTTCCCTAACAAGTCTAGTATACAATGATCTACCACGCAGGGACTCAATCCTTTTTGGGGCGCGCCATGCGTTCTTCTTCAAGATGTCGTGGAGGCGATTTGAATGCGTATTTGGCCAAACAATGCGTTGCGGTGGCAGCCGATGAACAAGTCAAGGCTTCATCCTTCTGAGCCAAGTCTGGTATCCATTCACTGATCCAGGAGAGATGGAAGGCTTGGTTGGCCCGGGTGGGAAATCCGAACCAAGAATCTGGAATCCGGTGCATTTGACAGCGGCGCCTCCTCCGAATGCGCTACCATGTGCCCTTATATGTACGTTACCCTTCTCGTAAACGTGTATATGCACATCCCATTTTCACTTCGAATAGGATATTTTTCGATCAAATTTGACACTCTTTTAAACCTAAGTCTAAGAATTTCGAAATCGAAGCGAACTCTTCCAAATCGAGATGACCTTCAGTTAGGTTAAATTACAGACTCAATAAGATGGTTAGAATAATTTTTCAAGAAAAATTTGGTATGATTTTCTTCGAATTTTTTAAATCTACCTGCTCTAATAAGTATAATGATTTTATAAAATTTTATTTTTAAGGAAAAATAATAAATTAAAATTTGTCTTAAACCACAGCAAAGAAGCAAGCATAGAGTGCACTAAAAGATCAGATCGTGCCATTCACTCAAAAGGATCAATCAACTTTTATTTGATTGATGGTGTAAATGCTGTTTACATTATCCATCAAAGTGAGGATAGTGAGGTGTGTTCTCTACAATTGTTTTTGTTGTATCGTTAACAGGTATCAAACTCATGCAAACAATTACTCTGCTATCAATCGAATAAAAATCGTGACGTCTTGGAGAAGGGCATGGGGCAGTATCTTTTTGAAACTAAAAAATGGTCGCCTTCCTGCTCTTTAACACAAGCTTTGAACCTTTACTTTTTTCAAAAATAAAATAAACAATATTTTCATTTATTGGGAAGTGAATTAAAACTTCAAAGAAAGTTATATTAAAATTTTCTCTGAATTCATTCTAAATCATTGTAAACTTTTAGAGAGTCTGTCTCTAGTTTATTGTAGAAGAAGCTCATTTCAATTTCAAAGAGGCGATTTCACATGTCTTAGGCTAACATACGAGGAAGGTCAAAGAGGTGACCGTGAAACTTCATAAAGCGGCATATATAGGGTTGTGGTGCGTTGTTTGTAGGTAGCACCATAGTGGTTTCCAAATTTTCAGCGGACCTCTGGGTAGGTCAAAGATTGCAGAAACTATAGCGCTTAGTGCGGCCTAATAACGCAAAACTGACACCTGGAATGCCCTTGCCGTGGACAGAAATGATCCTGCAAAAGGTTTGGAGCTTCAACCATTGCTAGAACGTGAGATTTGCCAAATTTCTAGTAGAAGCGAGAAAGCACATTCAGAGAAGGCATCCAACACGAAGCCTTCCCGGGTTGCATGGCCGAGTGGATAACGCACTGGACTTGCAGGTGGGCGAACAAGGGACCGGTTGCGGGGCCTGGGGTTATGCACGTGTAGCGGCCATTTTTGCATTTTTATCCAATGTAGAGTGGATTTTAGCCCTAGCAGGGTACCGTATTCGCTTTTCCAATCCATCCTCTAGCAAGATGTGGTCCAAGCTAGCTTTCGTCGATTAGAGATACGCCGCTGGCCATTAAACCACGCTTGTCTTGTTGGAGGAAGTTCTCTTTAGATGCTATCCATGTATCATCATCATCATTTTCAGTAGCGTTTGTCCCGCTTGGTGGCGGGGTCCGCTCTTCTGGTGTAGTGACGCCATTTCTCCCGATCGAATGCTTGATCGGGATGCACACCAGCTATCTTTAAGTCCAAGTGCAACGTGTCTAGCCAACGTTGCTTCGGGCGTCCTCTGGGCATTTTCCAGGGACTTCAAGATTCAGGCCAATCTTACAGACGGTGTCATTGTTAGCGCGAAGGACGTGGCCATACCATCGTAGACGAGCTTCGCGCAACTTGTCGGCTATCGGGACGACACCGAACCTCTGTCGCATGGTGTCATTGCGAACGCGGTCCAATCGCGTTACTCCGGCCGTCCACCTTAACATCTTCGTCTCCATTACACTGAGGCGGCTCTCAATTTCCTTCGTCACGGGCCAGCACTCAGCACCGTCCGTCGCTACTGGGCGGACGACTGTTCTATAAACCTTCGACTTGAGGTACTCGGGTATTATCTTATCGCAGAGAACCCCAGTCAACGACCGCCATTTGGACCAGGCTGCACTTACGCGCGCATTCACCTCCAACTTTAGGCTGCCATCGGACGTAACTGCTGATCCTGGATACTTGAAAGATGTGACTCGTGAGAGGTCAGTACCATTGATCTTGATGGATCCGAGCTCATTCATATCCGTCGTCAGATACTCCGTCTTTTTGACGTTTAGCTTGAGTCCGAACAATGCCAAGCGATCGCACCATTCCTGTGCCTGTCGCTCGAGTTCGGCGTTTTCTTCACATGCAAGCATGACGTCATCGGCATACAGCAACGTCCAAGGAGCTGCCTTTTGGAGATCTCGTGTAATTGCATCCATGACGACCACGAAGAGTAGTGGGGATAGCGCAGACCCCTAGTGCACTCCGACAGAGATCGGGAACTCCATCGAGGTACCCGCTGGTGCTCGTACTCGGCTTATTGGGCACGAGTAGAGGATGCGCACCCACTCAATAAGCTCTTCAGGGACGCCGTGTCGTCGCAAAGCGTACCACATAACTTCTCGCGGGACGCGGTCGATGGCCTTCTCCAAGTCTAGGAAGGCAAGATGCACCGGTTTCTGTTTCTCGAGGTGCTTCTCTAGCAGAAGACGAACGGCGTGTATGACATCAACCGTCCCACAGCCGGCAACGAAACCACGCTGATTATTGGAAAGCTGGACGACAACCCGGATACGTCCGTCGACAATTCGCTCAAAGACTTTCATGGTGTGCGAAAGTAGGCGAATCGGACGGTAGCTAGCGCAGTCCGCAGGGCTGCCTTTCTTCTTCCAAATCGGGATAGTCGTGCTTTGCTGCCAACTCTCAGGCACTTTCTTCTCAGCAACAATCTGATTGAAAAACTCTGTAAAAGATGCTACCCATGTATGATCCTTTTATTATGTTTTCTGCTAGTCTTGGAAGTGTGTCTCGTAGCGGTCTCAATGCTAGCATGATTGACAGCTATATTACTTTGATCCATCACCAAGGCGTACTTATCGCCCCTCGGATTTCTAGACTTTCTAGATTTCTCTTTCCATTTTTCTCTGGAGAACGCTTTTCTTATGACTTCTGCTAACTCTAATAACTGTGAGCAAAACTGGAGTGTTTTATCCATCTCGCGTTATTGTTGCCTGTTTTTGTACCGACCACTTTTCCCTGCTCTTGGGGTTCCCCTTGGGGTTCCGTTGCACACGGGGGGGGGGGGGGGGCACAAGCACTCTCACAAAAAACCTTCGCCAAAGTTCGTCTAGGGTGTGGGTATTCGCGATACTGATCACGAATCCGAGATCCGTTGTCTGTTGTGGTAGATTGGAGGATGAGGTTCTCGTCCCGCGAACGGGATGTATACCATTCCCCTCATTGCCTGTTGAAGACGATCCACGGACAGCGCCTGACCACGAATTTAACATAGGCCTTTGTCTTTCAAATTTTGATGTGCTATTTTCAGCTCAAAATGTGACCTTGGAAACGAAGTGTGGTTAAATGAAGAAAACGGCGGTGCGAGTGCTATTTTCTCACAGTATTCACATCTCTACTAATCTAATGTATTCCACCGTTACACCGATGCAGATGCCAGATCCGTGATTGATATGCACTCCAGACAACCGTCTAAACAAGGTTTGGCAAAATTTTTTAGCGTTTGGATTGTCTAGAGTACGAGTGCCAATATTTGTAATGCTTCTCCCTTGCAGCCGCTAGAGTAGGGAGCAGCGGTCAAACGAGGCCGCCGCCAGTCACACTTCCAAGACTAGCAAAAAACATGATATAGGGACCATACATGGATAGCATCTAAAGAGAACTTCTCCCAACAAGACAAGCATGGTTTAATGGCCAGCGGCGTATTCTAATCGACGAAAGCTAGCTTGGACTACATCTTGCAAGAGGATGGATTGGAAAAGCGAATACGGTACCCTGCTGGGCTAAAATTCACTCTACATAGGATAAAAATGCAAAAATGGCCGCTACATGTGCATAACCCCACGCCCCGGAATCGGTCCCTTGTTCGCCCTCCTGCAAGTCCAGTGCATTATCTACTCGGCCATGCAACCCGTGAATGCTTCCTGTTGGATGCCTTCTCTGAATGTGCTTTCTCGCTTCTACTAGAAATTTGGCAAATCTCACGTTCTAGCAATGGTTGAAGCTCCAAACCTTTTGCAGGATCATTTCTGTCCACGGCAAGGGCATTCCAGGTGTCAGTTTTGCGTTATTAGGCCGCACTGAGCGCTATACTTTTTTGCAATCTTTAACCTACCCAGAGGTCCGCTGAAAATTTGGAAACCACTATGGTGCTGCCTACAAACAACGCACTACAACCCTATATAGGCCGCTTTATGAAACTCCACGGTCACTTCTTTGACCTTCCTCGTTAGATGAGTGTCCAGTTTTACGTGAACAGTGCCCAATTCGACGTGAAAATGGTGTATATGTATGTATATGCATGTAAAAAAACAGCACTGGCAACCGCTCACTGCTAAACTAAGGCGATCGGAAGAACGTAGCAAGAAGAGGAAGGCCGAAGAAAGCCATGAAATTAGCTGCGAACTGATTGATGAGCAGCTTCAAGACCGAACTTTGTACTTTAAGCTCTCTTAGCAAATTAGAAGAGTGCATGGATTCGAGAAAATATTTTTGCAGGTAGTAAAGGTTAGTGAAGCTTGAATGATGGCCTACGTCGTTCTTGACTTTGCACTTTTTAATCGTTGAAGCGTTTTCCGAAGGGTGTTCCTCTACAATTAGGATTTATTCATCACAACATGAGATTGGAGCGAACCCTCACCGCTTCTGAGTAGTGAATAGGCGATGAATTGATGCAAATAAAGAACAGCTTTTATAGAGATACGAATGAAGGCTCAAAGGCACGCATTCTGTTGTACTCTACTCCTATGGAATATCGTGGAAGGTATTGGAATGCGGTTTTGGCATATCTCCAAAGTTCCCAGCTTCGTCGTTGTTCGAACTTCGAAGATCAGAGACACTATCGCATGGGCCAAGTCGTCGAAAATTAGGTGGGCCGGCCACGTAATGCGCTTCGCAGACACTCGCTGGACGAGAGCCGTCAACAACTGGATTCCGCGGGATGTCAAGAGAACACCAGAACGCCTACCGATACGTTGGTCGGACTTCGTCGTGAAACCCCTAGACGAACGATACGACGCTATTCCTGTCTCTTGAGCAAGGAGGATCCATTGAACCACTCTGGCACGCGACAGGGACGAATGAAGACGCTGCTGGCGCTCGCTCGAGCAACGCGATCATCAACGAGACGACGGATAATACGGGTGATTTGGCCTATACAATGAATTGTAGTTGCCAACTGAGTAATTAGGGTTTATCATCTCCAGACATGTTTTCTACCAATTCGGCAACCCAGAGTGATGTAAGGTGTTGTAGGGCTGGCGGGATTCGAAACAAGAGGTTTGATTCATGACGCATGCAACAGCCGGCGCTTCTTCCGACTGCGAGTGACACTACAAAGCTCTGCAGCTCATATCTATGGACTTCTCGTATACGCAACACCTGCATAGTCTCATTGATGGTTCGAAGATCTGCACTAGTTGAATTGAGGTGGCGATAATGAGCGCCATTAAAGACTCCATTGAAGGGCTTTGATTGAGTCCTTTGCGAGTAACGATCGGCAGTCAGACGCAGGGGACTCAATCACCAGTAGTAGCACGCCATACCGAGACAATCACGACTATGAGTTGAGTCTCTGAAGCGCGAACATTTCAGTATTGCTTCAAATGGCACATAGGACTTTGCTAGCTGACCTCATTCAATCTATTTTAACCACTGGGTGCGTGTAGCGCAGTCGGCGGAGGTGCCGGCTGTCGCGTGCACCCGATACCAGGTTCCCAGTTCGGATTTCCCGCTCAAGCCTTCCACCCCTCGGGGTCAGTGAATTGGTACAGACTTGTCTTGGAAGAATAGAACGCTGACAATCGGATAGCCACCGCAAGTCACTGTACGGTCAAGCACGCATTCAAATCGTTTCCACGACATCACGTAGAAGTACAATGCGTGGCGCATCCCAGAAGGAATTCAGAAAATGCTTTATCCTTACCCGTTAATATCCTAGGGGACTAAGTGAAGCTTTCGGCCATGTTGGAAGGATGGAATGCTAAGTCAGAACATGATGTGCCTCCCCTCCCCCTCCGACTAAAATAGATCCTCCGCAGCCATTTCGTTATCGGACCAATCCCACTGCGAGTCTCTGTTGTGCCAAAATAGCTCAAATGGTTATAATAGTAAAATCGAAGAATTTTTCCATAGTATAGAAAGGTGGGAGAAGCGAATGCAGGAAGCGAATTGCAAGCAAAAACCGACAGTTTATAGCTCATTATAGGCAATTCCTTTGAAAGAAGATCTTAAAATAAGATTGATGTCATTACGTTAGAAGCGAAAAAGTAGCTCCCAGATTATGCACTAACAGGACCCTAGAAAAAGCTCAAAAGGGAGCGCTTGCTTTGAACACGATCGGTTGCGCGACGACGTCATAGTCAGCAGTTAGACTGCAGAGCAAAGCAGACGTACGTGAGCCTATTAGGTTGCCCCAAAAGTGCAGGTCATTAGCGATAGTCTGAAGAGTATTAAGACCTTATTTAACCGTATGCCACAGAGTGTGAAAGTTCGTCTCACATTGTATTTCCGTGTAATATGACAATAAACGATTGAATAATTACGGAAGGTTTGATGAGCACGCACAGTTAGAATATCATCAGTGGTTTGTTCGTCATATGGAGATGCGTGTAGGACAGTCGGAGATGGTGGTGTCGACTGTAGTGTGCACCCGATAGCAGATCCCTGGTTCGGATTTCTAACGAAGCCTTTCATTCCTCCGGCGTCGGTGAACCAGACTTGTTTTGGAAGGATAAAACGCTGACTTGCTCATCGGCTGGCCACCAAATGTTACTACTCTATGGCCAAAAACGTGTTCAAATCGCCCACGTAGAATTAGAATGCGTGGCGCATTCCAAAAGGGATTCAGTAACGCCGCCCTTTATCCTTTATCTTTATTAAAATGTTACCCTTACCCTTTGCCTGGGAAAACAAATATTATGCATTTTCCTTCCCTGCAGCTAAACATGCTTGTTCTAGGTTCTTCAGGTGTATCCATCGCGTGCTGCCTTCCGCGTTCTGTCGTCCATTCCGAAATCTAACACGCCATCTCATCGGTGAAGAATCATACAGCACCCGTTCCCGACAGGATCAGACCCGAACACCTGAAGAACCTCCCGCCATCGCTAATCAATACATGGGGCGGCTCTTCACACGCTACCTGTCGGAGTGCAAGGTTCCATCTCAGTGGGAGACCAGCAGGACCGTCTTGCTGTACAAGAAAGGAAACGTGCACGACATTGGCAACTATCGCCCGATCTCCCTGCTGTCCGTAGTCTACAAGCTGTTCACTCGAGTGGTCCTGAATAGGATCAGCAGAACGCTGGACGAAGGACAGCCATGCGAACAAGCAGGACTTCGGAGGGGATTCAGCACGATCGACCACATACACACCATTACGAAGCTCATCGAAGTGTCGCGAGGGTACAAGCTGCCGCTGTGCCTTACGTTCATCGACCTGAAGAAGGCATTCGACTCCGTCGATACTGAAGCGGTCATCGAAGCCCTGCTCACTTAGAGCATTCCTACTCAGTACATTACAGCATTTCGAGAGCTATAGAGCGTATTCGTGACCAAGTTCTCACTATTATAATACGACGTCGTCGTCAGCGTGAAGAGAGGGGTTCGGCAGGGTGATACCATATCCCCGAAGCTCTTCAACGCCACCCTCGAAAACGTCATGTACGAACTAGAATGGGAAGACATGGGAGTGAAGATCGACGGCCGGCAACTGCACCATCTTCGCTTCGCTGACGACATCGTGCTCATAACACCGAGCATCAGCCAGGCGGAGCGAATGCTGGCCGAGTTCGATCGTGTATGTGAGAACGTTGGACTGCAGCTGAATCTTACGAAGACGATGATCATGAGGAAGGACGAGTTTCTGATGCCCCATTCTCGCTCAACGGAACGAACATCTCCGGGTGCTTCAGCTACGTCTAGGTCGCGAAGCCAACATGGCCAACCACCTAGCGCCGGAGATGGGCAGAAGGAAGCGACCGGTCTGGGAGCTTTCAAGAGCGTCAACGAAGTCGCCAAGAAGACGAAGAACTTCCGACTTCGTGTCCACCTGTTCGACCAATTTGTTTTCCAAGCGCTAATGTACGCCTCGGAGACATGGTTTAACGAAATCTATATTATATCATACACCTACAATAGAAACAACTCGCAGCTACGTAACACCAACTCTGAAAGGATTGTGTTTCATGTTTTTGTTGACTGCTGGCAACGCAAAAGGTCCTCCGCATTGTCGTTGATAACTCATGGAAGCTACAGGTGGAAGTTCTTAGCAAAACACGCACGGAATTGTTAACGGAATAAAGCAGTGCTGACAACTATCTGACAAGGTACTGGAACAGACGATGCCCCTTTTGTAGTGAATCTGCAGAAGAAAGCCTTTTTTGTAAAAAAAAAAGCATAGCAAAGCTGCAAAGGGGCGGCTTGACGAAAGGCACAGGTGAAACAGCTGTGAGAAAATTAATGATAAGTAGTCAAAATAACTCTTTTGGCTTCAAGTCCATTCAGCTCATTTGGATTGTGTATTAATATTATACAGGTGTGGGAACGGTAAAACACTGGCCTCCCCATCAGTTTGTGACCGCGAGTCATTGTGTAGCCCGATTGCGCATATTAAAATTGTCTCAACTATATCCTCTAGAGGTGAAATGCCTGGCGCATCCCCAAAGGGACTGAGGAATACCGTTGGTTGTCTTTTTATCTCTTACCAGGATGGTGAATACCAACCGCATTAGCACTCGAGGGCAAGGAGATACACAGCACAGCACCCCATGAGGTGGTGATGTAAAAGGAAAATTGTTGTATTGAAGAAAATTTTCAACAACTGCAGATGATGAGGAGGTCATTTTTGTTAGTGCTATTCCTTCTGAGGGATTCTACGGGTTCTTCAAGACCGTTTACCATAACATCGTTGACTAAATCTGGGCGTGTGAAGCTGTTCTGATGCTATTTATTTGAAGTTATTTGACTATAGAAAATACCAAACGATTATTAAAAAGAACCAACTCCCACACGAAAGCTAAAGAACTCGACTGCTCTGAGTGTCCGTGAGAAGACTAGATCGAGAAGATGGAGTTAATTTCTTGAACTGCTTCTGGACAGCCTCTACTCGATAAAAATGCAAAAACACGATAATCGCACCGAAATTTAAGACATTTTGGTTGGAGAATCAACCAGGCCTAGGCGCTTTCTTCAACGGTCAGATAAAGGGAAGGAAAGCAGAGAAAGAGTATTGGATACGAAGAAAAAAGAAAACCAAAGTTATAATAAGTTGTTGAGGTGACTTGATTGAAAGTATCAATATCATTCACCTAGAGTGGTTCAATGAATCATTACCTGAATTGCATTCACCTCCGAAAAAAATCCAATATTTATTTCACCCGCACTCCTCACCTCTTAAGGTTACAGAATTTGGAGCCAGATCTGTTCCCTGAGATGAATCGAAAGCGAATTGGCTGCGTCATTTCTTCTCAGTAAGGAATTGTCTTAAGCATCCATTTCTGAAGACAAAGTAACGACCACTTACGCTACAACTATCTAGACATCCGTACATATTACATAATTTGTGTCTTCGATCCCGTGGTGGTGCCTTCGGCGCCAAGATGGCTAGTGACGGCGTATGAGCGGATGAGCGCTCGTTGATAGTGCCGTTCATGCTAGTTGTCTCGAAAGCTCAAAAAATCAGAAGGCTGTCTAGGACAATAAATGTTTTTATCGATCGAGAAATATTGCAGCTACCCAATTTTTCAGTCCGCCTTGAAGTGGGAGTTACATTTTCAAAATTTTGCTAGTAATCTCGAGAGATTAAATTTACAGCCTAACCTACATAGTAGCTCATAGTAGCACAAACGCAAAAAGATCTACGAAACGTCTCAGTTAAAAACTGCGCGAAAGTGGCATTCACATTATAAATTAAGAAGGCATCGTTGAGCACTAGACCGTAACATGGTGCATTCTCAACCTTCAACGCACCCGAAGGTTTTCTCAATCTTGTTCGTTAATAAGAGCAATGGGCGCGTGTAGCGCAGTCGGAGGAGGTACCGGCTGTCGTGTGCACCCGATACTAAGTTACTGGTTCGGATTTTCCGCCCAGTGCAACCAGGTCTTCCATTCCTCCTGGGTCGGTAATTGATACCAGACTTGTCGGTGAAGGATAAAACGTTCACATGTTCATCGGCTGGCCATACATGTCTTCGTATAGGCCTAATACGTATTGAGATCGCCTCCATGATATCCCGTACAAGTAGAATGTGCGGCGCATCCAAAAAAAAGGATTAGGTAACGCCGTCCTTCATTCTTAATAAAAACTATCAAACTGTACTACCGAAAGTTAAGGTATGACAAACAGTGAATGGAACGTCAGACACACAAGCGCCTAGTAAAAGGAATATTGTCGCTTCGCCAGTAAGAAGACGAGCAAGGCATTATATCCCGACAATATCGCGCCTACAGAAGCTCTTGCTTTAAATGTTTTTAGGGAGAGAATGGGCTTTGATGAATGGATTTATGCAAGCGGATGAAGGGGTGGCACTTCACCGTCAATTAGCTAACGGCGGCGAAATCGGAACTAAGCTATTACATATGAGGACAACGTAATAGACTAGCACATGAGAGGACAGCCTTTGCAATTTCCTATTTGGGGACGCACCTTTGTATGTGTGTGCTCCGTTGGCTGTTTTAGGGGTACTTCATGCCCCCAGCATTGCAGGTACTATAGAACAAATAAGAATAAATGATAAAAGACGGGGTTACTCATTTTGGGATACGCCATGCATACTACCTCCACAGGATGAAATGGAGGCGATTTGAATGCATATCTGCTAAACAACAACCAGTGATGGCCAGCCAATGAACATGTGAGCGCTTTATCCTTCCCAGAAATGTCTCGTATCACTTCACTGACCCTGGAGTTATGGAAGTCTTGGTTGGCCTGAGCGGGAAATCCGAACCAGGAACTAGGTCTCCCTGATCTCCAGCACTTCCTCTGACCTAAACGAGTAGAAATATGTAAATATCTGTATAAATATAAATATACATTAAATAAATGTAAATAAACAAATAAATGTAAACAATAGTAGAAAATGTTCTGCGGAACATTTGGGGAAGGGTTGATTTCCTGAAAACATGAAGAAATTTCTAGGTGACGTTAAAATGACCACTGTTGGTTTAGATGATCTAGTGCCGTTATATTCAATAGAAAATCCAGTGAGCAAGCCAGTAGTTACGGCAGAATATGCTGACGAACACCTAAAAACAAGGGATGAAAAGCTGGTTAAAATGCGCCCTGCTCTGATAAATAAAAGGTTCCAACCCCCCCCCCCCCCCCCCAGAGGCAACTCCAAATAGCATGTCGTTAAATTTATCCGAAAAAGAACGCCTACGGTTTAGAGTTGGAAGCTAAACTTGAATGTGTGCGATCTAGTGTATGTATATCGCTTCCATACAGTTATGAAAGGAGAGTTCTTACAGTGTACTAAAAGAGAAGCGCAAAAATGCCTTCCGACAGTATGCGAGCTCTTATTGACCAATTCTTCATATTAAAGATTGCTGCTAGTCGATTTTACTGGCGGTGACACGCCTCGTTTAGACGTTCACAGCCATAACTGGAACGGTTGACAGTGAACGAAGTTAAGATCATTTGATACTAAAAGTCAAATACGACGGATACATTCAATTCGACCTAATGGAGCGCGCGGGGCGTCCCGGAAAGAGGATGATTAAGGCCTATGGTATACTCCCGCGTCGCTCCAGCGACGGGCGCGGGGCAACTGTCAACGGCGCGCCCTCGCTGCAGTGGCGGACGGCGCAGTGGGGCGCGGTTGCCGGTTGACGCGCCATCGCTCCCGCGATGCATCGCAGAGGGGTGTTATACCTCCGCGTCGCGGGAGTGAAACATACTCCCGTGCGACGGGCAGCGATGGTCGCGGAGGAGGGAGCGCTGTCGTGCCCTATTCTATGCACTTCAGCTTACTTATTTCGACACTTCATTGGTTCGTGACCATGACTCACCATGACTCGTGACTCATTTTGGGTTTTCTCGACGGCTTGAACGACTCGTTTTTTGAGGAGGTGTTTTTCGAGGCCGATTTTTCTCACTTTTGTGCCGATTCTCGCATTTTTTTTCGTCTGTGAACCTCCTCGACGGCACAGAAATCCACACTTCTGTGCCGGACAAGTCTCAGGGAGGTTCTGCTGACATGTCCGGCACAGAAACGTGGGTTTCCGTGCCTGTGGATTGTATGAGGAACAAAAGAAATACATGAGTCCACACAGGCATGACGGAAACCCCCTTGTAAAACACCACTTTTGAAAAATTGGGTCACAGCTGGGACGTTTCCGTGCCTGTGGATTGCATGAGGAACAAAAGAAATGCATGAGTCCACACAGGCATGACGGAAACTCCCCTTGTAAAACACGACATCCACGAAATACCATTGAGAGCAACAACCCTATGACGGCGTACGGATCAGAAGGCGATAAAACAGGAAAAAACGCGAAATCACGAACGAAAAGGCAGAGAAAACAAGGAATCCGGGAAAAAAAAATGCACCGAATCAGCTGATTCGCTAAAATTCTGCAAAAACCTCCGTCTGCAGAACTGCGCGAACTATGTCAGCCTCAGCGACGGCGACGGCTCGCGACGCGCATCGCGAGCCATCGCGTCGCTGTGCACTCCCGCGTCGCGGCAGCGGACGGGAGTATACCATAGGCCTAACACCGACTGCTATCTGTCGCTGCTATAACTTGCAACTAGTGCTGCAGGCAATTTACCACGCCTGCAACGACGTTGGTAAATTCTGTGAATTCTCGGAAAAAGGGCGTTTTAGAATTCTTGCTGAACGAGCTGCAAAGCCACAAAGAATGAGCTCGTTTAATTTTCTGTCGTCATAAGCAGAAAATTAGCGTGGTTCCAGAAAGGCGCGGAAAAAATCAAACGGAAAGGGATGTCGACGTAACAATTCGAAACCCTTTTCGAGAATTCAACAACACTCTTGTGAGATATCGACTTTGAAGGTCATTCGGACTCTGAGATTGTAGTGCTTTTTCGTTAACATGCATACAGCGTCGCTCCTTAGCTTTGTCCTTGAAAGCAGCCCTTTATAAAAATGGAATCTCAACTCCGTCTGATGACTTTGGTAACCTTCAATAAAATAAGTTACTATGAGGAAAAAGGCTGATGTAAATCAATACATTTTGGATGTGCCACGCATCCTACTTCTGCGAGATATCATGGAATGCCTGTTTGGCCTATTTAGTAAACTTCGGTGGGTGGCCAACCAAAGGGATGGATCGCTTGGTTGGCCAGGGGTGAAACCCGTACCGTAAATTACTGAATACACAAGTGAGCCGGCTCCCTCTCCAACACCGCTATCCTATATAAAGGATAAAGGACGGCGTTACTCAATCCCTTTGAGAATGCGCCATGCATGCTACTTCTATGGGATGTTGTGGAGGCAGCTGGCCTACACGGAGACTTGCGATGTCACTCGATATATGCCAATTTCTCGTCGATCTGGAAACCTTTCTAATCAACTTTATTTTTTTACATTATTATTTTTTTAACCTGTAAAATAAATAAAACTTTTAGTCATATAATAAAAAAAATTTTGGTTATAATAGTACTTAAAATGAGAAATAAATTAATTAAATCATTAAATAATGAAATAAATATAAATTATATTAAATATATTTAATAAAATAAAATATAATAAAATATAATAAAATTATAAATAGAATTCAAACAAATTAATCAATTTAATTGTTTATAATAAATGATGATAAATAAAAATTTAATATTCAAAAAGAGTTTGTGTTTGTGTGTGCATGTGTGTATGTGTTTATATGTAAAATGTGTAAATGTGTGTATATGAAAAATAACATCAAGTTATTAGTCGGTAACAATGTGTCAACGTTTTTGCAATTTAGAGTGATAGTGTTTAAACGTATGTGTTAACTAGATTTCCTTTTGTAAACTTTAGTTGTTAGTACAGGTTATAAACATAATTTTGCATATAACACCAAATAAAGTACTAACAACTAAATTAATTAGTCACCTTCTTCACTGATGAGCCTCGGGGTAACTAATTATAAACATGTTTTGTATGAAGGCAGAGGCGAAACAAGACATGTTTAGCGTTGTTGTTACCATTGTTTTAGTTATTACTTGTTTTCCACTTGTGTTTGCTATAGTACAGGGTGATTTAGAGCTCATGTATACCCCAGGTTATATCTAGTTCAACTTTGTCGTTTAGACATTGCATTGCATAAAACTGTTTGAGTATTAAGATTTCAAAAATTTACATATTTGATTAACTTTTTCTATTTAACACTTTTCATATCAGAATGGACACTTTTCGAATCAAATTGGACATTCCTCTGAGCGTAAGTGTAAAATTTTTCAAATCAAATCGAGTTCTTCTAAATCGAATTAAACAACATATCTCTAAATTAAGCTAGAGACCCTCCAAAAAAGTTAGAAATTTTTTTGTTAAGAAGAATTTTAGTATGATTTCCTTTGAAGTTATAATTCAACTACCCAATAATTAAGCACATTGCTTGAAATCTTATAAAATCCCCATTTTTAAAACAGAACAATGGTTTAACCCTTTCACGACATTGTCCGACGATAACGTCAGACACCATCATAAAAATAGTTTATGGAAAGTTATCAAACATTTAATAGTGCAATATTAATCACTTGGTCCATTAGTATCTACGGTCAAGATGGTTACTTGGTTACTGCATTATTCATATCTATATTCATATCGCGTATTCGAAAAATACTCGTTGCATCAGTCACGTGAAAATCACACGTGTCGTGAAAGAGTTAAAGCTTATTTTAAAAAGCAGAAAGGCAGCCATTTTTCGGTGTCAAAAGGAAAGATTGCGCCATGCCCTCGTCCGAGACATCGCAATTTTTATACGATTGAAACAAAATTTTTGCTTGCATGGAGTTGCACAGCTGTAACTGATGCAACAAAAACAATTGCAAAGAACACACGTACCTCCACTTTGACGTTTCATGCAAGCAACATTTATACTATCAATTAAATCAAAGCTTCTCCCTTCGTAAAACCTCGGCATTTCAAGTTCTTCAAGTGTTAGTATTGTGCCAAAACGAGGTTATTACGTTGGGCCACGCATAAATAAAGAAGATTCACCATAATAACCTCGTTTTGGCACAATACTAACACTTGAAGAACTATCAATTAAATGAAATCACGACGAGCTTCTCGAGTTCATGACGCAATCTAGTCTATTAGTGCACTAAATGCTTGTAGCCTTTTTGCGCTTTAAAAAGCAATTTAAACTTATTATTATTACCGAAAAATATTCATTAATCAAATACTATTCATTTGAGCAGCTGAAGTAAAAAATTTCAAAGAATTTGGAAGAGTTTGCTTTGATTTCAAAAGTCTTAAGGGCTCCGCACACTTCTGCGGCGTTGCCGCAGCCCTATCCTTCAACATGGGGCAAGGACGCAGAGGCCGCCGGCAACGGCAGCCGGCACCGTCCCGCACCAGCACACTTTTCCGGCATTGCCGCATGATTTCAATCATTGTTGCCGTCGGTGCGGCAATGCCGCAGGCAGAGACTCTGCGCTCTAGCCGATCGCGACGGGAACAGGAAGTGGAAACACATGCGTCCTTTAAATTAGGAGATCGATTATGGCTATCAGCTGATTATTTCTCGAGGATCCGGGCGACGTCTGGGTTGATTTCTTTGGTTCTTGTGTTGGATTTAGCTGTTTCGCTTGTTTAGTTTCCTTTTTCTAAGTTTAGTTTCCTTGGGGAGAGCTGACGTTGCCGGAGAGCTGATGACGATGGAGATTCTCAGCTGAGTTCTTCATTCGGGCGCGCGGCTCTCATCGGAGCGCGCTTTCCTTCTATGCGATTGGGTCCCGACTGGAGTTCGCTGCGACGGCGCCGTGCTGCGGCAACGCCGGAGAACGGGCCGTCACAGTGGGGAGGAGCGCCGCAACTTGAAGGCTCCGCCTCACTTTTGCCGGCTGCCGGCTGCGGCAACGCCGCAGAAGTGTGCGGAGCCCTTTAGGCTAGCTTAGAAGGGTGTCTACATTGATTTGAAAAGTTTAACACAGACCGATGTTGTCTTGTTGAGCTGGTAGCCAAGGCTGGTATCACGTTTATTTAGCTCGGCTTTCATTTCGTCGACCTCACCTTCGTCAGAACTTGAAAACGTAAGCCGAGTTAAATAAACCTGATATCAACCTTGGCTACCAGCTCAAAGAGACAACATCGGTCTGAAATCAATATGCCAAGGTTTATCAAAAGTCGAACTTGGACAGTTTAAACACATTTGTTTAAGCCTGGATGTACCGATATCACTGGTGAGTGCTGATACGCCTCCAGAATATCGCGAATGTTGCGTGCTGTCAAACAGCGCCGATTTGAAAAGTATTCAATTCGACGTGAAAAATGCCCAATTTGATTTGAAAAGTGTCCCGTTCGACGCAAAAATTGTATGTAAATTAGTGTTCGATGCTTCCCAGACAAGACGGTACCAATTCAGGACCAACAGGCTTGGTTGCCCTGGTCCGGACTAAGCACCTGTAATTGGGTGCACGCAACGACCGACGCCTCTACCTACTGCGCCATGGGCTAATAGGCCGAAAACGCGTTCTAACTGCATTCAGGATATCTCGTAGAGCTAAAGTGCACGTCGTATCCTATGTACAACGTAAACTATTTACCCCGACATTTATACCTCTATCCACATCACAGAACCAACTTGATTGAGGAAACGAAACACGCAGCACTGCCGAGTAGCTCCATGTGCCTGTGCAGGTCACGTGGGCACAAAAACCATGGTACATCTTCGAGATGTTGAGCATCCACGGAGTAACTTCGGAACGAAAGAAAACGACGTGCGCTTAAGGACGCAATAGGGGCTTTTCAATCATGTTGGCCTCGGCTGTGATGAAGTCAGACTAAAGTAGTTCTACGGAATGAGAATCTTGGGAAAACTCGGCAGGATTCCCGTGAGCTCGTAGTTTCAGAGACGATAAAGTAAGAGTACATGTGGAGCAATTAACAACGTAAATCATTTAAGCCGATGAGTGAAGTTATTAGCAGCAGGGATGTGCGGAAATCTTTTTGAGAAAAGCGGAATACGGAATGCGGAACGGAAGAGCACGAAAATGGCCGGAAACAGGAATACGAAACACGGAAAGGGGAATGACTCAAAACCCACTACTTCATTTAATTTCTCATGAATACATTCAATATGGTGGCAGTAACTATACTAGCTAATATAATAAGTTACCTTTAACAAATTTAGGGAGCAGGTAAGGCCACATGCGGTTTATCCCCAACAAGACCCAGCAATAAAAGATCCTCGTATTCGTATCATTATTAGGATGACTTCCCAAAAATTACGGTCTACCAAATCGAGGTTAGTGCAAAAAGTAAGGAGAAAGAAAGTATTTCTCGCGCAATGAATCCAACCAAAGAGTAGGATGCCAGAGATTTCGCCACATGCCGCTTAATATATTAGGTCTAACTGAATATCCTGCGTGGAAAGCATTGTTAGCAACCGAAGATTGCTCTGAGCTAGAATTGGTGTTCCAAGCCAGATCTAAAATTATTAGAGAAATAAAGTTGTGCACGCTCCGGTTAAGGAATTAGGTCCTTGATCAAAACCCTCTAGAAACAAAATAATAATTTTTTTAAAGCATCTTTCAACCAGCTGATAATGGACCATTACCTCTAGAAACATTTTGCAGCATTAGATTATACGGTAGCATATCATTTCAAAAATAGTCCCCTTACGGCTACATAACATTGACCAACCCTTCTATTCTGAAGCCGTACCCATGTTTCGAAGGTGAACAGCCGATGATTCACATCGTGTGGTTTGATGTATGACTCCTCCCTTTCCATGAATCTTCAAACCGTTCGATCCGACAGACTTCCTTCTTGTTAAGAGTATGCAATTCCAAGGTTCGCATACGCTTTTGGACGTATACACTTTCGGTTGGCGAGATATCCCACATTCTGGCGCTGGCAGTCAACGTTGCATGGCTGATCTCATTCTTCTGACTTCTGCATAAGTTCAAATGGTGAATAATCAGTGCAAAACAATCAGTGAGTGATAAGTCATCTTCTTTTCCGTTCCGTCTTCCGGCTTCGGAAAGGTGGAACACGGAACGGAACGGAAAGACGAAAAACGGCCGGAAACCGGAATTCGGGACATGGAAACGGAGATTCCGCACACCCCTGGTTATTAGACGTGCACCTACCTTCCACGGAAACGTTCGACGTACTGCACGTTGTCGCTGCTGCAACGATCCACGACTGATACACGGACTGCATACACGTGCTCATTGGAGCTGATCTGTTCGGTTTCTTTCAGGAAATTGAAGCTGAAAAGAAGAAGTGAATTACCTGGTGAAGGCAGACTGCGCTAAAACTACGCTGATCCGGTTGCTAACCCCTTCTAGAGATCTCAATTTATAGCCCCGAAATGAGGCCTCGTTTCTTTCTAATATGCCTCTTGCCGCAGTGGCCCAGAAAAATTCAACGCAACAAAGGCAGTACAGAAGTGAAGCATATTAACTCTTAGGTATAGCAGCGTATCATATTTTTTATTTAATTTATTCAAGCCAGTATCAAAACAACAAAATCAAGAAGCGAAAAATATGACAACTCTACGATTGGCTATATTTATAATAAGGAATGACGGCATGTTAGATCGGAAAAAGATCTTCTGCTGAATGAAAAGAACTAGTGATTTAAATCCATATAGGTCATCGTAGCTCCCATTGCGGAAATAAAGTTTATTTATTCAATCTTTGAGATGCAGGACCCGCCCCGGAATCGTGTGCTTAGAAGCTCGTTGGCTTTGCGCATTTTACTCATTCAAAGGCAAGATGTCTTTATTGTAAAACAGCATTTCTAAGCTGATATTCTATTTTAAAGCTTTTACTAAATACCAAATGCTGGGCTGCTCTTCGGCAAGGTAAACGCCAGTCCTTATTGGATGTTGAAAACCTTTTCGGAACACTTCTTGCTGGTTTAAAAAAACATGTCGTGGTCCTTGCTTTTTTCTTCTTTTTCCCTTTGCCGATTTTTTTTTTGAAGTTTGCTCCTGGTTTTCAGTTTCATTAGTGGTTTTTCATTTGTTGTCATGCTTTCTAACGATTGTTTTTAATGCTTGGCGCACTTTTATGTGACTTAATAAATAAATAAATAAATAAATAAATAAATAAATAAATAATATTGCCCACTGCATACACACTGTTAAATCCTCAACCTTACCAAACCATCGATGCCATTGAGGCCATTTTCACATAAAAGTTTGAGAAAGTCTAGTACATAGCCTTCCTGTTCACAGTCAGCTTAACTGCAATTTGACTGTGTTCGAACGAATTGTTATCTATGTATATCTTGTGTTGAACTCCAAGAAACCCGAAGTCCTTCGGTTCGAATTAAGTACTAATGCTGCGCTATAATTGCGCCATGCGGTTTCTCAGCGTTTTGCAAGATTCACTTGATTGATAGTCTAAATATCATTCACCTGGAATATTAAATGACGCATTACAAGCAGTTGTGCGTTCAGCTTTAAAAAAAAGCTCATACTACATATATTGGCCAGCGGCCTTGATTTCTCAGGGTAACTTGTAAACTTTGGCGATAGAATTGTTGTTTTGAGATGAAATAAAATCGAAATAGGTAATTTAACCGGTTTATTTTAGCCTGGAGCCACTGCTATAGAAGATGTACGTTCATAGATGGATGTTTGGTTGCGATCAAAACTCTTGTGCCAGACGGGACTCGAACCCGCACCCTCTGTTTTTCGGCCAGCGATGCTACGCCTTACACCGAACGGTACATCCACGGTATCTTACTATTAGGGGGGGGGGGGGGGCAAAAGTAATGAGACACCCCATGCCGTGTCCATATATCTCGTGGCTGGAGTCTGGTTTCATGCTTATCGTATTTGTGTGTTTGTATGCTACTTACCGAAGGTCACCTGAGAAGTTACCACTTCCGCCCTTTCCAGAAGCATGCCAAAACCGCAAGCTGTCTCATGCCGAAACTCCAGCCTGACAAGACGACCTGTGCCGCGCAAATCTCGCCCAATTCCCAACCCCGAGCAGCCTGGGCTCAATTGTCACGCAAAATGAGAAGTACGTCTTCTACCTTAACCCTGACAAGCAGCGAGTCTGGGTGAGGCCTGGTGACCTGTTGCCGACTTTCGTTCGGCGAGATGTTCACGGCGAGAAGCACCCTTGGAGCTTTTGGGTCTGCGCCCATGGATCGGTTTACCGGAAGCTGTTTCCCAAGAGCACTACGATAAACTCCAAGGGCATGGTGAACGAAATAGAAGAGATGGACCGGCGACTAGTACTTATTCGGTCTCAGCGCTTCAAGAAGGTCCTCCTCTTCGACAACGCCGAACCCCATCGAACAAAAGTGACCACGGATAAGCTTGCCCAACTGGGCTACGTTCACATGCCTCACCCACCGTATTCGTCGGCATCGTTAATTTGTCACTGAGTTATAAAGAGATAAGGAATTTTTTTTCAATTTGTCTCATTACTTTTGCCCCCCCCCCTAATAGTAGGTAAACTAAACAGTTGTTTCAGGCTTAAACAAAAGTTTAAAAATCGTTTTCACGAAGACCGTCAGCTTAATCGGTTCCATGCTAATATCAGCGGCCGGCTCAACCCGCTACCACGGCTGCGTGGAGATATGTGATAGCTATTAGGAAGATATTTATTTACTTATCGTGTATGTTGTGCTCGGTCAATCAGCATGGCTAGTGCAAGGCGTAATATCGTTGCCACGAAAGCAAAAGGTGCGGGTTCGAATCCCGCCTGGCACAAGAGATTTCATCGCAATCAAACATTCGTCTCGTAAATAGGTACCGCCAAGCTAGCAGATGATCAAAGGAATGTTGTTTTTTGTTTTTGACGTCAAAACTCTTGCGAAAGACAAGATCCGAGCACGTATCGTCCCTTTTAGGACAGGATCCTTTTACAGTGCCAACCACCGTCATTCTTTAAAACTTCTGCATATTGAAGCACTTAGAAGTCCAGCAATGAAGTGCGCCATGGTCGGTTCAAGGTAGGCATTGGATTCGACGCCGATTGGGAAAAATTCGGATGCGCCATTTTTTTCAAACCCTCCTTAAAAGAATTGTAGGAACAATGATATTTTTGGAAGGCCAGGATCTTAGGATGACTCAGATAGAGACGATTTTCAAAAGATCGGATTTTCGGACAATTCTGACAACTGATTTTGATCAGAAATCTGATATCCGACCCGATTCGCACGGCCGATGTAAGATCCGGAAGCAACTCAGGGGCCGGATTCGTCAACGACTTTCAGCAATTTAACAGAGAAAATTACAGCCGAAATCCCTGATAGCACGGCTTATCACGCGCGATGGTGAAGTATTTCACGCTTGATAAGCCGCGCTGTTACGGATTTCGGCTATCCGTTAAATTGCTATAAGTCGATGATGAACACGGCCCTAGTTGTTTGGATTAATCGAAATTCCGTTAATGTTGAACCAACCCCTATCTGAATCACATCCTAAGATCCGGTAATTTTAAAAATGCCATTATTCGCATAAACCTTTTGACCGGGATTGAAAAAATGAAGGGTCCGAATATTTTGAATCGATTGTATCTAATGTCTAGTTCACGAGTGTCATGTCAAGCTGGGCTTTATTTACAGAAGGTTGAGTGATGCAACTACTTGACAGACCCGAACTTCACACCCCGGATCACAGTAGTAGTCCTGGGTCGGATTCATCAAAGACCTACATAACTTTAACAGAGACTTCACAGCAGAAAGCTCAAATAACGCGGCTCATCGCTCACCATATCGCTTGATAAGCCGCGCTATCAGGGATTTCGGCTGTCATTTTCTTTGTTAAATTGCTGTAAGTCACTGACGAATCCGGCCCCTGGTTCATCTCCAAGACGCTAAGCGAACATAAGGTTCGGCAGGAATAGTTGGTATCGATTGTATAACGGATCTTGAGGAATTGGCAGATGAGTGCAATATATTCTTAGAACGACTCAACTGTGCCTACGTAGCGAATGCCAGAAGTTGGTGCCGGAAAGGAAATCAAAAGCCGCGTCAAAACGACGAAAGACTCGTTGTTTCCTGAGGCAAATCGCTGTAGGATCGGCGCCGTAGCGGAATCAGCTGCCTAATAGGCATCGATCATGTTTTCAGCTATGGTAATGAAGCTGCAATTTGCGCGACTTATTTACTATCCAAAAAATCAGCTGCACGATGTTGGAGTTTACCTGGAAGGCACTTTTATGGAATGTTATTGTTCTGCCGATCATTGTGCGATTACTAAAAAATTCTTCCCCATCGCTTCAAGTATTATATACCACTTCCATTTTAAACTAGACGCTCTCTAATTTAGAAGCGGACACCTTTAAAATTAAAAAGTTATAAAAATAAAAATTTTGCGAACGAAATCAGGCATATTTATTTGCACCATAATTGCGCCCACAAACGACTATATTGACGCAGCATACATAGAGAAACAAAACGAGAAACGAAGTGAAAACCTCAACATATCAAAACATCAAGCTCAGCAACTCTAAGTTTGGTAAAAACAAAATTGTCCTTTTTTAAGTTTTTATGACAAACAAACCTCCAACAGTATTTTTAGAACAAATGACTGCACTGTTTGAATGGACGCCAAATTCCCATAGCTTAATCTCAATTAATGCCGTCCGGTTTATGCTAAGGTGGTGGAAAGCACTAAATCTACTGGCGTGTTATGTAAACAGATTGCGCCGTGCACTCGTACAATACACTGCTCATTGGAATAACAGAGTAAATGCTGTTTTATAAATATGTACAATGTTTATATATACAATACGCTTGATCCCCTCTATGTATTATAACATCAGGTAAACAGTAATTACACAATGATCAAATAAACATTGCAATATCCTGGGCGAGTGCATGCATGGCACAATTTCTTCACAGAGAACATTCTCTGCATCAAAGGATTTCAAAGTGAACCTAAAAACATTGTTTTCTTCAAATGGATAGGAAGGCCATGCTTATTTGAAAGCTGAGACAATTTTTCTTAAGACACACTTTATATGAGTTTTTATTATAAATTTTATTAAAACAAAATATAAATTTCATGTATATCAGCTGCAGTTTTGCACATTTTTTCTGCATGATTGCTGTGAGATTGGCTCATAGTGGTTTGAGTTGGTTTAAAAATGAAACGACAGCCAGTGCAGCTGTGAATCCCCAGACCATCTAGGATCACTTTCAGGTGAGGAAAACAGGTAACGAATATCTCTAGAGGCTCAAAGATATGTAGGCACTAGTCAGAACGGTTGAACCTTTTCTGAATTACCCGTTCTCTGCATCATCATCATCATTTTCAGTAGCGTTTGTCCCGCTTGGTGGCTGGATCCTCTCTTCTGGTGTGGTGACGCCATTTCTCCCGATCAAATGCTTGATCGAGATGCACACCAGCTATCTTTAAGTCGAAGCGCAACGTATCTAGCCAACGTTGCTTCGGGCATCCCCTGGGCCGCTTTCCAGGGACCTCAAGGTTCAGGCCAATCTTACGAACGGTGTCGTCGTTAGCGCCAAGCACGTGGCCATACCATCGTAGACGAGCTTCACGCAACTTCTCAGCTATCGTGGCGACACCAAACCTTGGTATCGCCACGATAGCCAACAATGGTGTCGTTGCGAACGCGATCCAAACGCGTTACTCCGGCCGTCCACCTTAGCATCTTCATCTCCATTACACTGAGGCGGCTTTCAATCTCCTTCGTCACGGGCCAGCACTCAGCACCGTACGTCGCTACTGGGCGGACGACTGCTCTATACACCTTCGACTTGAGGTACTCGGGTATTGTCTTATCGCAGAGAACCCCAGTCAACGACCGCCATTTGGACCAGGCTGCACTTACGCGCGCATTCACCTCCAACTTTAGGCTGCCATCGGACGTGACTGTTGACCCAAGATACTTGAAAGATGTGACTCGTGAGAGGTCAGTACCATTGATCTTGATAGATCCAAGCTCATTCATATCCGTCGTCAAGTACTCCGTCTTTTTGACGTTTAGCTTGAGACCGAACAACGCCAAGCGATCGCACCATTCCTGTGCCTGTCGCTCGAGTTCGGCGTTTTCTTCACATGCAAGCATGACGTCATCGGCATACAGCACCGTCCAGGGAGCTGCTTTTCGGATATCTCGTGTAATTGCATCCATGACGACCACGAAAAGCAGTGGGGATAGCGCAGATCCCTGATGCACCCCTGCAGAGGTGGGAAATTCCGGCGAGGTGCCCGCTGGTGCTCGTACTCGGCTTATTGGGCACGAGTAGAGGATGCGCACCCACTCAATAAGCTCTTCAGAGACGCCGTATCGTTGCAACGCGTGCCATATAACTTCTCGCGGAACGCGGTCGAAGGCCTTCTCCAAGTCCAGGAAGGCAAAATGTACCGGTTTCTGTTTACCGTTTTTACCCGTTCTCTGCATAAACCTGCAAAATAAAGAAGTAGTGCTTCCGAACAATTCGTTCTGGCCATGAGATATGGGCCTCCAGCGATTGTGCGAGTGCAATGCCGTGCTTGGATGAGATCACGCAGCACCGAACTGGTACGAATTCTGGCCTCACGAAATGGTTAGCAATAATGATACGTTAAAAGCATACGATCTTAGCCATGTCACTGAGCGACTGTTGTTCACGTTTACAGCTGCTTTCTTTCATTAGTTATGCTCAGCTAGTCTGATCGTGAGTCTGTCAGGCCTATTTCTTACCTATCCCAATCCTCGCAAAGAGTTTTTTTAGTGAGCCTTTTTTCTTTCACTTGTCTTCCCTGATTTTCGACAAACTTATGGCATATAAAGTTCGCCTATGCGAAAGACGTAGTGCGTATGTGAAAAAAGATGTTACAGTAGTCCGAAGATGCAAATAATTCTTCGGGAACATGTATTTGAAGGAGCAAGTCTTCCTTTCTAAGAAGTGCAAAAGTTGAGTGCGTGTTCAGGGATCAAAACTAAAAATTAGCACGCATTTGTACCATGAACAGCTAAGAGCTTTTCTTACAACCTAATAGCTTTGAATACTAACCCACCTACTACAATCTCATTTAATACAATCATTCGGACTTAAAAATAATAAATTGAAGTCAAAAGACACGATTAACGTTCAAAATGATGCCATCATGTAAAATTTCTTTAGGGGAACAAGATGACTTTCACTGTAGTAAGTGATTAATTATCCTTTCTGATAGGGAATGCTGTTTCACAGCGGAGTTATTTTTGGAAACACTAAGGTTAGAGTCAGCTGATCGCCATTTTATAAGTTCCAGTGTTTTTCATAGTTCTAACATAACTTTATAAATTATCTGAATTATATATAAATATATAAACTATATATTAATTAAAACATTAAAGTAGAATATAAAATTAAACATAGAATATAAAATTGAAGTTTTTAAAACATTTTCGTTTAAAAACAGTGAATTTTGTTGAATTGAACTTAATAATTTTACAGATTCAAATAACTTATAACGTCTTCTTTTTCACTGATAAGCCATCGGGGAGGTGTTACAACAAAAAAGATCCGTCTGGAGATAGGTGCGAAACGAACAACATTGAGGAAGGCGAAAATTTGCAACGCTATGTTTTTCGCTTTCACTCTTTTTTCTCATTATGATTTAAACAATAGCGTCCATTCCTACGGCTGAGGTTCTATTAGATTGGTGTAAAAAATTCAGTTTTTTCGTCTATTATTTCAACACTATTTTTTCATAACAAGCTAAGACTTTTCGTAAGGTATTGAACATTTTGGAGAGCTCATCATATGCGTTTTCTATGTATGTATACAAAATTTAGTTAAAATAACTTATTTAAAAATAATACGAAAAACAATGGAATGAATTCGAAAAATAATTTGAAAAATAAAAAATAAAAATAATGGATGATGGCGGGGAACCTCTTTTTGGTTCATCCACTAGGCAAACGTCGCCTGTTATCAAAAGTATTCATTTCTCATCGCAGGTCACAACCAGCGAGAAACGGATCGTGGTATTGCTCAAATATGGGTCGACGATATCTCAAATTCTGGATTTTTCTGACTTTCGGTCAATTCAGCTTCTTGGTCTTCCCGATCTGCTTCAAACGGCGAACAACTGCAGTGTGACCGACGTCGAGGTCCTCGGCAATATCTCGCGTGGGTTTCCGCCGATCGGCTTCGACTGACACCTTCAATGAACAGTTATCAACAGCTGCCATGTGATTCGCCTTCGAGGCTGGTGTCGCCGGTACGAAACTTTTGGAACCAACGTTGTTCTGTGCATTCGTTCATTCTTCCCAGGCACCCTACTTCGTTGACATTTCGAGCGGTTTGAGCGGAAGTCCAGCTCAGTTTCAACTCGTAAAAATAAATTTGACGAAATCGCGTTTAGACATTTGAAAATAGTGACCAAATTATCTTTTTAATAAGATAATTGAATTAAATTCCACATACGTGTTTAGAAAGCGCATATAATAAATATATAATAATATACTAATAAACATACAAACATACATATAATATAACAACATACATATAATAAATACATATATATAATAAATAATAAATAAATATAATGGGCTTTCCAACAATGTATAACAACTTGTAAAAAAAGGTCGTAGTTTATTGAAAAAATAGTGTTGAAACTAATAAGACAAAAGACCTGCGTTTCTTTCGTGCCAACCCAGTATATCGCCCACTGCTCTATGCGCTTTGCTAGACAAGAAATTTGGAATGGTGCACTGACAGCAAAGAGCGACACCCACATTCGGAGTGTTATAGAAGAAGGTGATTAGTACGACAGACACCTAAAAGGTGGGCATTACGATGCGAGCGCATGAATGGCAAACTGATGAAGCCAGTCAAAGTGCCCAGGCATGACCACGTATTGAACCCTGATCCCAACACGATTCCATGGTCCAATGGTTCAAGAAACCTCAGAAAAGAAGGAGATCTGGGTCGAATCTTTGCTATAAGATTGCTCCAAAAACAATGTCGGATTCTGCTACTGCATTCAGCTGATTATATAGCAGTGGGGATTTAAAAACTATTATTTGGAAGCACATATTTAGCGTGTATTTTTTTGAAACGCTGAAATACCTCTAAGAAATCGTTGAATTTCAATCATAAAGTCCTAAGTCATTTGTTTTAGATTTTTGATGCGCTTTTTTTCAAAAAAGCCCTCATCTTATTGAACGCCCATCTCCTCGTGGGATATGCCATGCCTTCCTTGTTGAAAAAAACGAGGTTTCACGATCACGAGTTCAAAACAGGCGTTTTATCTGCAAAAACGAATCAAAGAACGCAAAACGAATTTACTTAGCGAAACTAAGTGCAATTACTCATTGAAACAAGGACACTGACATGTTTACAATAATTTCATCCTCAGAAAGCAAGAGTCAAGCTCAGCCCGGATAAATAAGAGTAAAGCCTAAAGGTCGGTGCTAGTTCATCCTTTTGTAGGATACGCCATGAATTCTAGCTCTACATAACTTCGAGGAGGAATGACACACCAAGTGGTATCCCAATCACTTTAATGGACACAGCAGCGGACTTATGATTTCATTACGATAACAAACTTGACTTTTCGGACTACTATAAAGCCATACGCAGAAAGGTACAACACAGGAACTTATCAGAACTCTGGGCAAATCCGTATAAACTGGTCCGCATTTTATAAATTGATTCTCTCAAAGACCCCATAAAATATGATATCCAACACCACGAAACAAGGCTTATCGTGAAGTCTAACTAGAAAATTTCTGTGTGGTCCCTATCCCAAACGGTCAAATCCACACAAGATTCGATAATCTATCGATCGATAAATTCCCTTCTTCAGAACGCAGTACACGGGCCGTCAAGCTCGTGTTATCCCTACTCAAGCGGTTAACACACGTTGATCGGTACTGTTTACTTGTATCGATTGGCGGCACTATCGACTAAAAAGAACCAGAGTAATGCTTTCATTAAGATTATTTCTCAATTCGATTTTTTGATGAAGCACGTTAGCGACCGCACAATACCGTTACTTGTTCAATTATCTTTTCCGCCTTAGGTAAAATTGCATGGTTTGGAGTTTGTATGTATGTGTATGTATTTTGTGTATTTGTGGGTGAAGGATAAGGGACGGCGTTATTCAATCCCCTTTGGGATGCGCCACGCATTCTACTTCTATTCTTCTATTTCTCCAACTCTCTTTGCGCTAGCTTCTCTTTCAATTTTACAACATTTTCTTCCACTTCTCCTTCGGTGCACTGTAAGTGTCTAGTTACATTTTGCACCGCGTTCTTGTTTCTCAGTGCATCGTCCAAACACGTCTCTAAAGCTGCGCTATCGAGTAACTTTGCCGCCTTTAAAAATTTTATCGTTTCTTCACTCACACCACTCATATACTTCTTTCCCCAGTTGGACCTCAACATTTCTATTGTTACTTCCACCTGCTCCTTCACGCTACTCGTGATCCTATCTCTATCCGCATCATTGGTCCTCATTGTTTTGCTCAGTTCGTTGTCACAAATCGTTATAATTCTTTATAGTTTTCACAACCATCCTCATCTCACCATCCTCTTCTTCTCTCACCTGAAGCTCCTGGGCCAGCATCGTCTCTTCCATTCCAGTCATACTTGAAATTCTTGTTTCGGTTGCTGCCCTATAATTTACGACTCAATCTTTCCGCCACAATGAGCACCACTTTGCACTTTCACCACTCCTTATACTTCACCAGATGAGCATGCTCACTACTTCAGTCTGTTCCGGTAGCACGATCACGGCTACTCAGTGTGTTCCGGTAGCACGATCACGGCTACCTCTTCTGCTCGTTTCCCGAGTCGAGCCCTTATGCTCCTCTCCAGAACTGTTTTCTACTAACTAAAATTCACCTCTTTGCACTGTGCTCCTTCTTCACACTCGTCGTGGTTATCGACTGGCCAGCACGGTGGAGCCTTCTACAATATCCACTGTTAGCCGAAGAGAGGTTGGCCCGGTTCGGCCCCCAAGTAGCGTAACGCTGGAGAGCAAGAAGAGCGAAACGCAAAGATTTATTGTGTGACGAAAAACGAAAATAAACACGAAGACTAAAAAAGGGCCGCTCAAGGCCTTGGCAGAGGAAGGACTGTCCGTGGTCCGGCGGCGTGGAGGCTGCGTGGAGGCGGCGTCGGCGATGTAGATCATCAGCTGTCGATTATCTGCTGCTCGTTGGTCAACGTGCCCTCTGTCTTACAGATGTCATGGAGGCGAGTTGAATGCGTATTTCGCCATACAATGACTTGCGGTGGCCGGCCGATGAACAAGTCAGCGCTTTGTCCTACCCTGACAAGTGTGGTACCAATTCGCCGACCCCGGAGGGATGGAAGGCTTGGTTGGCCTGGGCGGGAAATCCGAACCAGAATCCTGGTATCGGGTGCAGCCGACAGCCGGTGCCTCCTCCGACTGCGCTCCACGAGCCCTATTTGTAGGTATCAGTGAGAAAATGAGGCGCCTATAGTCTGAGCTTGTCCTTTTCTGTCCCAGTATGTTGCTGAGGTAGCTTAAGGCTCTCTTTGGCATTATTGCACTTTCACGACTCCACAGGGTCGAGGAAAGGTCGAAAAAATTCGCCCAAACTTCGCCCAGGGGTTATTTGGGATCACGATCCCGAATCTGATTTCCGTTCTCGAAGCTTCGGCCGATTACGATAGATACGGGTGTCCGAGGCTGCCAAGGTCATAATCACCGATTTCACCCAAACTTCGCCTAGGAGGGTTATTTGGGGAGGTGGAGGGGGGGGGGGTTCGATCAAAGGATGAACCCCTTTTAGCTGATAAAAACGAGTTGTATCCCGTCGTAGGCCGAGTCGGCACTTCCTTTTGCAGCATCTGCATATACCTGCAGGTTGGTATATCTGCAAAGAGTCGTTACAACCAGGGCATAGAGGCTCTGCGCGCAACCTCGTCCTTATAAGCCATTCCTGGAAATTGGCTGCGTCCATGTTTAGCTTCTCAAAGACGTCTTTCAGCTCGAACTTGCGCAGTTCTTCGTGGGGCCGATTGTGGAACAGTGCCTGGAAGGCAATGATGTTTATGTTGCTATCTAAACTTTCTCTTATCGAAGTTTCCCACAAAAATTGTCGCTGCTACTTTGCGTACTTTCAGGCGATCACTGTGGGACCGCTTGCATGCTGTGCTCCTATCGTAGCACCACACTACCTACTGTCACCTACCGTACTTGAGCGTAAAACGAAAGGCCTTTGTCATACCATCGCTCACCCCGAGCGACGCCTAATGGTATGCACACATATCGATTCCGTCGCGCCGACTGGGAGCATATCATTAGGCGTCGCTCGGGGGTGAGCGATGGTATGACGAAGGCCAAAAACGGATGTCGGATTCGTCATCAGCACCCCATATATCCCCCTAGGCAAAGTTTGAGCGAAGTCGGTTATCCTTGGCAGCCTTAGTCACCCGTACCTACTGTACTCCAGCGTAACACGAAAAACGGATGTCGGAATCGTGACGAGCACCCCAAACACCCACCCCTGGGCGAAGTTTGGGTGAAAGATTTTTCCCACCTCTCCTCGACCCCACGAGTCGTGAAAGTACCGGTAAAATAGGCGATGACGAGTAGGCCTCCGAGCCTTGTCACTAATTTCCTGAGGACAGACTAAGAAACAGATGGGGTCTATCCTAGTCGGGGGGGGGGGGGGGGCATAACTAAAAACTATTCAACAAAGTGACGGGATTCATTAAGCATGTTCTAGAGGACAAAATATGGCCCAAGCTGACAAAATTCACAAAAAATACAACAAAAACAAAAACTTTCACCACGGTTGTAAAGCTCTGTGCACCCCTCATCATGACGGGTCCGGGTTATAACATGTCAGGCGGCCGTCAGCGCGCAGTATGCGGCTTTCCATGCCCCTCTCACTATGATTGATACCTCCCGGTTATAACATGTCAGGCGGCGGTCAGCTGTGTCTGAATACGCCTTGCTCGCCGGGACGTCTTTACAGTCGCGGTATTTGTTTGCTTGCTTTTTGGGTCCTATTCTGTTCTCTAGAAGCCGCTCCGTAAAACAAGACAATTGGTTGCGTAATTTTTAATTGTGTGCCCTTAGGATAGATCGGGCAGATGCACGGGTTACCTCCTAAGCATATAGTCATCGTTATTTCCCCACTTACCATCAGATCGAATGACTTCGAAGCAGATCATGCAGGAAGTCCAGCGAAAGCCGTGGGGAAGGACGAGTTATCACGGTTCCGCGACATCTCGGCCAGACGCATGGATAAAGAACTCAATAAAACAATTTTTCTGCGTAGAATGGTGCCAAGACTTCACTGCTCCACTCTTTCCTTCAATATCAAGGACATTAAAATGCAACTCTAACTTTATTCTCAAATATAAATATTCATCACATATGTTCCATCATTAAACAAACGCAAAACAATAAGAAAAACCATATAGTGACGTGGAACACCGTCAAGCACATCTCACGAACCATCAACGAAAGCAATTTACCGTCCTCAGCTAATTTATACCATTGTCAAAGCGAAGAACACATCGGTCTACCAATCGATCGATCGTTAGCTCGATCAATCGATCGGATCGGAAAGCGCGCGCGAATTTTCGTGACCAGTTCGACGTCGGATCATCTTTGAAATGGAAACAACTATACGATGTGCGGAGAAGAGAAACAAACGAGCATTGGTTCTAATTGGTTCTTACGGTAAGTAAGGTAAGTGACCTCAAACAAACAAGGAACGAGTCGAAATAATTGGAAAACATACACGTCTCACTAAAAATACAGTTAAAAATCCATGATGATGATGAACGCCAGAGAAATACTGCCATCTAACAGGCAACCCTTCTTGAGATTGATCGTAATTATATAGATAATGATTCAAACGCTACGGAGAGACAGACAGAACATATAGAAGCACCTAGACAATCGTGCTTTTCTACACCGGATCAATTATACATAGATACTATCTCCTCTAGACGGTATGCAATCACAACAAGCGGCGCGAAAGAAACGAAGAGAAAGAGGAAACGTAAGGAGAACACGGGATGAGGCAAATGGGACGAAGCAAGCGAACACACAGTTGGCCAACTCTATTGTACATGGGCACACGACGCGACGAGCTCAGCTCTGGAGTGGCGCACAGAAGGGCAGCTGGGAAGCGAATTCCGGTTTATAGGTCTGGGTGGAGCGTAATCCTTACTAATGGAGAAGTAAAGCAATGCAGTTACTACACCGTACTCTCGAGGCATAAGCGAGTGCTTAAGCAGATCCCTTAGCGAGGTATCCCCTTAGTCGAGAACAAGCCACCATGGTCAGTTACAGCCCGGTAGTCAGACCACTCCCGTGAATCCCACAGTCCCCAAAAGGGACGTGCTAGGCAGCCTACGAAGGCGAGTTTAGATCACCTCATGCTCCTGAAGACCCTAACAATCGATAGATGAGGTTTCGCTCTACGAATTCGCCTAGAAGGTGTAAAAGTTGGCGATTAATACCTTACAGAGAAATGATAGTTGTGGTGTTAGACGGCGATTTATCCTCCAAGTTAGAGATAAGTTGTTCACCAAGTGGACGAGTTATTCACACTGCTTCCGGCAATCGTTGCAGGACCACTAGAATACTCTGTCCATTCCCTCCGATGGAAAATGGCTGCAGATGACGTCGCGGTCGTTTCTTCGCGTTCCTTCAAATTCTAGACGTTTATCGTGTTATTTGATGTTTTAGCTAATTTTTCATTGCTTCTTGATGCTTTTGTTTTTTTTTTCTTTTGTTTTTCTTAGAGGAGCCGAAAAATACTACGGAACCCATCGAACCGCAACGAATATTCAACTCAACGTCGTTAATAAACACGATAAGCGTCTAGAATTTAAAGAAACACGAAGAAGCGACGATGGACACTATCTACAGTCACTTTCTATTGAATGAGATAGGCAGAGCATTCCACTGGTCCTGCGACGACTGTGAGAGCCTGCGCAAACAACATCCACCTTGGGGAACGACTTATCGTAAACTTGGAAGGTTGGTCGCCAGCGGGGAACACAACCCCCACTGCTGCGTGAAATATTAATCATAGACTTCTACACCCTCTAAGCGAATTCATAGACCCAGACCTCACTCATCTATCGAATGTTAGAGCCCCAGAAGCCTAAGGCTATGTTATAGCTCGCCGACAATAGCATCGCCGAAGTATAAAATACGCCTAAGTCAACCTCAAGTCGTCTTCGTAGGCATCCCTAGCCTCCCTTGTGGCACCTACTGTAGGCTCACACAGTGTTTCTGGCCTACAGTGGCTACTTCTCGACAAGTGAGGAGAACCGTTAACGGCGTTAAGGGACCCGCCAAGATCACGTTCATAGTTCCCTCGCAAACTGCTGGCTGTTAATCGGTCTGCAAAACGGCGACGATTTCTGCTCTACTGAAGGGCCTGTTCATACTTCACGACAAGAGCGACAAAAGCGACTGGGGCGACGGATACTCCACGGAGTGTGGAGTGTGCAATTATTTACGTACACCACATTATATCCGTCGCACCAGTCGCTCTTGTCGCGAAGTATGAACAGGCCCGAAGGACCAACTGATCGCCGTAGAGCCACTTGCCCATTTTGGTGGACAATTTGTTCTTCCAAGCCCTGAAAATGGCTGCCAGACTAGTGGCCGCCACTGCGACACCGTTGTGGTGCGAGACCAACCGATATCGATTGCGCAACGCGGAGAATCAATAACGGCAACAGGCAAGTAATTCCACGATGTCAGACTATAAACCGGACTTCACCATGCGAAGGCGATGGAGACATGACCAGGACAACTCGTCCAGAGGTCTGTGCCTACAGATCGCGCGCACCGCTGCCACCCTGTGCGACGAATCCAGCGAACGTCGCGCGCATGTGGGAAGATTTGAACATAGGCAAACTGGAATATAACAGACAGTGAGCATTGTTTTTTGGCGAAGCGGTGGTAGGTGCAGTTGCAGTACGAGATAGAAATTTCCAGAGCTTTTTTGTATATAGTTTTCCCTAGTGCAACCTTACATAGGGTACCTGAAGCTGAACGAGTAGAGGAACACCTCCTAGTTGTTGGGGCATTCGCAGATTTTGGTCAATTTTGCATGTAGGGATTTTCCAGAAAAAAGGCTACGCCCAAAGCAGAGAGAAGAAACGAGAGAGAGGGAAAGGTGAGGAACAAGAAGATGTTTTTGGTAGAGCATTGCTAGCACATACATACACACATACACACAAAACAAGTTACTCCCGCTTGCATTATATCACAAAGACCGAGAACTGAGAGGAAAGAGAGGGCGATACACACACGCGGCGGGGTGGACACCGCCGCCGTCATACACATCCTAAAAACAACTCCAGACATATGAATCTGTTCGGGGAGGAAGGGCACGTGGAGAGACTTGATGAACAGATGCGCTTCTTGCTCTCACATTATGAGGATCACAGTTGGCGGCGCCGATATAAATATGTCTATCTATACAAAGGAAGGAACAAATCCGAGCTAAATATGAGGTTCGAAGAGGTGGCCGGGCCAGAAAGAGAGACAACAACGAAGACGAGACTTCAAGCAGCGACAGAATCAAAACAGAAACGGTGCGCTCACCGGTGAGGATCACCCCACGAGCCGCTGCCACAGGTACTTACAAACAACGCGTCGTCGACTTGGAGTCACGGAGAGGACCCCCGCCGAAACGACAACGGCTCACCGTTACGGAGCGATCAGCAGTCGTTTCAGGCGACCAGCTGCTTATGCTGCTTGTTCGGAATGTAGTGTCCGCTGTGCACACCCTTCAGACGCATCAATTCCTGACACGCCGATCGGAATGCGCTGTGGATGTGCGTCAAGGAACGCGACGGGGCCACCGACAGACTTCGCTCCAGCATCTGAATAAAGCACCCAATAATGAAAAATGTCCACATAATGCCCTGGGGCTGCTTACACAGTTTGAATGGCTATAACAGTGTTACCACTTGAAACAGATACTTTATGAATTATTTTGAAGCTCAAAAAGCGGGAAATCCTATTACATGTCTCCGAAAACTCGAAACTGGTATAGGTTGATCGATCGACCCAGATTCCTTTCATTTGAATTGTACCGATTGATATTACTGACTTCCGCATAAAACTACAACACATAAGTAGTCTACCTATCGACCCAAATGGATTCATACTATCGATTTTTGTTTGAAACCTAATAAAGAAGACAAGGATGAATCTGGTACCGTAGCAAACCGGTGTTGATTTGCTCGGTTGAATGTGCTTGCTTGTTTCGAAGCCTGTACAGCGACCAAGAGAACAGGTAAATCAATCCAACAGAACAAATCAACACCGATTTGCCGACTACGTCAGATTTATCCTTGTCTTCATTAGGCTTCAAAAAAATCGATAACATGGATCAATTTGAGTCCATTGGTAGACTAGCGTGTGTTGTGACTTTATGCGCATCATGTTCATATACATAATTTCCATTTTAAATGATGAAATACGGAGAAAACCAATCAATACTGTTGGCTCGTGAATTCTGTCCATCGGCAAACATATTCACGTGATGATCAATCTTCACCAGAAACAATAACGCCAATCGAAATCTGAAGCTTGTTGGGGGGGGGGGGGGGGAGGAAGGGCTAGCATCGGAGGGTCACATAGAGGGACAGACGCCAGCTCTTTTATACGCCGTTGGTTGATTTCCTATATTTGTTCTGAAATTCGCTCAAAAGAACGGATGTGCAAGTCGACCTTGCTTTAAACAACCAACTACGAAAACATTTATATTATCGACCGCTACTGATTGTTTTCAAGATCTATCCTAATCGGGAGGAGGCAGCCTTAGAGCGCCAATAACGTGCATCATTCCATGCCAAATTCAAACGATATTCAAAAATGAAAGCCCTCGCACCATGGATCAAGAATACGGAACGGGAGTTGAAGGTGTCGTAGAAATTCAAGGGAGCGAATGGAGACGCAAATCACTATATGTCCCCTCCAAATCCTGACGTTTCTGTATATTCAGAATCCACAACCCAAAAAGTTTTGTTTGTCTAACGAACGAGTACACGATGTACCCCCTTCGTATAACACAAGAATAAAAAGATAGATATCGTTGTAGATCAATCCCTCCGTGGGATACACCATGCGTTCTATTTCAAGACATTGTGGAGGCATTCTGAACACGTATTGAACTAAAACTGAAAGCTCTGATGATACAGAGAGAAGCTGTAGCCTTCACCAACTGTGACAAAACACACTGCCCTTCAGTGCCTACGAGAATGAACTATTATTGTTCCGTTACACTCCAGCTGTCCGGGCACCTAAGACAACCCCACGCATCTTCACGTGAGATTGAAAGATCTACCCGGCTGCATAGTGAATCGCTTCGCGATGATCTGGCGACATGTGTCAGAGAAACATGACAGCGGTCATGCTCCTAGGGGCAGTCGCGTAAATGATGAAACGACGAGTTAGACCCCGTTTATACTTGCATACTGACCAAATCGATCGAGCACGTCGCTCGATCAGTTCAGGAACTATACACGTCATAGCGTCGCTTGGCGTCGGAAGCATGAACGGACCTCAGTCCCCACGGGTTGTGCCATAAATACTACTTCCATCGCAATAGCACTGACTGAGCCATCTTAATTACTACCACAGCCCAGAACGATTTCATGCGCAGTGGATGAAGAAGTCAGTACTCATAGGCTAAATCGATAAAATTTTGAAGAGAAACTACCTAGAAAGAGTCATCTGAAACGTCAAGCGAACCTTTAAGATGAATTTTAATTTTTATGCAACAACAGCATTCAGAGCCACCCAAGGAGATGGAGGATACTACCCTATCTTATGCCTTGTATTTCTTTGCGAGTGCTGATCCTCTTCTCAATGGGTTACTGTTTATTATGTTCACACCACCTTGATTAAAATGTCACTTTCGCTGTCAAACACGGTACGCAACTTACGCAAAATGAAGAAGAAATGATAAAACAATGAACTAGAATGAGAAAAAATAAACAAAACGTAGCGGTTAAACATACCGTAGACAACTGCGATGAAATCTGTACACCTCGAGGGAACGAGCGATCAAACTGAATCACCGCCGGATCAAGCGGATAGGACGCCGGGACTAGTACACGTAATGGGGGACACAACAGCTGAAAAATCACAATTGATGAAATGATGAAAATGCAATCAAAAGTGGAGAAAAGAGATAAAAGAGGATTAAGGACGGCATCAGCCAATTTCCTTTAGGGATGCATCATTCTGTGATCATCCATGTAGTGAACTTCTACGGGATAGTGCGGAGGCAATCTGAACGCGTTCTTGTCCCATATGATTACTGCGTTGATCAGCCCTTAGACAGACCAGTCTTTTATCCCTCCCAGACAAGTCTGGTTTCAATTCATCGACCACGGAAAATTTGAAGGCTTGTTTAGCCTAGTTGGTACCACACGCAATAACCAGCGCCTCCTTCGACTTCGCTAAGTGGAGCAAATTAGGACAGATATGGCAGCACATAGGGAATATACATTGGATCCGAATGAATCATTTTTGGATATCCGATTCGGATATTGCGATCCGAATCATCCAAAAATCCGGGGTCCGCGAAATTGCCGTTATCCGAATCATGCAATTATTCGAAGATTTTCGATCGGATCCATTGTATCGAATGAATCATTTCGGATATCCGATTCGGATATCCCTATCCGAATCATCCAATTATCCGAACATTTCGATCGGATCCAATGTATAATAGGGAAAAGAGAGGAATTCCTTAGTTTGACCTGCACAAGCATGCGGGAACGCACCACCCAATTACAGCCAATCAGAGCACCGACCATACATGTCTACTGTGAAATCACGCCCATCCTATACGGCAAGATTAGTCTGGTGGATCCTATCCTCTCCACATAGGCCACAGTAACCACTAGTGCCAGCAAACATAATAAGGATATGGATAAGGACGACGTTGTTCAATCGCTCTTAGGATGCGCCACGCATTCCACTATTTGGGGATGTTGCGGAGGCGATTTGAATGCATATTTGGTCATACAATAACTTGCGGCGGCCGGCAGATGAACAAATCAACGCCTATCCTTCCCTATTCTTCCCATAGAGCCTAGTGCTAATTCGCCGACCCAGGAGGGATAAGGCTTCGTTGACCTGGGCAGGAAATCCGAACCAGGTACCTGGTATCGGGTGCATGCGACAGCCTGCATCTTCTCCGACTGCTGAACAAAACTGTTATTAACTGGCGCATTGTTGTGACTGTTTCATTTCGATGGTATGCACTTATTTTAGAGGCTTTGCGTTATTAATGCATGATTTCCTATTCTGTTTTTTTTGTTACATGTGTGGCCATCACCACACTATAAGTAAATAAATAAACCATTTCGTAAAACTCTAGAGCCCACCAGGTCCGAGTCGAAGCAGATCACAGCGTCAGGGCTGTGACTAGAGGCCGGAAGACAGTCGGTGTCCACCCGCCAGGGCAACTCGTTCAGTTCCCGCGACGCTGCTACTGACATTCGCCATGGTTGGCGGGTATCGAACAAGCAGTCAATCTGAACGAGGCGAGGATGACGGTCGAGAGACACCCAGGCGAAGAAAGAATTAACTCCGAAAGCCTAACCTTTATGCGGATGTTCTCGTCCTCGGATGAGTCGCCCTGACCTTGATCCGATGCCGAAGAAGAATCATCTGAAACTTCAACGCTTAAAGAAGAAAGAGGTGGGATATAAGCGAATGTAGAACGCTTCCTCACCCAGCTTCTCCATCTTGGCTTCGATTCCAGAATCATTGAAATCCGATGGAGCCGGGCGTTTCAGTGACGACGAACTTGTCGCAATGGAAGATTTCACGGCACCAACACCTTCAGACTCGTCTTCGCAATTGCTCAGATTCGCCAGATGTTCGGGTACCCTGAACGAGCTTCCCCTTAACAGCAAATTCATCCAGACTTGTCAACTTTTCGACACGCTCCTCACAAATCACAATCACAATGCTACTATCCTGATCCATATCTCTGATTCTGAACACATGGACTCTCCTTACATCATGCTCAAATAAGGACCCCTGCGCGATAAAAAGAACTGATCCTACAAGCCTGCTAAACAAATGATCAGGCGATTAAAAGACCTCTCACTATGTAGCCGGCCTTGTCCAGGAGAACAGAGCTGGAACGCTTCACTTGGGAAGAACTTTTTACTTACAGAGGTATGTCATTACGCTAGACAAGCCCTAAGGCCTATGGAATACTCCCCCGGACACTCCTGTGACTCGCCCGCGGTGCACTGCAGCGCTTCAGGTTGTTGGCGCACATGGGTATGGTGTACTGCGACGAGTGGACAAGTGCAGGTCCTGGTACGATTCGGGGCTGTCCGCGGGAGTACACCATAGGCCTTAATCTACTGCACCCTCAGATCTCCCAAAGAATTCATAGTTCCCGGCATCTAGGACAAAGCCTATCAAGCCAGCAGCTTCCAAAAACACCTCACTGACAACGGAGAGGAAACATTAGGAAGGTGTAAAAAAGCCCCTTCGGTCAGGGTAAGTGTATGGTAGCCCTAACCGGAACCGTAGAAGTAAATACACCATAAGATGCCCAGATGGACGCTCAATATTAGGACTATAACGATAATGGGCAACGTTAATCAATTCCTTGTGGGATGCGCCACGCACCCTGCTTCTTCAGGATGTCGTAGAGGCAACTTGTATGCGTATTTGGCCTCCACGCTAATTGCATCGGCCAGACGATGAACAAGCCAGTGTTTTATCCTTTCCAAACAAGTCTGGTACCAAACCAACCTGAAGCGATGGAGGGCTTGGTTGGTATGGGCGGGAAATTCGAACCAGCCACCAGGGGCCGTATGCTCGTCTACCCCGAGTCTCCCCCGATGGGGGATCGGGGTGTGACAAGATATGCTGATATTGATTGATTCTCCCCCAACGGGGGAGCACGAGCATACGGCCCCAGGAATCGGGTGTACGCGACAGCCGACACCTCCTCCGACTGCGCACCATGCGCCCATACGGCAAAATACGCATTAAAATTGTCTCCAAGACATCCCGTAGAAGTAGAATGTGTGGCGCATCCGAAACAAGAATTGACTAGCGCTACCCGTTATCCTTTTTCAATCATTTAAGGAGTGCGCCACGCAGAGAACTTTCACTGACACCGTCGGAGCACTTTGATAGGACCTAGCCCGTATAACCACAAATGGTTCCTAGTACCTTACCCTAGTAGGCGACAGAAGTTTAGCTGCATAGGCCAAGGAAATGCAAATGTGGTTATCCTCCGCACAGATCAAATTTACAATAGAATAGTCATAGGCATCAGGAGCCGGATTTACCAACGACTTACGTAACTTTAACGGAGAATTGTAAGCTTATCAAGCGATATGGTGAGTGATAAGCCGCGTTATCTGAGCTTTTACCGCGGCTTATCGCTCACCATATCGTTTGATAAGCTTATAATTCTTCGTTAAATTACGTAAGTCGTTGATGAATCCGGCGCCGGATCGACACTCCTTGAGGGATCTCCTACCCGCGTCCTCTCATACTTGCGATACATACTGATGTACGTACCCGACGTTTCTTCCTAAAACGTCGCCATTTCCCTCAACTTTTCGCGCTGGTTAATACTAGGAAAATACTAGTTGGACCAGTTTCTTCAACACCCCAATGTATCTGTTCGCACCAGCTCGCGCTCTTCAGAGACCTTAAAGCGCTCCAACGATTCGTAGGCTGATATCTACCAAATGCGACAGCTACAAAAGCTCTCACTTGATCATCATGTGCCGAACCGATCGCCACGGATCCAAAACCGCCTGCGGTGTGCCCTGTGAAGAGGCGCGGTGATCGTCACCAGCGAACGAGGAGAAAATGGACGACTGTCCTTCGGCCTCTATTTGCCGCAGCGTCTCTATCACCGGATACGTGAGGCTTGAACGCTCGACTATCGTTCGAACATTTCCTACGATCTTCTCTAACAGCGACTGCGACACCTTCCTGAAAAACATTGCATGCACTCGATGAATAGACAGACCGAGCAGCCGGACGTTTGAGCGCCACACACCTTTTCCGATCCAGGATCTCCATCAAACGATCGAATCCGGTCGGCTTGGGGCTGTTGTCCAGGTCGCATCTATCACCTATCCGCTTCAATTTCTCGTAATACTGCTCCTTGAGACTCTCCACCTAAAACAGAACGCTTGTGTGAAATCCGCTGCAGCTGATTCGGTAAACAATCTCACCAAGTCATTGTACTCCTTGGTGTTCTCCTCCTGACTTTGAACAGAGCCCGGCTGCTGGCTGCCAGGACCAACGCTGCCCGGTTGAACGGAGGAGGGATTCTCTGCAAGCTTTACTATGGAGTACACCTCCTTGGAGAGCTCTGAAAACCCTGGAAGATGAGTACTAACGAGGAGTGGACGGCTGGATACACGTGACTGGCGAATTGGACATTCCACCAGCTGCGCCACCAACACCAGACATATGCGGGGATCCGACTGCCATCTGATGGCCACCACCGTACGAGGAGTGTACCTGAAGAAGTGACCGTAGTAGATTATATAGTCCAAAATCAGGATCATATCCTTAGGTTTGCGAGCAGAGCATAAGGAATTCTAATGTCCCTCTGCTCACAGAAGAAATTTCTTTGCTTCAGAGAGTTGGCAAAAATGTTTTTTCGTTAGATTTGGTTTAAAACTTCTGCAACCTGAAGGTTTGGTATGGTACAGAAACATGATTTGGGCCAGAGGTTTTGAGAACTTCGACGCCCTCATAGGCCTGATGGAAGTTCGGAACCTAAACGGCACTCGTCCCAGCAAAGACTTTCATAACCAGCTTAAAATGTTTCAGTGGATTCCCAAGAGTTTCGTCGAAGTCTATTTTAGCGCAAATCATATTCGGCCATCACTGAGCAACTGAGACTCGTTAACCTATAGGCGATAGTCGTACACTTGATAGGTCTCAGCTGCATAATGTCAACCGTTTAACTGAGCTCTCACTCAGTGCTGGTGGAACAACGGTAAGTTTTGTTTGCGTTTGTGGGATTCCTCTTGACATTCTTGGGATTCTATTAAACCTGTCCGGGTAGGGAAAGCAGGTTGTTGTCGAATTGATTGCCTAACCTTATGTTACGAAGTTCTTTCGGGCCTTTGAGAATAAGCTTGCCGAAATTTCAAGCAGTACGAAGCAGTCCCATCACAACAAACCTGCGTGTTACAGAAACTGACGTGCTTGACGTAGTTCTACCATTACGTCAAGCAGACACTGGATTCGAACATCGGATAAATGAGATCAGTCATTTTTCCAAATCCGCATGGCATTTTTAAAAACCCCAGAACCTAGGATGGTAAAGGGGATTGTCACTACGCGGGTTTCGATGATTGAGACACAGGTTTTTTTCTCTGGATCTGATGGCGGAAATTTAATCCAAATCAGTTATCTGAATCAACCGAACATCCGGTCTAGCGCAAAATTTCCCTCATCTGAATCATCCTAAGATTCGGGCTTTTCAGAAATGTCGTTATCCGCATGATCAATCAATTCGGGGTTTAAGAAACATCGGATTATCCTCGGTATCAGAATGAAAGTATAACGCCCACGTTTGAGGATGATCGGGCACTGGGAAATATTCATTTTTAGCATTTGAAGAGTTGAAAATCTTCGTATATAATCTGCTCCCACCCTTCCATGTATGACTGAGATACTTTCTTTGCGTTCGATTCTAGGTCAACCTCGACAAGGGCAGGTATTTCTGCGACCTCGATAAACTTTTCACAAGCCTCACAGAACGGTTCAAATGAACCTCCTTCTTCAGGGCATGAAAACATCCCAACACTTACCGTTGGAAGGTATCCTATTAAACGGGCCTTAACTTTACAAAATTCAACATCAATTTTCCTTATTGTGCTAATAGGATACAGCCTGAATAGCAAACCATCAAAGGTAAACTGAAATGGGGAAATTCTGTACCTATTGTGTTTCCGTCTCACCTGATTTAGTTACAGCCTAGAGTCCCGGCCAATGGCTAAGGGAGACGGTAATGTGAATGCTGATGCTGGAGAGCTAGTGGCTCATGTCAGTGCTTTGATTGGCTCGCGCCTCTTTTGTTGTGTTCCTTGCACCCGGTTGAAGAAAAACCCAATAAATGCCAGTATTTCCTCTCGGTTCACTTATACCCGGTGTGGTAAGGAAGATGACTACGCACTGTAATAAATGTAGTCAAGCTGATGTATGGGCACGAAACAGCGCAATCATAGGAGCCGCCAGCTGTTGCTTGCATCCCTCATCGAGGTTCTTAGTTGGGGTTTGCTGATTAGGTGAACCAAGCTTTCCATTCCTACGTTGGCAACAGACTTGTCTAGGAAGGATATAACACTGAATTGCCCATCGGTAGGCACCACGGATTATTCCAAAGACCAAATATGCGTTTAAGATGGCTTCACGACACCCTGTGCAAGTAGAATGCATGGTGCAGATAAAAAGGGATTGATCAACTCCGCATTTTTTATTCAATAGGCATGAACCCTTTGTCCTGGCAGTTAGCTGCTCCCGTCGTATGAACGAACGCTATGAACAGGCCCTCGTCTCGAACTCTAACCTATGGTTAGGTGAAGTTCCTACCCCTGATCTATACTCTGAGGTTCTTACTCGAGCGATTTTCAGCTGAGATCGATATATGTTAATGATTTACTCCCCTCTTTCGGCATAATTGCCTTTTCTAAGCTTAAAGCCTCCAAATAGCACCATATTTGGATGTTTCTCCCCTTTTTTGATTTAGGTTCTATTGGACGAGACGAACGAGACATTATACCGAGTCCCAACACTGACTTGTAGAAAAATACCCATTAAGACTGCCTGCACATCACATAGAAGTAGAATGCGTACGGCATCTGAGTTCTCTCAATTGACTACGCATCGAAAGAGGAAGGCGAATTAGCCTGAACGATAGCCAATGGTGCCATAGAAATTCGTCAAGAGTTTAGCGGACAAAAGACAACATTTTCTGAGTTAGCGGTAAGTTCATACTTTCTTCGCGAGGAGTCGCTGTGTAATTCAAACAGACTAGCCTACTGACGGGAAAGGTGGAAATTCGAAATGAGCGGATCAGGTGCCGAACATGCACTGTATTAACCTCCACTGTACAGCCCCATCATCCTTTATCAGCCACAAATGGATGCCTACGATCCTAAGAAGACAAGCGGCAGTAAGCCAATCCACCGTACCTGAGGACTAGCGCCAGACCCAACATGTCCCGTCGACTGCGGATTCATCGACGACGCGGACATCATCTGTTGTGGTCCACCGCCTTGGGAGCCGGGCATATGACCAGGCATCCTCCTAAATAATACGCTAGCCTACTGCTAATGAAACCTCTGGAGTTCTAAGAAACCTTACATCTGCTGCTGCGGCAACGGCGCTGAAGAAGGACCTCCAGGCATGTTAGAATTCGACATCGGACCGGACGACGACGCCATAACCGAACCAGGTTGCTGCTGCTGAGAGTAGACGCCCGGACCAGGCGGTCTTTGACCGGCCGGGCCAACCATTACAGCGCCTTGGCCTGAAACTTGAGAAAAATGCACAGGAAAAACGTGTTAGGCAATGCTAAAGAGCTCCTGCGATATTTTTTTTTCGCTCAAAAATCCACAAAACCCGACAGAAATCGGTAGGGTAATGAATAAGTCACCCACCCATCATCTGCTGATGCATCATCGCGCCCTGTCCGTTCGACACCATCTTCGTCTGCTGCTGTTGCTGCATCGTGTTGAACTGAAATAAGTTACAATGTGTTTCTTGATTACCTGGAACCACTTTCATACAACTGTCGACTTGCGAAGCGACGCTGTAATCGTCGATAATATTGACTGAAAAGCAAGAACGAGCGATTTTAATCGATGGAGTTCTACCCGTCCTTCCTTGTCCAGTACCCATTCTGACTTCTTAACATTCTCAGGCAAACAGCCAGACACTGCCTAACTAAACAACTCAATTTTCGACAGGGGCCCCTAACGTAGCTACTATATATAGTTCATTTAGCTTCGATAGCCTGAATTTTTAATGCTCATTTTTTGTTTACAGCGCGTAGCTGCATTTGATTTGTTTACACGTTCAAAAGACTAAATAAGCAATGTTTCACATCGAGGCGACGTCAAGCGACTCTAGATTGGGTCTAGAGACCTGTTTATGCATTCCAACGCCAGGATAGGACTATGACAGCTGATGTAGAGTGGCGCGGCATCACCGAAGAAAACGGGTCATTTTTAGCTGTCTAAGACAGCGCTACGGTAATTGGTTTATGGACTTGACTTAAGGCCTCCGCACACTTTTGCGGCAAGCGGCGGGCGGCAGACTGAATAACTCGCGAAGCGCGCCGTCCGCACACATTCGAGTCTTGCTGGCGGCAGCAGAACTGTACTCTTTCTAGAAGAGACCTACTGTTGCTGTTCGTTTTCCCGCCTTCTGCCTCCACTGCCACGGTCGGACACATGCAGACGGGGGACGGTCAGGAGGTACACCCGCCCCTGCTAGGAGGGGGCGTGCGATCTTCCTCTCATCCACCTTGCTCACCCACCCCAACCCCCTAGGCTTCACCGAGAGTCTAACGGCTGCTTTACGAAACCTTTGACACTCAAAACAAAAGTATCCGGTCCGCAGAACGGCGGTGTACCTCCTGACGCCACGCCCCCCAGCAGAGGCGTGTGTACCTCCTGTCGCGCTGCCGATGCAGACGAAACTGCGAACTGTGCGGCGCCGCCGTCGCTGTCGTCCACTGTCTTGCTGCAAAACTGTATGGCTGAGGAAGGGAACCACTGCCGCCGTTCGCCACCGGCGGCAAACTCTGCGTCTCTGCTTTATGGTCAAGGATGGGCCCGTCGCTTTCCGCTAAAGTGTGCGGTGGCCCTTAGGAAGAGTTTATACTTCACTGTCCGGCGGCGTGGAGTAATGACAGATACGAATATCGATTAGGTGGCAACGATTATATTGTGATATTGTTAGTTTTCGTAACACAGGGCCGGCGAGCGAATGAAGTATAAATGTCGTCTAACATTGTGCGTGGCGTGAAAATGGTATGTCATAAGCTGATAGATCGATGTTTAGATGTGAACGAGACTCTTGCGCTAGGCGGGATTCGAACCCGCACCCTATGCTTTGGAAGCAAGATGATACGCGTGTCATCAACGATATCCTCGTGACCTGTTAGCATACCCATAATATCTCGACGGTCTTCATGAGTGCATCACCGGTGCGGCGGAGCCATTCGGTCATGCATGTGGAAAGCAGGCCGTAGATGCCATTAACTTTATCGCTAAGGGGTATAAAGTTCCTGTTGAAAAGATCGTTCACCCCCACTCCAGGTAGCGTTTGCAGTCTTGACCGTACGAGCTCACCTTCGCGACGGAAGTGTGAACCATGCCTTAGGCACGACCAATCATTAAATGCCGCAAGGATCTTCCTAACAGAACAGTGATGTGCTTTGTGACACTGCAACTGCAGCCGCGCCGCAATCGTCAAGAATGGCTATGCCATCTCCGTTCTACCGCCTCTAGCCCTATTTTTCGCGTCGCAAGCGGACTGTTTAGGGTGATTACTGAGCGGACTGGTATCGCGCTTTCATTAGTAGCAATGGACTAGCCATAAATTGTACTCTAAATTCGCACTGCCCCGCAAGGCTCAATATTGCCACCCTCTCTGCGATGGGAAGTATGAACAGGGCCCAATGGGGACTAGATGAGCTTACCCTTCGCACAAACGTCGAGAACAGCTGCTTCTTGCGTTCCTGATTCTGCTCGACGTGGATCTCCTGTTGCCAGTGATGTGGAAACCGTGACATACTGAAAAATACAAGCATTTTTCATGGACTAGAAAGATCTTGAGGGACAAAACGAGCTACTGCATCAACTTTGTTGGATCACGTCTTGCATACTGCTTTTGAAGGAAAACGTCGAGACAGACAGACAATTATTGGGCTGTTATTATATGTATGAGTCATGCATATGACTAGATTAGACCTAAAAAGGCTTGAGATCAAAGACATCAAGAAAAACTTGACAATTTCCAGCATCAGCATTGAGAGGACGAAAAGGCGGAGACAGTTCTAAGGCATCTTAGACGCAATTTATACTGCAGTGCGACACGACGCTACCAGAACTACCAATAAAGATAAAGTGCCATGCTTAATCAATGCTGATAGCTTTCGCCTGACAACGACTTAGGTATGAAGGCTGCTTCAGATCGACGTCGTCATGTTGATAGTCAAAATTGGTATCAACTTTCTTTGGATCGGCTTATGTTTTTGAAAAAAGGTTGTTTTTGAAAAAATAACTACATGAGAAGATCTCGCTCAGCTTCAGCTTCTTCGAAACAGGTTTGACAGAAACTATGCATGCAGCTTCGAAAAACAGGCTGGTCGGCATCGGCGCGGAATCGAACCTCATTCGATTCGAACCGCACTATGTGCCCATTGTGCTCTACTTTTCTTAGTACCACGGCGAAACACTTTCGTTAAATCACGTTTGTCTTCGATTTCCAGGGCTCTAACGAAACTTTGGGTTCTTGACTGCACTTTAACTACGATACTCAAAAATACTCACTAGTACTGATACTGTTGCTGCTGTTGTTGTTGCTGCTGTATCATCTGGGCTTGCTGCATCTGCGACGGATGACCGTACATCGGCTGACCGGGCACTGAAGAAACGACTGCTTGGGTTCGATTCACGTAAGCGAGCTCTCTCTCACACATACACGAAAGGGACGAGCGAAAGAAGCACTCCTACCTTGGGAGTTCATCATTCCGGGAGGTGGCGGATACATCTGCCGCATTCCAGGAGCTGCCTGTCCAGGTTGAGCCATCACCTGAACGAGAGAATGAGAGGTTTTTGGCGGATTCGCTTTGAATAAGGGATTCCTATCACTACAGTCGAGACCTACATTATCTAAGGGTGATGATTAATTGACGCCTAATGAAATATGGCTGAAAAAGTGGGCTATGTCTGACTGACGAGAGAAGAGACTCCCACTCCGCACACATTAATGAGATGGAAATCAGAAACCACGAAAACTGTGAAACAGGGTTACGCACTAAAACGGTTGTGGCATTCAACGAAATATACGCTACCAGCAGCAAAATAACAATGTAGAAATGGAAGGTTATGGGATGCATACCGCTGAGTTCGAATCTATATCCGTTAACTATTTGAAGTAACAATAACACCCACGTGACCTACGACAAGACTACGTAAACCGTAAACTCTGGCGAACTAGCCTTGGTTCTTAATGAACTATTTCATTCCATTTCATTTATTACGCTGTTTAAGACAGACGTTATCCAGAACCCAAACCACATCAACACAACCAAAACAACAATAGGATAATAGAGCGTCTGTAGACATGGAGGATCAATAGGATAGCAAATGGTTGGATGACTGGAAACGTGGAGAACGCACCACCGGATTTTCTGTTTTGCACTGAATATAGTCGCTTTTGCCTTTTACGTTTGATCGAAGGAAGAGAAGTTGGCACAGTCCTCGTCTTACTCCATTTGAGATACCTCAAACCAGCTCTAACCGTAAAGAAGGTGGCTCTTAATGCCTTGCTGTCCTAGAACTATGACTTAACTAGGACAGCAATGCGGAGTGGCGTTCTACCCCCGACCTTTAAACAGAGGCGTGGCAAATGACTGCGTCTCCACTATCTCGTAAGGCAGCCACTGGACTCTCGAGCCAGGAGGTTGGGGATGGGCGGGCCAGGGGGACGAGGGGGTAGAACGCTCGTCCCCCACTGCAATCTTCGTCTATTATCTACGTTCCACGGCGTCCAATTTAAAATAAACTATCTTGCAAAGACGGCACACCGAACCGACCCACGAGCGGACCTTTTCTTGAAACTTTCTTGACGGGCAGACCACACAGTTCGTGTTTGTTCCGCTTTTCTAGCGCTGCCATCACTTCAACTAGGATTGGCTGGGCTAATGTAGTGCAATGCAACGATGAAAGCACTCCTATGCCCAGCTCAACTCAAGCTTTAAGGTCCGGATCCCATTCAGAACAATCAGCTCTTCCATACCTACAAGGTCTATGAACTACAATAGAGAATAGGGTCTGGGGAGGATGGAATATAGTGACTATTGGTTGTGTAAGCAAAATGCGCCTTCAAATTCGTTCGACGACATCCCTTAGAAGTACAATACGAGGCGCACCCCATGAATCTATTGAAACCTAACACCGACAATTATCCTGCAATGGCGCTTTTTCGCGTGCCCAGCACGCTCTAAATCACTATTGCTAAACACTTTTGTGGATGAAGGCTAAGGCAAAAAATTAGGTAACCTAGTAACTAGTCAATCTACCACTATATAATTGAGTTAGCTCCCTGCCCTGTAGATGATGAGGCGTATCTCACTCAGGGTGGAAACCTGGCTGAGATACGCCTCGTGGAACCACTCGCAATCTCATGGAACCAATTGCGACGCCTCTGCGTACCTCGCGCGGGCAACGTCTGCCGTTCAACATGGGATGTTGTTACAGCAGAGGACGCGTTGCCTCCTCCTGCTTGACACAACGGCGTCTGCGCGCGTCTCTGAGCGCCTGGATCCAAAAGCCGATCCGCGCATTTCTGAGCGTCTGGATCAAGAAGCCGCGTCCCCTACGTCGCGGTCAGAAGAGGAGACACCGTCGTTCTACGACGAGCGATCGCATTCAGAATTGAACATGGAATGTTGTTGCAGCAGAGGAAGCCCAGCTTCCTCCTGCTTGACACAACGGCGTCTGCGCGCGTTTCTGAACGCGTGTATTCAGAAGACGGTTGCCCTTCATCGTACAATAAGCGTCTGAAGTCAGAAGAGGGGACACTGTCGCCCTAAGACGAATCCAAGAAGAACAACAACAGCCAAGGCTTCAAAAATACACAAGACTGGATTTGGCTAAAGAAAACGACCAACACTCTCTGTTGTCTTCTTAAGCACAATGAATAGATAGGAAAAGGCGATCTTCACCCTCTATCAGCACCAATAGATCTCCAGTCCACCTATTTTAAGACTGATAAGGTGCTCACACGCTTAAGATGGATTTCGTGCTTTTCTAAGGACATCAAGAAGTCGCTACATCAAGTCATCAGCAAAAATTGACCTATGAATCCACTTTAAAACAAACCCTCAAGGATCGGCACAGATTTTTGCAGAAAAAAACCAAACATAACGTAGCACTGACAAAGGTTTCGCTGAAATGTGAGACTAAGAGTTCGATGGCTCTGCGATCAGAGCAGAGCCTAAGCCTAATGCTTGGATTAGACTACGCTCACGCCTAAGCTTACAATACACTTTTTTGACCCCCAAGCGTAAGCTTAAGAAGTTTCTATCCCTTAAGCCAGTACCTCACTATCCTTCTTTTCTATGGAAATGACGTTATATAAATAACGCCAACACCGTAGCCAGTATATTTTTTTTCACAGTGCTATAAATGTGGCTCGATTGTTGCGCAAAACTTGGCTGAATCCCACATTAATTATGGTCAATGCTGACGTCACACCGCTTAATATACCTCTTTTGATGAAAAGAACAAATTCCTAGTTATGGGAAAGCGAGGACGGGGAGGGGGTGGGAAAGCACCAAGTTATGGAGGGACGGCCAATGAAATCTCTCGGACAATTGTAGAGAGAGATGGAGCGGTGAAACAGACTTCTTATGATTCTGTCGATGTTCAGTAAGAAACCTAGTTGCGTCATACAATAGATCTAATCAACTCATCATGAATAATTACTACTTTTCATAAAAACGAAAACTCAACTATGTCATGTCGTACTTCGTCTCGCCACCCTTGAAACTGTGCTCATCTCTTGGCCATTTTTCGCAATCTGGTGCTAGTCTCTGCGGTTGGGGGACCACCCTCCTCCTTTTCATGGCACCGTAATTGTGTAAAAACTTCCAAGACAACAATGTTCTGTACGGCTCTGATGTGCTACAACTGTAGAAGAACATTCAAGTTTCGAATGGCTATGGTAAAGCCGCCAGTAATGGAAAAGATGTAGGTTGGATCCTCTATATTGTTACCGCATTCTTCTCATTTCCCAGCGATTTTTGATGAATTTTTGTGCACTTAGACTACTGCCTGCGTTCCTCATATTCCTTTTCAGCTCTTCTCGCACTTTTCCTGCCAGTTTTGCTCGAAGAGAAACAAAAAGAGCAGATAATAATGCGCAATAAGAAGTCATTCAGCTCGAATAATGTTAAGATGACGTCAAGAAATACTACGAGGGTAAAACTGAACAGAACTCTTGAAAATTTGGAGAATTTTTAAGAATTCTGAAATGAAGGACGAAGATGTAATTGTCGTTATCAACCTTCCAGTGAGTGAACTGGGCAGAATGCTCTCATGGACCTTTTACAACCGACGAAGCTTCGATAAATCCAATGAATTTGGCAGACCACTCTTCGCTACGCATGGAAGTATAACCAAAAGGGCTCCTATTGTATCGTAGCGCACCCTGACTACTAGGCATAGGTGTAGGTTGTAGGTAAGTTAGTGGTAAGACGTACTAAGCGCTGTTTGCGCAGTGGCCAACATCACAATTCAGAAAGGAAGGGGTGACTGTGTTCCACCCCCAAATGGCCACCAAACAGACTTTAGACCTAGAAAACTGCTCTATATCCCGCAATGGAGTAGAGATCTATACGAATGTCTAGCATAGAGAGTAAAAGAGAACATGAGCGAAAAACCAAAGTGAGATGAAGTCACTAAGGCAATATAAGTAGCAAAGAACGATTCTTGAATATAGTCAAGATTTAATAAATTTTCTGACGTTTTGAACAGAGATCCTCACTGGGTCTTCATAATCCCACAGCAGGAAGGAATCATTGAGTTCTATAGGTTAAAAATGCAGGTCTGACTAGCGATTTAGCAACTATGACTCGGAGTTTCAACCCCCCCCCCCCACCCTCATGGATTTTGTAACCACCCCATCAGAGAGTATATAGGTAAATGAAGTATAGACCACCTAATTGGAGTTCTAGTGGTCCGCTTAGCGCTGGAACGAAGTGGAGAAATAACAAAGCGAGAAACCGGGAGGCCGTCAAGCAACACCTCCACGAATCAAAACACAAGGGCAACCCACGCGCTCGTCTATCGCGTACAAAAACCACAACAGATGCCACAGTGTACACATCAAACCCACGACGACTGACTGACTGACTGAATGGCTAACTACTCACCATGCGCTGCTGCTGCATCATCTGAGCCTGCTGCTGAGCGGCCTGCATCGGCGGCATGGCGCCCGACGGCTGCTGGACGTACTGACCCGTGTAGTTCATCGTAGTGCGTTCACTTCGTTATTGCTCGTTCAGACTCCGATATCCGGTGAGATGATGTGTACGTGTGACGTGATACCCGTTATGTGAGATTGAAAAGACGAAGACGTAGGGAGAAGCGTACGGCTCAAGAGGCTGCGATTGGAGTCCACCCGTCAGTAGCAGCAGTCAGCAGTATTGCACACAGCGGCAATGGATGTCGGCTCGAAAGGGGTACCGGGTGGGGTGACGACGGCAACGATGCGGGTGATGGCGGCTGGCTGGCTGGCTGTCTACCGTACGCAGCTAGCCAACGCACAAACGAGTAGGCGAGGACGGCTTTTGGCAAAACCCCTGCAAATAGAAGACATGACACATATGACGACATAAAATTCACGGAAGAAACCAAAGGCAAACACGAGACAGCGAACAAACATGTAAGGAAGGGCACAAACCCCAAGTACACTCGGAACTAGGCGTAGAATATAGAAGTCTTTATCAAAATCAACAACATAACAACAACATAATGATAACAACAATCATTTTCCTTTTCCTGAGTGGGAATGTTTGGCCGATGCTGTTCAAGTTGGGCGGAAAACCTGCACGAATCTGTGGTTCATGTCGCAAAGATGGGCAGCAGTGAGAGATAGGAACGCGCCACCCAATCAGGCCGCTTCAAATGGGCCACTCAGAGGGGATGAAGGGTCGATACTCTGATTGGCTGCTGTGTGACGGTGACGGTTCGGTGAAAGCATGGTGAGATGGTTATCGCTGGCTGACCCCCGCTCCGACTTACCAATGCTCCCACTTTTGCGACATGGACCTTCCTTCATGTTTACGGCACCCTATTTGAAACCCACCGCCTTGCTATAAACTCTGCTCACCCCTATGCGTTAGTGTTCAAAATGAAATAATAACAACAAATAGAGATCTTGAAATCAACAAATAGAGTGGGGCAGCAGTAACAACATCATCACTTGACTACAACGTCATCTCAACCCGATCACAGCATGTACTTCGAACCGCCTTCAGTCACCTGTTGCGATTTCACCTTCGTCTTCTTCGTTGTTTTCTCCTTAATCTCCTAAACAAACAAAAATGTGAAATGATGTCATATAGCACATTTCAAGTTAGTGACCCCTAAAAACCAAAAACCAACTAATGAAAAGCATAAAAATAATAAATCATCTGCTGCTTAGGATCACAAAAATAAAAGAGAACACCTGCTGCTTAAAGATAAAGCTAAAAAACGGGAGTAGAAGTTATCCTAGTCGTAAGAGGGCATCGCTAAAAGGGTAAACAAACTAAAATTGTCAGTGTGACCTCTCCCGGAGCAGAAATCGCAAAGAAAATTCCATTCGTGAGCTAGTTCGTTGTCCCTCTTTTGTATTTATAACAGCTCATTTTTAACTATGTGGACGTTTTCAGAGATATCTGGGATCTATCCTAACGAGGAGAGAGGAAGTGTTAGGATAGATCCCAGACATTTAATAAATAGTTGTCTCTCTTAGCTCTCTTTTATTTATTTTCTTTTTCTGCACATGACTTGTTTCTCCTCCTCTCATTTGTCGGACTTTCGAGCACATCTTCTTGACATCTTTACTATATATAATCGGGAGAGGCATGAGTCATGTCTGAAGCTTCGCCGCGCTGTCCGAGGCCCGCGGCGACAGCGGTTCAGCCCTGCTCACGACATATTAGCTGTTGATGAAAGATGTTGATCGGTTCATCGCATCTAAGGTGCTTACGTAGTCATCATTATCATCTTTATCATTATCATTACTATCATTCTGAAGCCCACAGCGCTGTGAGAGGCTCGCCGCGCTGTCCGAGGCTCGCCGCGCTGTCCGAGTCCCGCGGCGACAGCGGGTGAGACCTGCTGACGACAAATGAGATGTTGACGGAAGTTGTTTATCGGTTCATCGTATCTACGGTGTTTAAGGAGTCATCATTATCATCTCTATCATTATCATTACTGTCATTCTGAAGCCCTCTGCGCTGTAAAACGCTCGTCGCGCTGTCCGAAGCTTGCCGCGTTTCCCAAGCCGCGGCGAACGAGGTGTTTACTGTTTACGACGCATGAACTGCAGACATATTGAAACTGCCAGAGCGGTGCAAATCAAAGAACAGTCGATGAGGTTCCCAAACCGTATCTGTTAGGCGTACATTTGCGCTTCGTACGGGTTTATCCACCTTTACACTTAATTTCTGGTTCATTTTCGCCTGAGGAAGCATCCCCAGCTAGGATTGGGCTACTACGTTCCCAGCGTGGCCCGCCATATCCGAAGCCGGCGAAGCCGGCAAGCCTGGCGTGGCCCGCACGTCCAGCATCCCCAGCTAGGTTTGGGCTACGTTCCCAGCGTGGCCCGCCATATCCGAAGCCGGCGGCTGAGGAAGCATCCCCAGCTAGGTTCGGGCTACGTTCCCAGTGTGGGCCGCCATACCCGAAGCCGGCGAAGCCGGCAAGCCTGGCGTGGCCCGCACGTCCAGCGTACGGCGCCGGCGAAGCCGGCGACGGACGCTGTCTGAGGAAGCATCCCCAGCTAGGTTCGGGCTACGTTCCCAGCGTGGCCCGCCATATCCGAAGCCGGCAAGCCTGGCGTGGCCCGCACGTCCAGCGTACGGCGCCGGCGAAGCCGGCGACGGACGCTGTCTGAGGAAGCATCCCCAGCTAGGTTCGGGCTACGTTCCCAGTGTGGCCCGCCATACCCGAAGCCGGCGGCTGAGGAAGCATCCCCAGCTAGGTTCGGGCTACGTTCCCAGTGTGGCCCGGAATACCCGAAGCCGGCGAAGCCGGCAAGCCTGGCGTGGCCCGCACGTCCAGCGTACGGCGCCGGCGAAGCCGGCGACGGACGCTGGCTGAGGAAGCATCCCCAGCTAGGTTCGGACTACGTTCCCCAGCTAGGATTGGGCTACTACGTTCCCAGCGTGGCCCGCCATATCCGAAGCCGGCAAGCCTGGCGTGGCCCGCACGTCCAGCATCCCCAGCTAGGTTCGGGCTACGTTCCCAGCGTGGCCCGCCATATCCGAAGCCGGCGAAGCCAGCAAGCCTGGCGTGGCCCACACGTCCAGCGTACGGCGCCGGCGAAGCCGGCGACGGACGCTGGCTGAGGAAGCATCCTCAGCTAGGTTCGGGCTACGTTCCCAGTGTGGCCCGCCATACCCAAAGCCGGCGAAGCCTGCAAGCCTGGCGTGGCCTGCACGTCCAGCGTACGGCGCCGGCGAAGCCGGCGACGGACGCTGGGGTTTATCCACCTTTACACTGCATTTCTCCTTCATTTTCGCCTGAGGAAGCATCCCCAGCTAGGATTGGGCTACTACGTTCCCGCCATACCCGAAGCCGGCGAAGCCAGCAAGCCTGGCGTGGCCCGCACGTCCAGCGTAGGACGCTGGCTGAGGAAGCATCCCCAGCTAGGTTCGGGCTACGTTCCCAGTGTGGCCCGCCATACCCGAAGCCGGCGAAGCCGGCAAGCCTGGCGTGGCCCGCACGTCCAGCGTACGGCGCCGGCGAAGCCGGCGACGGACGCTGTCTGAGGAAGCATCCCCAGCTAGGTTCGGGCTACGTTCCCAGTGTGGCCCGCCATACCCGAAGCCGGCGGCTGAGGAAGCATCCCCAGCTAGGTTCGGGCTACGTTCCCAGCGTGGCCCGCCATATCCGAAGCCGGCAAGCCTGGCGTGGCCCGCACGTCCAGCGTACGGCGCCGGCGAAGCCGGCGACGGACGCTGGTATACAATAAACAAACATCAAGTAGACGATATTTATGACCACAATGGAGGCAATTTGATGAGGTTGTCCGCTGCTACCATTTCTTACCGCAGCCGTGATATCATGGATGTTACGGGCTATCAAATAGCGCGGATGGTGTACACCAACAAAGCATTCTGCCTGAGAATCAAAGGATGTGGGCTAGAGTCCCAAGGGCAACGGTCTTGACAAAACATCTTAGCAACACCGTCCAACTTCTGCAGAAGTCACTCTAGGCTTTAACAAAAGGGTGATTCGATGCAACGCGACATACATTGCCAGTTCGAGACAAGACTATAGGCCATTACTGATGGACGAACCGTGTCGCAAGTTTGTTCAGCGCGAGCTTTTTCAGAAGAAAACTATTCCAAGCCCTCTACATGAGGCATATATAATAAGGACCCCAGCTAATAAGGCTTACAAATACCCGAACACAAGTTTTCAAAAAACATTTGGGAAGGCAATACCGGGAGATCTCATAAAGAGAACAGTACCTTATGACGAGCTCCTGTCTTAGCAGTGGAACGATATAATTAAGTGACATCTCTAATGGAACACTACAACGACTGGTGACAAAGAATTGATCATGGCGTTCATCTACCCTACCTATATGAGATCCACTAAGTGATTTGAATGCGCCTATACAATACCAAGCGGTGTCCGTCCGATGGACACATCAGAGTTTTATCCTTCACAGAGACTATGGTAACGAATCGCCGTGCGAGGCGGAAGGAAGTTCTGCTTGGTCTCCTTGGCGGGATCAGAACGGAAAACCTCGATTCAGGGTACACATGATAGCAGGCGTCTCCTCCAACTGTATTATCGTCTTAGCAGCGGGAAAGAAAAACAGAACACTATTCTTAAATGGAAGACCATCTCTGACAAACTGCCACTATCACGACATCCTCACTTCGCATTCAGAACTAGCAGTCTTAGGCGCCTTTTATACTCCCGCCGCGGCGCGGCGCGTCAATTTGGGGAGCGGCGCGGCCAGTCGCGCCGCTGCGCGATTGCAGTTAGAAAGGGCCTGTTCATACTTCGCGACAAGAGCGACTCGTCGCCCGTGCAAAACATGCGTATCGCTTAAAACCGAGCGTGCGCCGCCGAAAAGTGTTCATACTCAAGCGCCGGCGCCGTCGCTCCAGTCGCTCTTGTCGCTGTTGTCGCTCTTGGCGCCTGTTCATACTTCGCGCCGGCGCCGGGAGCGACTGGAGCGACTGGGGCGACGAACAGAGTGTGGAGTACGTAATTACACCGCACTAGTGCTGGAAGGCGAACTAGTGCTGGAAGGAAACGATTCCTGTTCGGACGTTCTTCACACAAAGGTAAGGAGGGCTTTTATGTCTATTTTGAGTCCCAGACTGACGATGTAGGTAATATGATTGTTCGCTTCCGTCTGTTTCAGTTTCTAACAACTTTTTTGACTAAAAATATGTCTGTTTGCTTGTGTTTGTCTCAGTTTCCGGAAACTTTTTTCTAATATAACTGTTTGCTTGTGTCTGTTTCAGTTTCCAAAAACTAATGCAATTGAAGTTGAAGTTAGACGTGAAGACCTCTATTCACTTGATATTTTAGGCCACGAAGGTATAGTGCAATTACGTACACCACACTACGCCCGACGCCCCAGTCGCTCTTGTCGCTCTTGTCGCCTGTTCATACTTCCGCGCGCTGCGCACGCTGCTTACGCCGCGTACGCCACGCGCGCTGCGCTCTTGTCGCTGCTGTCGCGAAGTATGAACAGGCCCAAAGGGAGCGTCAGCGACGCGCGGCCACGAGCATCTGCGCACTACGGCCCGTGCTCCGGAAACGGTCCACGAGTCATTGAGGGAGCAAAACACATAGGGTTCGTCTGGCTGATCAGCGCAATGCATCTTGTCAATGTTTGTCGTGGGATTCCTGTGGGGAGCGACGAATCCTCTCTTAAGCCTGGAGTCGAAGTCGTTCGCTCAACCTACGGTTGAAACTGGTGAGTGTGGTATAGAGTCGAATCCCCTGCAATGCAAACGGCGCTAAACCACTCCTTATTTTGCGACATGTGCGGCTCCAAAAGTAAAACTGCTGGAACGTACCCATCGTCAAGAATCACTCAAAATTCTTTCTCATATGGCCATTTTACGGTCACTGTGCACTAAGCATATCTTTAGCGTGATATATGAAGCTTTGTGAATGTCTACAGATCTCTATTCTGTTCCTAGGTTACAGAAGGTACGGGCTAAGGTCATGGTCACCGATTTCGCCCAAACTCCCTAATCAACCGAACCTACCGTAATCGCCCGTAACTTCAAAAAACGATGTCAGATTCGTGACCAGCACCCTAACCCCCCCCCCTCCTTCCCAATAGGAGAAGTTTGGTCGAAGAGGTGAAATCTCCCACCCCACGCCGAGTCTGCCGCGGATGATCGCGCCGCGCCGCGCCCTTCACCTCAGCGGCGCGGCGCGATCAGCCGCGGCAGACTCGGTGTGGAGTGGTAGATCTCACGCCGGGATGAATCGTTCTGTTATGCCCTTTTTGTCTTTGTTCCCCAACCAAAAAAAGGTGTAGCAAAATGATGGCGCTAGTGTATTTTCAAGACTTCAGATGTCGAGAAGGGGTGGAATGACAATCTCTCGACCAAACCTCGCCCAGGGGGGGTTATCTCGGGTACTGATCTCGAATCCGACATCCGCTTTCAAAATTTCGACCGATTGCAGTAGGTTTGAATCACTGAGGCTGTCGAAGTCATAATCACAAATTTTGCGCAAACTTCGCCTAGAGGGGGGGGGGGGGGAATGAGGGTTATTTGGGGTGCTGATCACGAATGTCACATCCACTTCCCGCATTACGCTGGAGTTTAGGCGGAATCGGTGACCATGACCTTCTTCACCCGTACATACCGCAACCCAGGAGGGGAATGGAAATTTGTAGACATTCCCAAAGTTTCACTTGCTAGCTAAAAATATCTTTAGTGCACAATGAATACGGAATAGAGATTGAGAGAGAATTCTGACTGATTCTCGACGATGAGAACCTTCCAGCAATTTTACTTTTGGAGCCGCACACGTTACAGAATAAAGGGTCGTCTAGTGTCATTTGCATTGAAGGGGATTCGACTCAATACCACACTCACCAACTTCAACCGCAGGTTGACACACTTCCTCGATCTGCCTTAAGATTCGTCGCTCCCCACATGAAACCCACACTAACATTAGCAAGATACATTCCGCTGATCAGCCTGACGAAATCTTTCCGTTCAGGTTCTCCAATGACTCACGGACTGTCTCCTTCGCCATCCTTGGCGAATGGTCTGTAGTAAGCAGAACCTCGTGGACGCGCGTCGCTGACGCTCCCCTTTTCTGACTACAATCGCGCAGTGGCGCGTCAAATTCGGGGCGCGGCGCGTCCAGTCGCGCCGCGTCCCGAATTGACGCGCCGCGCTGCGGCGGGAGTATAAAACGCGCCTAAAAGGCGCCTTAGGGGTTGTTTAGTGTGCTCGCGACGTGCGACGCGATGTTATGGTAGACTCCCATATCGATCGCGCGACGCGATGAATCGATATGGGGCCTACCATAACATCGCGTCGCGCGTCGCGTGCACGCTAAAAGACCCCTTAGCTGAAAGGGAACGCCCTCCCTGCAGTATTATATGCTTTATCAGTCAAAGCCTATGGAGTAGCCTAATAGAGCTGAGCTATATCACTCATCGAGGAACCAAGTCGAAAAATAGACAGCCATGCCCTATTTGAACTTCGCTTCTAATAAACCTTCATCATGGACAAGGGGTTGAAAACTATAGCGCCATGGCGGACAGCTGGGGGTATGTACGGGAATTAGTTTACTACATCACCCTTTCACTTCGGGTTTCTCCTTCTTCGTCGCCTCTTTTACCATGTAGTCCACCAGCTTCAACAAGCAAAAAATAACATTAAGCCGCAGCAGATGACAAATCGCCTTGTCTTAGAACAACAGTTGCCGCTTTCTTCTTTACGCACAGAACGCTTACAAAGCGGCTCATGAAAAACTCTCTAAAACTTACTCTATACCTCAGTTCAAGCGGTATGCATCGAAAATGTTACTTAAGTTTGACGGTGATGGAGATCGAGTATGCCCAGTTCTTGTTTGAGCGCGCTATTTTACTGATGTTCTTTGCTTGTTTTTCTTTGTATTGATCTAGTTATACCTCGCATAAACATAAACATAAGCACTGCTACTCCATAAAACATGCCAGTTTTGCCACCCTCAAGGTCTGCTCTTAGTTTGCGAGGGTAGGAACAGGAACGACTGCTTGTCAAACACTCAGCATCACTCAATTCGTATGCAATGCACAAGGAACTAATGCCACTATCGCGTATTTTGAATAGCACGGGTGATGTTCAGGTGCAAAACACCACTTGGTGGAAGCAGGGGACCATAAGAGCGATTCCAGCCTACTTCCGTCGACTGCTAACACAGTCAACTGTGTGTGAGGGTTAAACGGGCTCAGGCCTATGTTCTGTTTCGGCGACGCTGTCGCCGAAGTATAACATAGGCCTAAAGCGGCAAACGTTAACGCAATAAGCAGCTATTGTCCGCGCCTCAAATATCACAAACCGTTAAGGAACATCGAGAAACCCGTGGGCTGAAAATGGGCAAAGGGAAGAGGAAACCAAATTATCGGGTGAGACTCCTTGTAGGTAATTAGTCTGAGTGACAGAAACGGCGAAGAAGCGACGAGCGCCGATAAGGAAGTGTCGGTAATGGGAAATAATTCCCGCAAGAACAGTTTTCCTAACACAATCGCCTTTACATCAAGGTGCAGAAAAAGCAGAAAAGTCTATAAATAACCACTTCCTGCTTATTAGCCACCCATCTGCCTCTTCCAGTGCTTTCCACAAACAGAGTTAGAGAATGAAGTAGCACTATCTTACGGTTGATGGAGGTGGCAATGATTTTCGGGCACCTCTCTTATCAACAAGATCTTTTTGTGACTACTTCTTTGCCTTCTTCTTTCTCCTCGTTTCCACCTTCTTGTGCTTACGGACCATCAGCTATGGGAGTTTCCTGTATAATACTACAACTTATGTCAAATGAAAGAGAGCAGAAACCCCTACCCGTTGATCTCAACTACGCAATGAAATATTTCTTCCAAAAGGCAGTCATTCGAAAAGTGTCACTTCCAAGCCGTTATATCGGTAATTAACCCACTTCGAGAAACATCGTTGAAGCATCTACCATCTGATTGACAGTCAGGCAGCGACTAACATCACCACAATGCGCCAACAATACGTGCACAAACATCTCCCGTTGCAGGATTGGTACAGCAACAAGACCACCGCCGGTTTTCCCTTACCACCGCTTACTGGCAAACCTTACATAACAGGAGGTCGAAATCAACACTACATGTAACCCGCAGCGCGAAGCATTTCACTTAGGGGAAATTGGAAGCGTAATGTTTGGTGACGAAAGAGCGGGTTTAGGTCGTTCTCCAGTGTTTCTGCAACATCCAGAAGACTTAAATGAGTACAGATTCATGCAGAGGGATATTTAAGAGCCTCGTGACTATGGTAACTATGGTATTGCTAAAAACCACAAATGAGGGATACTTTTTACATCAGACCTCGACCTCAAAAAAATCATTTGCAATAATCTCTTGGATTTTGGTCTAGCAATAACACAGGTCGGCGCGTCGGTGTTAATAACCCCTTTGGGCATACATCAAGCACTCCATATCGATGGGACAAATGGGTATAGCCCTGTTCTCATAGCTAAACGTACCTAAAGTGACCCTCTATATCTTCTGCATCTGAGCAAATGCTTGTCCACCATATACAGTCAACAGAGAAGACAAAGGATAAATGGTGGTGCTAATCAAATCCCTGTTTGGGTTGCGCCACGCATTTCACTTCTACGGTAACGAGGCAAGCTGAATGTGTATCAGGCCCTTACAATGACTTGCGGCGGCCAGACAATGAAAATCAGTGTCTTTATCCTTCCAAGAAAAGTCTAGTACCAATGCGCCGACCTCGGAGGGTTACAAGGCTTGATTGACCTGTTCGGAAACCACCCTGAACCCTAAATTGATTCGGAGTGTATGCGTATCTTCCGACTATGCTACACGCGCCCAAGAGTTAGCTACTCAGAATAGTGACGCAAATCAATGAGAGCTGTTGGCTAATTGAACAAGATCCTCAACAACAAAAAAAAAACTGTGTATCACCCGCTGCAAATCTGTTTTAATTAACCTTTAATTTATTAACCTTGGAACACTTTGTTTGAGTAAAAGCCTTTTCACACACACTTCGCGTTTCATGGGTTAGGCAAATTAAAATTCTATTTATTAATTCGGGGCCATGCCGCCTATCTGATGGCTACAAAGGAAAAGCTTTCCACCGATCAAGTGAAATACAAAAAATAAAATAAGAAATAAATCGAAAATAATATAAGAAAGTAATAAATCGACATCTCTAAGTGGAGTCCCGAATGTCGCTATGAAAGCTGAGAAACAAGACGGCTCAAAACTCACATTTCGCACTGTCTCCTGCAGTTTCGTGAAGAACGTCGAGCTTTTCAGCTTCTCACCGCCGGCGGTCATTGCTGCTTTGTCGTCGCTCAACCGCTTCTTTTTCTTCTTCATCTGATTCTCAAGCCCTTTCTCTTCACCGAACAGCTCGACCAGCGCTCTAAAGTGGCGTGAAATTAATAGACGATTATGAACGCTGGCACCGGTTGCGCGTTGCGAACACTGAACGCCCGCACGAAACCGGTCTCCTGGACAAAACAACATCGTCGCGTCCGCAGACATGCTTTCACTAACATTCACACAAACGCACTAACCTCTGGCGGTTTTTCTTCTTTCTTCGTTGACGTAGTTTGTCTGTTCGATCACGCTCTTCGGCCGCCTTCAGGTCGCCCTTCTGGCGTTTCTTCAGCTCTTCCGGTGCCAGCAATTGTGCATCAGTCGATGCGCTCATTCCCACTTCTTCCACTCGCAGCGCCGCCATGTTCGACACTACGCGAACCTCCGGTCTCACCTGGAACCACCGAATTTTGAGGCTACAAGCCTGGTACTAGCACACCTACACCATCCTGGGCTGGTTTTGGTCTAAACCGGAGCAGTAGCCAGAGTCGTCGAAAATCAAGTGCGCTGGCTACGAAACGCTATAAGCTGACTGGATGAAATCCATATCTACTGGACGCCGCGGGATGTCAAAATAACACTAGTATATTCTACGTTTGACTGTCGTAGAATCTTGGCATGTCACCGAACACTGGAGTAGAACATTCTGAAGCTGTCAAGACTGTTACCGAAGCCTTATTCCGCTTACGTTTTGGAGCAACTTCGACATTCAGAGCTTGGAAGATGCAAGAAAAATTGGAAGCAATACAAGGAGCACTACAAGTTACAGCAGTCTCGAAAGCTAATGAGAGAATGGGACGAAGGGTGAGTAGAACAACCCTACCGACCTTGTAGAAACTGCTTTGCAACACAGAACTGACTTTTGAAACAGCTTGAAATGATCTTTAAGCGAGCACTTTCTCAAGAATATTTTGCCTTCTAAAGTCAGGTTCTGAAAAGGCAATTCCGTCAAAATGAAGGTGGAATGAAGCTCTGATAAAACTAGTGGCACAACAGCATGATGACATTCTCCACCTTGAACAATAGGATGTTTACTAGCACATCTTCTTCATGCTTTAATGAGTACGACGCTCTTCGGGGCTCTTCAGAAAGAAGGATCCACTGGGCTATTCTGGCACGCGACAGGTGCGAGCAGATATGCTGCTGCAGTGCGCGCGAGCAAATCGAGAGTCACCTGGACAACGTGGGACACACACAACACATGGTCACATAGAAAATACAGCCGATACATATTTCGGTAAAAGGAATTACAGTCCTGCTTAGCCAATGACCAAATCGTTCCCAGAAATGGAACGCAGGAGGTTTTCTAATGCCTTCTAACCAATTGCCTCTTATACTTGAACTTGGTCAACCACCACAAGCACTTAAAGCTTTTATCAAAACCTTTGGTACGAACGAGGGTCGAAGTTTTGCACCATGTGCGCACCTTACCAAGATACTATCCGCCACACCACGGACGGATCTATCCTAGTCCTGGGGGGGGGGAGGGAGGCACACAACTAAAAAATAGGCAACAAAACTAATTGAAACTTACTTAGGGGCTCCTAGAGAACGTGCTGGAACCTAAAATAAACCGAAAACGAGCGAACAAATGAAAAAATAAAAAATCGCCAAGGTTTACAACCGTCTCGGCGGACAAAGAGCGACGGAATGGAGGCACGCCCCGTGCTGGCCGCCGGATGACATGTTATAACCAGGATCGAACATGGTGGGGAGGCCGTATGAAGCCGCATGCCGCGTGCTGACCGCCGCCTGACATGTTTTAACCAGGATCTAACATGGTGAGAAGGGCACACAACTTTGCCTGCTTACAACCGCAGGAAATGCAATTTTTTCGTTTTTTTTTCTTCATGACTTTTCATGTCTAGGTCTCGTGTTGTTCTGTAGGAGCCGCTCGGTAAGTCTCAAGTGGATTTTTTTAAACATATAATACCTTTTAGTTATGTGGCCCCACCGGACTACGAAAGATCCTACGGACTCGCTTAATTAAAGCCTTCCGCCTACTCCGTAACATCAACGATCAAAGCGGAGTATCTACCAGTATCTGTGATCTCAGGCTAGGAAGAGGAATGACAAGGATTCGCATTGAGCCTCACCTAACTTCGCATTACGCTCATATATTAGCACTCTTGCATACAGCAGCCACTAGAGGTTGGACTAGTAACGTGAATATTGGATCTATATTAGCCACTGGTGCCACCATATCACTTGCAATACTTTCATCAAAATAAACAAAAACAGAAACAAAGCCAACATAACGAAAATACAGTGGCAACATACATAACATTTGATCAAGTAATTTTTACATGATGTCATCCAACTAATAGGCCAGAATCGACATTTTATCGATTTTGCTTCTCTCTAGCTTTTATAATGTGAAGACGGCATAGAATATGTGTGTGAATAATCACAGCAACCCGCTTTGCGATCAGCAGTTTTCATATTGCCAAACAAATATTCGCCTCATGACACCCAACTTTGTTTATTTGACCGCCCTATACTGTCCCTCAAAAGTTGAACAAGATTACAGGAGACAGCTTTATACATTGAAGCAGCGCTTACCCTTACCACACAAGTCTGGTACTAACTCAGCCCTGAACCGATGGAAGGCTTGGTTCACCTGGATGGAAACCATCCAAACACGAATAGATTCAGGGTGCATGTGGGAGCCGGCGTCTTTTCCAACTGCGCTACACAGGCCCATAATTCTTATTAATGCAACGCGACTATTTACAAGTTCAGTGGACACTGCGACCGGGAAGGACTCAAATGCTCAAAAGAAGATACGAAGAAATCACTATCAAGTTGGCAAATCTTTTCAAAACTGGCAGATGGACGTTCATCACATTGCGTTTTGCACTTGAAAAATCCCTACCAGAGGTTATGCTTTCTTCTGCCTATTCTCTCTAATAATGTAGGAGCTAAACGCAATGGCAGAAACACCGAGCAATGAATCGCCGCCGCGCTAGTAAACGCGGCACTCGGCCTTGTCAGTGTAACACCTCTTGCAGGCGAAGCAACGGGGCTCACGAGGCCTCGTTAGCTCAGTTGGTAGAGCGTTAGACTTTTAATCTAACGGTCAGGGGTTCGAGTCCCCTACGGGGCTGAACATTTTGCACGCCCTTGTTATCGCTGTTATTGACACTGAAACTATGTGCGAGACGCACTTCAGACAGCGGGAAAAAGCGGGCCATTTCCGCTCGATTTTTGCTGACACAGCATCTACGCTGACGTGACCGACCACCAGCTGCTGATATCGCTTAAGAGGCTTATCACAACCGGAATAGCGTTATTAGCGCACCCACGACGTTCAAGAGGTTTTAAACTGCTAGGTATGTGAAAGGTGACAGTCCTTGAAGGCAGTTAATAGTAAAGGAGAAGGCGAACCAAACTGAGGAGCGGTCCATTCAACTCTTACAGGGATGCGGCACGCACTCTACATGTCCGTGGTATCGCAAAGGTACTTTCCAAACATAAAACAGCCACTGCAGCAGGAGTCATTGCCTCCGGAAGGATGAAAGGCCTAGGCACGGTGTTGATTTGAACCAATACGAACATGAGCGCTTCTTCCTCCCATATGTAGCTATCGCCTTAATTGTGCTCTCGAGACTTTTCGAATATTCGAATGGTTTCAAATGCTCACAAATTAATACATGCCTAAAGAGTGAATATATTCGAAAACAGCAGTTTTTCGGAACACTCAAACTTGTATATATTCGAAAGAGGCGATTTTCTGAATATTCGTATTCGAGTGTTCAAATACGAAAGAAAACCATTCGAACATCTAGGGAACTAGGTCATTCGATAAAAACTGTACTCATAGTCCAGGTCAATAAGAAACTACTAAAAGTTTGAGTGCCTACCTCCGGCGGAGTGTAGTCAAAGTTCGACAGAGCATCGATGAGCCGGAACAGCTCGTCTATCCGCTTCTCTATAGCGACATGCTCTTCGTTCACTGCATTCGGATCGTTTGTCTCCTGTAGAAAAAGCGACCACAGATAAACTTACGACTCACGAAATAAACACCCTCCACGTGATAGAAGAGGCAATTCAACTCACCCCCGCTGCTTTCTGATACTCTTTCTCATAGACTTCTGCTAATGACGTCTTAACCATTTCTTGCTCCTCTATTGCCTGGTTTCTGTAGGGTTCTGTTCGCTCTTCTATGCGCTTCTTCCGTACAACATCATCGAAAGCCTTAAGTAGACCAACTGACAGAAATAGTGATACGACACTACAGCCAAACTTATGGGTATGGATAAAATATACTAACCTTATCCTTTATGCGCTGCTTGATCAACACTTCCAATTTTTCGGTAAAGGTTTCCGTAATTTCAGGAGCTAAATAAGACGCAATCAGGAGAGGCAATGAGCGAGACGGTTCAAAGCCTTCATGGATTCTTGTTAATAACAGATCCTTGAAGTAGGGACAAAAAACCAACGACATAAAGAAATGCGAAATAAAAATATAAAGATGGTCCAAAAATCCTAAAGGGGAGAAGGCCATGTGAAAAATTCTTTTTGAAATGAGCTACGCATTACACATCTGCTTGAGAATTTGTGAACAGGTTACTCGCCCATCTCGATAAGAGCGACTTAAAGTATGCTATTCGCCAGGCAACTCAATAACGAAGTCGCGATATATCAGACTGAAGTTTTCTTTGGTCTGGAATCTAGCAGCTGTAAAACAACTTCTCCTGCAAACCGCGTCTTCTGATGAATGCATGCAAGTGCTCTACTTACGAAAGAACTAATCCACTCAACCTGCTTCTTCCCACCAACGGCAATTATATTCTAGCGAAGCTTTCAACCTTCTTTGCTCGAGATAGGGACATAGGATAAAGAACTGCGTTAATAAGCCCTTTTGAGGGATGCCATATATTCTACTTCAGTCGGAGGTCGTAGAGGCAATAATGCGTATTTCGCCTATACTATGACCTGCGGTGATTAGCCGATGAATAAGTTAACAATCTATCCTTTCCAGGCAGGTCTAACACCAATTCACCAACTCTGGAGGGACGGAAGTCTTGGTTGACCTAGGCGGAAGACCCGATCCAATAACCTCATTTCGAGGCGCATCGATACCTCACACTGTGCCACCACGTCCCCGAGATAAGAGTACTACGAACAGAGTGACCACTGAAGAGGCTCTCGTCAACTGAGCAAAAATGGGTAGGCAATCAATATCGGCGAACAGATGGGATGGGAAAAGGTGAGATAGCTCCTGATCCCTGGAAAGAGTTCCCAGCTAACCCTCAGTGTTGCGCCCATAGAGACATAGTGCTGACTGGTCACCCATCTTCACTAAGTTAGTCAAGGCAGGTCTACGAGAAACTGTAAAACTGCATGATTTATGATATCACAAAGTATTTCCCAAATGCTGAGAAAATGTAGACCCAAACTCTACATTAAGGCTGTCCAAGATGCTGCTCCTGGTAGAAGAACAGCGCAACTTTGCAGACAGACTTTAAACCAATCTTCTCACCATGTCTTTGACTCACTTTAGAATACTTGCCCATCGTGCTTCTCAATCAGGTGATCGCTAGAACATTACTCTATTGTTTACTGTTTTCTCGTTTTTTCTTTTCCCGATTTCACTAATAGTTCAGGATGTTGGTTATGTCCTGACAAGATGGTTTGTTGTTGTGTCTTTTTTTATTCACGCGTGATTCCCAAATCCGCGTCTCATAATAATAATAATAATTAGTGCCTGATCACATTTCGCGACGACAGCGACCAGGCAAATCGCTCCCATCGCTCCCGTCGCGACGCATAAACAGACCCCTTCCAAGCAGAGCATGGTCTAACCAGGATACTATCTCAACGGTAGGTCGGAACGGCGCAAGTGTTGTATATGGGCAGAACCGCCTCTCTCTGGGTAGTAACAAACTGCAGGTATCTCGACCCCAATACAACTCTGCGCAGAGTTAGGGGCGACGGAAGTCGCGGGCAGGCGCCCTGTTGATTCACGTGCTCCACAGCTAACGGGCGCGCGCGGGATGAGGGCTCGTATCGCGGTCAAGCGCAGTGCTCAGGTGGGGTAGTAGGGAAGAGCTGGGGCTTGTGAACGAGGGATCGGGGGTTTGGATCCTGGAGACTGCGTTCGTTTTGCACTTTTGCAAAATCCATGTTTATCATATAGGTAATCCACCTAGGGGTATTATAGTGTGTTATAGAGCTTGTTTACATATAACATATGCTTCAAGCTACAGATTAGCTAAAATGTTCACTTCTGTGTGTCACTTATTTTAAGCCTATTTTGTGTGACCGTAGTTATGTAACGATAGATATTTGGTGGCACTAGTAAAAAGTTCCGACTCCACCGACAAGACTTCGGTCAAAAAAAATTTCGCTGAAACTTCGTTTAGGGGGGTTATTTGGGGTGCTGATCACGAATCTGACATCCGTTTTTCACGATTCGGTCGGAGACCACCCATACCGTTAACAAGGGTGATCCAGGCAGGGTCACCGATTTCGCGGAAACTTCGTCTAGGGGGTTATTTGGGGTGCTGATCACGAATCTGACATTCGTTTTTCACGATTCTGTCTCTACCTGCCGTCATCGGCAGAAACTTAAAAAATGTAATCCTGTGCCTTCCTGTATCTATATTATTCAGCCGAATCGTGAAAAACGGATGTCAGATTCGTGATCAGCACACCAAATAACCCCCCTAAACGAAGTTTCAGCGAAAAAAATTTTTTGACCAAAGTCTTGTTGGTGGAGTCAGAACTTTTAACTAGTGCCACAAAATATCTATCGTTACATAACTACGGTCACACAAAATAGGCTTCAAACAAGTGACACACAGAAGTGAACATTCTAGCTAATCTGTAGTTTGAAGCATATGTTATATGTAAACATGCTCTATAACATACTATAACACCCCTAGGTGGATTACCTATATGATAAACATGGATTTTGCGAAAGTGCAAAACGAACGCAGTCTCCAGGATCCGAACCCCCGACCCCGCTTTTACGAGCCCGAGCTCTTCCCTACTGCGCTTGGCCGCGATACGAGCCCTCATCCCGCGCGCGCCCGTCAGCTGTGGAGCACGTGTATCAACAGGGCGCCAACCCGCGACTTCCGTCGCCCCTAACTCTGCGCAGAGTTGTATTGGGGTCGAGATACCTGCAGTTTGTTACTTCTGCCCATATACAACACTTGCGCCGTTCCGGCCTACCGTTGAGATAGTATCCTGGTAAGCCCGCTCTGCTTGGTAAGATACTGATATCGTCGAGGGCTAGCCAAGAAATAGAAAGAGGAAATCGCTTGTACCGATCTGTATACAAACTCAGTTTCACTGCGATAGTGTGTCATATTTTCAGCTTTTCCTGAAGAAGCATCATATAAAATTGAGCATTAGAACGTTGTTTAGTTTTACAACTCGAACTCAATTTCTGAACCAGAGCATGTTTTCCCCCAGCTCCTGCAACAGCAGAAAGGGATATCAACAACTCAACCCTAGCGTCTGCAGCAACTCATGAGGTACAGCTCCCACGACCGCTGCGGAGCTCACCCCGCACGCGACAGTCGTCGTCGCGGGCGCGGCGAACATTCGTACATAATGACCGCCCCTCGCATAATACAGGATAGCAGAACTGGCGGAACCGAATCAGCATATATAAAACAACCTTGCGAAACGTCGGTGTAAAAACTACTTATCGTACAGAAGCTATAGGGAATGTCAATAACGCAATTTTAAGCTCCTTTTGTGTCAAGATCTTCCTCTCTGGGCAATCAGGTTTGTTAGGGATATGCTACGGCCAAAGACACAAGCATCTTACAAATATAGGGCAGTATATAACAAATGGGATGAAAAAATATTTCAAAATCCACATTAGCTAATCAGTTGAGACATGAATGTCTGACAAAAATCTCAGCACCCACCCTTTTTCATCCCGTGATCAAACTGCACGTGCGTCTCGAGCAGCTCATTCTCCTCACGTTGCTGCGCGGTCACTTCTCCGCTCAGCTGCCATGAGCGGGGAGCGAGGTTCTCCTGCTCCAACTTCTCTATGGTTTGTTTCAGCTGAAACTTGTAGCTTTAAACTGTGCAGCCATAGGAGCGGATCAAAATAGCCAACCTTCTTGAGACTCTTCTTCAGATTCGTTGTCGGTTCTTCCGGCTGATCTGCTTCGCCGAGTAGTACTGGACCTTGCTCCATTTCTTGCTCATCTTCAGCTTCGTCTTCACTCTCGTCGCCCTCCACTGCGTCGTCTTCGTCGATGGCGAACCTTACTGACTTCTTTTTGGATCTATAAATTATGCAATCAATGCACAAATCGGCGCATTTGAATCAGCAAACCAAACAAACGAACGATTGTTTCGCGTCGGCGATGCTCTTCTTCTTTCCGTCTGCCTTCTGACTTGCACTGCCTTTGCTTCCGAAAAAGTCCTCATAGCAGTAATCGGCAGCGCCCGTCGACGAATCCTAAAATAGTGTTTTAAGCACTATGTCTATGAAAGCCCTTTCTCGTAAAAGGATAGCACGCGAGCCGTCATTTTTGTTACAATGTCTGAACTCGCATCAAATTACCTAAGCAAATTGATGGAAACCTACATCGGCAGTGTCCAAGATGTCCGTTGAAGCTCCGCCGGCACGATCCTGCTCGTCGAGGAAGGCGTTCATCTCTGCCAGGCTATAAATGTCTATTAGAAATCAGGCTTTTAGTCGCTGTTACTTTAAACGGTCTTTAATCACGCTTGAGCAACAACAGTTGAGGAGAAAGATTTTAAGTGATAGAGGTCTTGTCTCGTAAAATGGAGACAGGCTCGCGCCGTGAACCATAAACTGAGCATTAAACCAATTCTAGGACTTGGGAGACACTCGAATAGGAACCCGCTGTTTCCCGCCTAGCTGCGACTGTTACGAACAACGACTGTAGGATCGAAGCAAAAGCGTCCTAGAAGGATAACACAGACGAGCGCATTTTTCTTGCTGCAAGTAAACCTTGCGATGGAATGCTAATAAGAAGACGGGTTCGAACTCCAGCTTGGACCAAAAAAGTGAAGGCAAATTAGGCAGTTACAAATTTTTTCAACTTTTTTTGCTACACATCTCCATATGAAGCTTGCCACTCTAGTCACCTTCCAATAGAAAATTAAATAGGTAGCCAAAAAGCACTAAATCATCAGCGTACCTGAAGAATTTGTCATCCACCGGCGATTTCGGGAACGTTTTACGAGGTTTTTGCTGCTTTTCCTCCTCTTCACCTTCCTCCTTCTCATCACGCATCTCTTCCATTTCTCGCTCCAAATCTTGTAAGTCTTCGTCTCTAAAAAACCAGAAATATCCTACCTATAACTAGATCAACATTTTGAAAAATACCTCAAATTTAGCAGATCTGCCTCATTCTCTTCATCTTCGTCTTCTACTCCATGCTCATTTAATTCCTCATCGTCTCCATCATCCTCCTCTTCATCTTCACTGGATGATGTGGCGGCCTTTCCTTGTAGAACCAGGTCCTCATCCAGTAGCGGCTAGAAAACCATATGCTTATGCTTAACAATAGGAAAGTGTGGTAGAACAATGAAATACATTGAAAAAGAGAAAAGCAACTGTTTCTCAGGGTCTTACTGAGTCCAACAGAAAATAAAATTAGAAGTACTGAACTACATTTCTTCACACACTAATATAATTACGGGTGTAACCTAAACTCTGAATAAACCAGTGAATATCATTCCATCAATATCATTCCGGTGCTTGCGGTGTTGCCGTGCGGTCGTTCAACTCAGCTCGCTCCTACTCTCCACCGCAGTTACTTCCAGCCTCGATTTCGCTGACATCCGCTTACTACATATATTGAAGAACCTTGTGGCGGGTTCTGTCCAGTGAAATCTACTGCTAAAGCCACCTTGTCAGGTATATCCTGTGTCTTCTGTCTGTCTGTTTGTTGCGCTCAACGACTCTCTAATCGATTGCCATTTCGCAACATTCTTGTTCAACCATGTCGCCGTCGAAGTCCTCTCAATCGCAGAAGACGAGCAAAATTGCGACCACTGGTGAAGATCCGGATGCTGTACATGGAGCAGATGAAGTGGCGCTAGCGCTTGAACAACTCCAAGCAGATAAGAAGACTCCTGCCTTTGTTAAAATTCTCTTCAACCATATGCTTACTGTTCAGCAGCAGCTCAATCTGGTATTAACCAAAAATCAAGAGCTGCAGGAACAGGTGGCTAATCTGCGTGAAGAGAATGGTGCTCTAAAGGCTGCCTTAGCTGAAGCTGGAAGAGTGAGCAGTGCGGCTCAGTTCTCCCCACGTGATTCTTTTGCTGCTAGCAATTTGTCGGCCGTCGATGAAAAAGAAAGACTCCGTTCCGTTGTCATATCTGGCATCACTGAGTCTATTGATTCTAGATCTACAGAACGGGCCATCCACGATTTTAATTCTGTGAGAAATGTTCTTGATCATCTAAATGTAGAATGTGTTCCGCAACTAACATATCGACTTGGAAAGCCTCAAGAAGGCCGTCCACGTCTTTTAAAGGTTGTACTTCCTAACACATTCTACCAATCTTTGGTGCTTAGGAGAGCTTCCTGGTTGCGCTCTTTTTCCTGCAGGGGTGTCTATATACGTCCCTCCTTAACAAAAGAGGAAAGGGAGCGCAATCGGGAAGCTAGGTTAGCCCGAAGAGCATCTCTGGGGGTGACCGTCACTAACAACCAGCCTACTCAGCTGGATATTTCAACGGGAAACTGCTAAACTCTCCTCGGATATTGGTCAAAGACCTAAGTTTCCTTTATTGCAACATACGATCTATTCAGAAAAACATACTACCGTTAAAGTTCACCATCACGAAATTAAACTCAGACATTATTGTCATCACAGAAACGTGGCTACATGATTCCATAAATTCAGCCATAATTCTCAATGATTTGTGTGGCCAGTTTTGCCACATAAGATGCGACAGGACTCTCAAGAGAGGTGGTGGTGTGCTCATTCTCGTTAGGTCTGGCATCCACTCTGAGACTGTATGGTGCGAATCGGTAGCTGACAGCTTTGAAATACTGTGCTGCGATTTGAGTTTAGCTGATACAACCTTGAGACTTATTGCTGTTTATAGGGTTCCTTCTGCATCTCTAAACAGCACAATCATGCTTGTCAAGGTATTAAGTGATCTCTGCTCTTCTAAAACCCAATGCCTTGTTCTCGGCGATTTCAATTTTCCAGATATTGATTGGTCTAAAAATTATCCGTCTTCAGTTTCTATGGCATCAAAATGTTTTGTTGATATGTGCCAATCTTGCAATCTTCATCAGAACATTGTGACACCCACTCGACATAACCATCTGCTTGATATTGTTCTCAGCAGCAGTTTGGGACTTGTCAAAGACATCAATATTGGGCCACCAATAGGTTCCAGCGATCATTCTAGCATTTCATTTAAAACTGATTATTCACTGAGTAAACCAAGGTATCGAATTCAAAAAGCATTTCATAAAGCAAACTACGACATTATCTGTCAGTATTTGCTTTCAATAGATTGGAGAACACTCCTTGAGGAACAAGTTACTGTGAATGACAAGTACGAGTTCTTTATCTCAATTCTCCATAAATGCATTGACCAACTAGTACCTACCGAAAAATTACCAGTACACTTTAATAAACTTCCTCCCAACCTAGTCAGACTTTTTGAACAGAAAGAAAAACTATGGTCGACATATCAACATTGCCCAAGTTCTGAAAACCTTCACCGTTTTCAAAAAATCAATAATAAATTCGACCGACTTTTAAACAAATTCCACAAGTATGTTGAGAGAAAAACTCTCGATACTCCCAACAAGTCATCTCTCTATAAACTGTTAAATTCTGTACTGAAACGTAGCGAGCGAATCCACACACTGAAGGACGAAACCGGCGTCGTAGCATTAACTGACTCAACAAAGGCTACCATGCTAGCTAAATATTTTCAAAAGACCTTTGCAGAACGTCCTTTCAACATCGACTCCTTTGCTGTTAATAATAATAATTTCAGCATGGATAATTCGGTTTGGTTCTATAAGGAGGAGATTTATAATGAACTTTGTAAGCTACCACCTAGTTATGCTACTACTCCGGATGAAGTACCGTCCTACTTTATCAGGAAAATTGCCATCGCGATTGCTTACCCTCTTGAGCACATATTTAATGCCAGTTATATGACTGGTGAAGTACCATGCCGTTGGAAACATGCGTTTGTTACACCTATTCCAAAAAAGCCTCCTCACCAACTTGTATCAAACTTTCGTCCAATTAGCATCACATCAGTTTTTGCTAGGGTCTTTGAAAGAAAACTCAAGACAGCGCTTGTATTATATCTCGAGTCCAATAATCTTATCCCTAATGATCAACATGGTTTCCGTTCAGGTAAATCTACTGAAACACTGATGTTATCTACGCTTAATGATTGGACGAAATCTCTTGAACAAAAAATTGATGTGGATGTAATTTATTTTGATTTTATGAAGGCCTTCGACAAGGTCCCTTTGGATAAACTAATTGTCAAGCTCACGGATATAGGTGTCCATCATAGAATTACTCTATGGATAAAAAACTTTATATCTGGTAGATCTTTTCAAGTTAGGGTAAATGACGCATTCTCTGAACGTCATTCTATTAAAAGTGGTGTTCCTCAGGGTGGTGTTTTGTCCCCAATCCTCTTTTCTATATATACCTCTGAAATTCCGTCCTTAGTTAATCAGCTTGGTGTTTCATGTAAAATGTTCGCTGACGATATAAAAATTTATAAGAATATTGCTCTTCGAGAAGACCATCTTTCTCTTCAATCAGCAATAAATGCAATTGCGGACTGGTCATCAAAATGGGAACTTCCACTATCTCCGCAAAAGTCACAAGTACTTTATCTAGGACAGCAGGTAGGTAGATATCCTTACTACCTTGACAAGATGCATATTAGTAGTACAACTTCCCTGCGTGATTTGGGCTTTATTTTGGACACCCAACTTTCGTTCAAGGAACATATTGAAACAATATCGAAAAAAGCTGAACGAATTGTGCACAGCCTCTTCAAATGTTTGCGAACAAATTCAATACAACACCTATTAATTGCCTATAAGTCGTATGTTAGACCAATTCTAGAATATGGCACCACAATTTTTAGTCCCAAATATAAGCGTGAAATTGCCAGGCTGGAATCTGTACAAAACAGCTTCACGAGAAAGCTATGGATACGAGTACATGGGTATGATTACAACACCATCCCCTCACCGGCTTCACGAAACAGATTCTTCAATCTACATACCCTTGAACGTCGTAGGAGAAGAAATGATTTAATTGCGATATATAAGATGATACACGGTCTTACTCGTATTCCCCTCCAGGAGTTCTATACCTTTTCTTCATCGAACACAAGGGGTGGTCAGTGGAAGATTCAGTTTCCTGGAGCAAAAAGCAGTGTAAGGTCTCAATTTTTCACTTGCCGTGCTGGCTCTGATTTTTTGAGGTTATCAAAAAAACACATCATACCAAATTCCTTAAAGAAGTATAAAAAACTTCTTGACCGATATCTTCAGGATGCAGTTTAGTAGCTTTCAACTGTATTATGTTGATTCTTGTTGCCTGTTCTGTTTTTTTTCCTGTTTTTTCCTGTTTAGAATTACTTTAACTTGTTTAGTTTTACCTTGTTTTTCTTTTGCATGGTTATCCATGTAGTGAATAAATAAATAAATAAATATATTCAAACAAAGGAAATCCAACGACGGTTGCAAGAAATTCTCATAATCCATGCAATAGCTAGTCCTTGAAGAGATCCCCTTGTCACACTAAAAATATCCGATCCACGTCACGTTGGTATCGGTTGCGTGCATTCGAATAGCAGCACGTGCTCCACATACAGAGTTCAAGCACATTTTCTGAGGAGAAACTTTCGTATAACATCTTAACGATCCCCAAACCAGAAGGGTCTCTGAATTGATTGTTATTGACCGTCTTCTTCTCAATTGTGAAACTCGAAGTTGCTCAATATCTATTAAACATAGGATCCGACGCCGACACGGACAATTCGGATCCGTCATTTTCTTCAAACCCTGATCAAATATACTGCGACAATGGGATTTTTTAAAAAGCCCAGATCTTAAAGCGATTCAGAAAGGGATGACTTTCAACAGCTCGAAATTTCGGATACTTTAGCAAGCTGATTTTGATAAAAAAAAATCTAATGGCGTATCCGATTTGGATATCCATGTGAAATCCAAAGATAAATCAACCACTTAGATCATCCGAAAATCCTTCTTATTAAGGCTACTCTTATCCGAATTACTCCCAAGATGCGGAGCTTATAAAAATGTCATTATTGTCATAACCCTTTCGACCGGGTTTGAAAACAAAATGACGGATTCGATTTATCCGAGATAGTTTCGGATCCAATGTCTATTATCTATTGACAACGTTTCGGGCCTTAAGGCCTTCTTCAGGTCTAAAATAACTATGAGGAAGGGTTTAGGGCCCGAAACGTTGTTTAAAAGATGTTGGTCAACTTCGAGTTTCACAACTGAGAAGTAGACGAATACTAAAATGAAGCTCAGGAAACAAACATTCTCAATGTTATTCTATTGTTGGATTTGCTAATGACCACCAGTTAACCAAACTTTCTCTTTCTCAATAAGTAAATCCTGAAACCCAGAAACCCAGAAACATATATAATGCTATAATGCCACATATATAATGCTACTTTGTTTTTGTTTTTAGCCAGAAAGGTAAAAACAAAAACAAAATAGCATTATATATGTGGCAATGAAGTAAAAAAGCCAAAAACATTTTAGAAACGGTAAAAATGAAGCTCTTAAATCGAGGCATCTAATCTTGATAGATTATACGAAATCCACGACATCCTTTTTCACTCCATAACCCTTTCATTAAACCCACTTTTGTAGCATCTATGTAACCTGCTGTGTACCACCATATGTTAATCATAACATTCCTCTACCTCTGAATGCAAACACCCTAAAGAAATCAGTAAATATGTTCAAGAAAGGAGGCGTTAGATAGAATGACGCCTGTAAGCACTTGGTTTGATTTTGAAACTCCCTTATGATATCTGGCTTTTAAATAGATAATTATATAGATGTACATCGCCAGAAACTTTGCCGATAAAGATCATCTTTACGAAGTCCGTCTCTGTTTTTAAGGTTGTTACCTTAAAGACAGGACAAAGACAGGTTCAAATCTAGTTGGACAAGTTTCATAACGAACATGACACTGTATAGGTCAAATTGAAAGTTTTCAAGACCAATCTGGCACATCTCTAAAACGTCAAAATATTCACATTTCGACTGTAAAAAGACCCTTAGAAATCGGAATATGTGCCGAAAATTGCCACTTAGCTCCAATGGACAAATTGCACTAGGAAAACTAACATAGTTCAGCTTTAGTTAATTACCCGTTGAAAAGTGTCTAGTTTGGTTGGAAGACATTCTTGTAATTCATCCAGAGCACAGAAGGCGGTAGATTTTCTCGAAAGAATGCACAGGGGAGGAGACGTAATACTAGCCGGGAAACAACACAAGACACCGAAGCCATACAATCTTGTCTACAGAAAACGTACAAGCACTAAGGATCGATAAAATAGGCATAATTCGTTATGAAAGCATAAGAAAAAATACGTCCTAACACATGCATTCATTGCTGCTGAAATCTGACATTAAAAAACCTTTCGGGTGTCAACTCTACGTCACCTCCCCATTGTTGGACCACATGGCAAAAAAAACAGCTAACACACAACACACACATACAGAGAATCACACAAAACTTTCATAGTGTTGGCAAATGCAGACAAATACCGCCCCCGCAAGATATACTTCCGAACCTGGCTGCTCGAAATAGAAGACGCTCAGATTACCTAAGTGGTTCTCTCAGGTCATAACCCAATTCTTGTTCGGTGAGTAAAACGTACAAGTGTTCACTTACGATTAGTATAACATATATAAATGTAGTTGCTCAAACAACAGCTTTGCCATAGATAGCAGATTGCACATGACGACAACCATCGCTTGACCGCTTTGGTCGAAAACTAATCGCATAGAAGCCACCAGCCCCATTAGGTCAATTCTAATCCCTTTGAGCTTTTACAAGGTGTATAAATACACCCGAGTGGAACCATACACGGGCAGCTACAAGTCTAGCGCAGAGATCCGCGCTCTTATTCTTTCATAACATCCGCATAATTTATCCTACAGCACAAAAGACATATCCGCAGTGGCCCTAGGAGAGCTAGCTTCACTGCGACTATTGTAAAGCTGTTAGAAATAGAGGACATACAGAATGGAACCCACTCCACAGATTTGCACACGGGTGGCATACTAATGAATGATATTTATTTTATTTATTTACTCATGACGTGGACTAAGGCCACACGTGAAAATACAATGCTAGAATAAAAAAAACTCAATCAAAAACAAGTAAATACAGTTGAAGGCACCCATTGTACACGTAAAAGCAGCTTCTTGAAACCATGCAAGGATAGACCTAAGACTTCCTCAGTTGTGCTCAAAATGTGAATGAACTCCCTTAAATTTCTGTAGGTGAAAAAGTTTGCTCGGGCTCGCAATTTTGCCACCGAAACATAAAATCTGAGCTTCCCCCTTATGTTTCTTGTTAGCCTAGTGCCAAAAAAGCTGAGTGGGTTTATAGAAACCCTGGCAGTGAGTATTTTAAACAGCATGAGAAGGTCAGCTCTTTTCCTATGAATGCTATGTAGTCCATCCATGGCAAAAGTCTCAAATAGGAATGGCAGATATGAAACTTGCGTGTCTCTCGAACGAGAAGAATCCACTACGCGTCTTTGAAGGAGGCAAATGGAAATATAAAGCCTCCTGTACTTGTCTTGAAAAAAGATGACTACTGGTCGGCGTTATTCAATCCCTTTGAAATGGGTCACGCATTCTAATCCTATGGGATATCTTGAGAGGCAATTTGAATGTGCATTTAGCACCGACCTCATAGGGATGACGAGCTTGGTTGGCCTAGGTGGACCCGAACCAAGGACTGAGAACGACTCAGTTCTTGGTGGATGCACGCAGCAGGCGAAATTTCCTGCCGCTGCGCTACCATGAGCCACCACTCTGAATAAAAAGGACAAAGAATAAAGGACGGCGTTGTTCAAACCCATTCAAGATCTGCCAAGCATTCTACTTCCAAGGGATGTCGTGGAGATATTGGGAGGGAAATCTGAACCCAGAGTCTGGTATCGAACGTATGCGACAGGCGGCACCTCCTCCACCTGCGCTTCACGCGCCCACCATTCTGAATATTTAATGTCAAACATCTATTCTAATCTTCAGAGAAGAAATCTCAAATCTCAGTCACACTCTTTCCCAGTGTAAAAAGACATGAACTCGCCAAGTGACCCAACAATGTTCTTGCTTCATAAATGATCACAAAAACGAAAAGACTGGGTAAGACGCTTTTAAGAGGTGCCAAACCGAAATCGAGTGGTCCAATGAATACGAAAGGATGGGCAGATGAGAAGGCTTTTACAAATTCATGAATGCATGGAACAACTATTGCACTTCAAAGCGATATGTTGCAGCAAAGAAGGACATAACGGACAGAAATAAGCGCATTCAAAACCAACATAGCGTTCTAATTTTACGGGATGGGACTTTGAACGGATGTAGGTCCAACACAGTGACTCGTGACTGGCATAGGTATTGGTGTTATAACCTTCTGCTACAACATGACGAACCACTGCTTCCAACCTCCTTATGTGGTAGGACGTTAGTAAGCCATCGATTATGCTAGAGAGTTCGTAACACTGGTTGCTAGACTACACTGAAAAGTTCAGATGCAAGAAACGGTCACTAAGTCATTCGGGCGTCACCTACAACGTGAATACAATTAGTCTGCATAGATTTAGAAAAAGAAGTAAAGGTGCCTTAACAATTCATGGTTGATCGAACAGTAAACAAATATAAAAAACGACAGAAGAAGCAAAAACCATTGGCCCAAGTAAGACTCCGTCTCGGAATCGAAAATATTCCCATACACCACCAAGCTCTATCAGATAAACACGGTAATATTACAGAACGAAGCCTTTACTGACCATAACGGAGAACCCCACGGCGTATTTCGATTAGCCTTACGCCAGCGTGAGATAGAGATGTGTGTGACGGCCTGTTTCGTTCAGCCACGTTGCAAATTGTCAACGAAATCATATTTAACAAGACAAGAGCCGAAACAAAATATTCTTAAACAATTCAGAAAAACAATCACGAAAATAAACTAACCATTCGTTTTCGAAACTCCTTGATGATCTGCTTCCCGCTGTGTGATATGAACTGCCACACAGTTTCGATGTCGTTGCTTAGAAACTGCGTGGGAAGATCATCTTTGCGGCTCTCAACCTTGCTGGCGAACTCGAACACTGAAGGAATAGCGCTGTCAAATGCTTCTTTGTAAAAATCCGGCCTGAAAACATAACTCGATAAATCAGCAACTATAAAGATTATATAATTCATTTCCAAGGCGTAAACAAAACCGCTACTCGAATGCTAATCTATGATCCAGTTGCATTGGAGACGCACTGAGCTACGTATGTAGAATTAATAAAGTGTCTAAAAAATGCATCCTCCGTTTGAAAGATCATTTTTGATACTTTCAGCAGCATGGGAGTTTTCCAGATCTTTTGGAGAGTGGAAAGTCATTTAATGTTGATGCACACGTAGGCATCCCATCAAAACCAAAAACTACAACTCGTTCAACCATCGAACGTTCACCAAACAAAAATGTGATTAATTCCGCGGTGTTTCCTTCACGTCAAGCCTATTGTTACTATGCATGATGATGACATAGTGAAACGTGTCGTTTCTCTCCGTTACTAGAATATTGAAAGCTTCTGTGCTCAATCAAGAGTGGAACCCATGGAGAATAGCTCCACGGATGAAAAAAGATTTAAGTAAAGGATTCAAAAGAGGCTACAAAAATCAAAAAGAGCTAAAGTTTTACCAAAAAACACATGAAAAGCTTTAAAAGGTGAGTTGAAATGAGCTTAAGCTACCACAAAAATGAAGATGATCCTTCGACATAGGTCAGAACGCCGTCGTAGAACAGAAAGAGGCAGAAATCAGGACCAAATTTCATCGAACACTGTCCAAGAGTTCGATGTGCAAGGTATCCCACGAATATAATATCCTATGGACGGCATTTTATTATATATAATTCACTAAATCCGTCGATCACGTCAGTAACGGGGATGGGGAGTAAAGGTAAGTGATGCCTTCGATGGTAAGGACGCTATGCCAGCCGGGTTTTCTTTAAGCTTAACCATGGGCAATTGCTGGCAAACTACACCCTTAGCGGCGGATCGCCCAAGTTTACGATATTTTGAGCGGGCATCGCGTTATGGTATGGATGACGATCAAGTTCCGAGCGCAGGAAATCAGAAGACGAGCCGCAGACGTCATCCAAAGTATGTAGGGGTTCAGAACACGTGCCTAAGACGTCGTCCAACGTGTATAGGGACTCAGAAGACATGCCCCCGACGTGTAACTCGCGCAAGGATGCCAAGTAATGGGTACCAGTGGGAGAGGGACCAGTGAAGAGGGAATCAACGTGGTGACACATGAGTCGGAACGGACTCAGTGTCACGTGTACGTGCTTGACTCTCACTCCGTTTCTTTGTCTGCACATGCGTAAGGAAGTATTAGCGGGAAGGGGGAGGTAGCGAGAGTGACTATGGGATTCGGAGGAGTATTAGTGCCGTCGGATAGTAAACGGTGTCGACCTGTCGACCAATACCGATTAGTTTTAATTATGTTTCTGCAGATTATGCCTCCGAATGGGACTCTCATGATCTATTTCTTGTCAATGGGCACTTCGGTGAATAAATCGCATACATTGAGAGTGGATAGGGTTCATAGGAGCAGTGAAGATTCTGCCCTACGATATTCCGCAGCACTAATTTATATAGTAAAACCAGTTTCTTACTGTGATAAGAGTAAAAAGGCCTAAAGAAAAAACGAGGAGGATTGGGGTTGTTTTACTTTCGGGGTTTGGGGCGAAGCCCCTAACCAGACGTGTGGCGGCCGTTAGGCCGCTGCGGACGAAATGGCCAATGGAGGAGTTTCAAAGCAAGGAAGCAGTATCGACTGGTGAACAGGATCGGTCGCTTTCATCGGTTATTATCCGGAGTTGACTGCTTAAGGTCACAATTACTCGAACTTGTAAGTGATAGAGTGGCTCCACAAGATCTACCTATCGATCCGAAAACAAAAATTATTGGCTATGCCCAGAGTGAACCTGTTTTGTGTGGGGAATCAAGTATGGCGAGGGATAGGCAGCCTTCTCAACACAAAGCATGTCGATAAGTTACAATGAAGTCTCTGAAGTCCTGACGGATTGATTCACCTCTGGCAGTCTACACTTGTCAGAAAATGCATACTGCTTGACAAAGAACCTGATAGGGATAGTCACCATTAGGAACATGAGATTGGTCCCACATAATATCACGAACTATTTCACTTCCACAACGGTTACCAAGGACCACTTTGTCGTCCTGCACAATAATTGCAACAATGAACCTAACCTCTCAAATGTAGTGGATCCCTATATACTACGCCTTATGGATCCCTAAGCACTCCTTCCCTGTAGAAAAAGGGAAAAACAGAAAATACACTACTAAAGCAATAAAATAAACCACACTTACCTCTCAAAGAGCTCGTCAAACGACTCTATCGCTACAGCCTGATCTCTGCAGCCGCGTGGTGGCGGAGCGAACTCGGCCGCTGTGCTGGCCGACATTCCTGAAATTGCAGCAAATCTCGTTAGCTTGCAGAAACTCGGAGAACGCCTACACTATGACGAAAGCTCATTCGAAGAAGGCAACGAAGTTACGAATACGTCGAAAAATGATATACCAACAGACCAAATAGGAAAAGTACTGCTTCCTGGCACAACTTCACAAATCTCCCCCCACCCCCTAGCAACGACCCATTAATCTGAACAGGCAAGAGGCTTTCTAAAAACGATCCTATAAATAACAGAGCGATTCATCATTTCAAATTCTGGCTGCTCTCTCCCCTTGCTCGCGAGTGCTATTCTTACATCACCAAACATCAACATGTGCCACTTTGCAGGAGGAACCTGGGTTAGGACACGATGATCGCTCTGGTCTCATCGAACTGAACAACGCAAGTTGATAAGTCCAGGAGAGTTTAAAAAGCAATCCGCTGTGAGGAAAAAAGCAAAGAATGAAACGAAAACCATGCGAATACAGCGTCCAAAGAACGAACGAATCAATTTCATCTCTGGTAATTTCACCACGTCACGCAGATTTCACAAAATCAAAAAAATAGAATTTCCCTCGATAGAAAAGAATTTCCCGTTACATGTTGGAAGCACGGTGTCTGTGTCCAGGCAACACCTGATTCATTGTCTTATTGTGAACAGAGAGCTGCGATGGCCTGGCGATGAACAACCGTTTCCCTCAACGATTAATACAAATCTAATACAGTTCACTGTCCTAGAAAGGAAAAAGACTTGCATGACCTTAGTTCAACTCCAACCCTGAATCAGTCTGGAGTGCATACGCTAACCGACGCCCAGCTATAGATGACAAGACATAAAAATTAAAGCCATCACCGAATAAATGTAAATCGGACGAAAAATTGCAAAATTTTGAGTGGTTCTTTTGTTTTACTGTTAAACTGTTTCAAAGGGGGAGAACAGCAAACGGGTCCAAAATTCTTAATAAGTACGAGAACAGCAAACGGGTCCAAAATTCTTAATAAGTACGCTAGTCGTACCCTACTTAAAAAGAACGTCGTCTGATCGATCCTATACGCCTGAAAAGATAAATCAGTGGCTGCAATGGACAAAAACAGATGACAGAAGTGCTGATGTATCACCAAAGACAGGCAACTGCAGAGTTCGACAGCAGCCAACTATAAGAATAAAGCGCGCGGTGCTCTGTGCACTCTCTTCGCCAATGAACCGACAATCTGAGCGTTTAATTCCTATCACCTCGGCGGTCCCAGAGACGCCAACGCTTCAACACAGCACCGAATTTGACACAGGCACGAGCACACACGACCTTGACCCCCAATGAAACCGTGGAGTTTCCGTGACGGGATCACCTTATCGCAGCCGGTCGCGGCCGCACTTGAACTGGAAGGGCTATCCTCGGCACCAGCACACTCCGCGTGAGCCAGTGTGGCGGCCGGCGACAATTGGCGCCGCACCGTGTAATGTAAGCTAATCAGTGGCGCGTCGTGTGGCGCGAACCGAGTGCGCAGCGTTCGCGGATCAAGAGCGCGACCGGTGTAGCTGCTGCTCCTGGCGAGGCGCACCGCAGCGCTGCACCCACGACGAGCGCTGAATGGGCGACGGCTGACTGCAGTGCTGAAACGTCGACGACGACGACCAGGCCGAAGGAACGGACGCAACGGACGGCGACGACGATCGCCACCGCTGCCGCCGCCGCGATCGATCGCGCACTCGTCAATCACACGGCGATTAAGCTAACAGCAGCACTCACAAACACACGCACACTCATCTACAACACATCGAACGTCTAGCCGGTGGCGCGGCGAAGGGCCATTTATCACCTGGGCTCTAGCGCAGAAAAATTTCGGCGCAACAGCTCAGCGAAGGACTTAACCTCGACTCCTCGGAGGAGTTTTTATCGGCCCTGTGCCCACGAATTGCTTCGGGGCGCTATTCTGAATCAAATATTCCGCAAGTGGCAGGCGTCACAGAGCAGTCGAAGAAGGTCCAGGCTGTCGAGTGAGCTCCGATTCCAGCCCCTCGGCTCGGATCTCGCCCAGCCCCACCAAGGCTTTCATCCCTATTGGGTTGGCGACTTGGCACCAGACTTATCTATGAAGGATAAAACAATGACTTGTCTATCGGATGACGAGCGCGAGTCATTGTGTAGGCCAAATACGCAAAATTAGTGTGTCATGTGCATCATAGAAGGCAACTGAATGACGCTGACCTTCCATCTCCATTCCACAAGGCTCCAGCTTCTTACTGATAGTGAGCCACATCATTCAATTCACTAAGGCAATGCAAAATAGTAGCTGTAAATCAATAGAGTAAAGAAATTCTCATACAACGATCTTATTTATAATAATCAGTCTAATTCATAATGCTTAGTGCAAATGTTATACTGCATCACGCTTTGGCTAGTAAATATTCCTTTTCTTCCCCTTTTTTCAGCAAACGAACTCCAAAATCGCCTTGAAAAAAGCAGTCTCTACTTTAGACAAACCAAGGAAGGGGTCGCGGCTGCGTTAGGTGAATCTCTTTTGCTGATTTTTATCACTCTTAACTGAATAACTTCTGTGTTTTTGCTTTTGACAACCTTAGAAAGGCAAACTTTTGCTGCGCTCTTTTGCTGAACTTACTTAGTTTCTCCCCTGGTTCAATGCATGTTCTGTCCTGTTCTGTTTAGCTGACCGTTGTCTACGGAATGCAGCATAGTAGGTTAGCTTTTCCACCGTTTCGTGCCCTATTGCGTGGTCTCACAATGACTCCGAATTATGTTCGAATCTGCTACACGTTTTTCAATGTAAGATAAAGGATAAGGATAAAGAGCGGCATTAGTCAATCCTTTTTTGAGGCGTCACGCATGCTAATTCTATGGAATGTTGCGGAGACAATGTACTATGCTCACACAATGACTTGCAGTGGCCAGCCGATGGGCAGGTCAGAGCTTTATGCATCCCAGATCACTCTGGTACCAATTAACTGGTGCGGGAGCGATGAAGGTGGGGTTAGCCTAGAGGTAAATTCGAGCCAAGAGCCTGGAATCGGATGCAAGCGATAGTCACTGGCCTATCTAACTGCGCTGCCACGCGCAGATAAACGATATAACGAAAAAATATACATAAAGGATTGCCTACATTCTACTTCTGCGACATTGGGACTTGCAGTGGCCTGCCAACGAACAATTCAGTGCTTTCATCTTCCCAATACCTGGTGCCAGGTAACCAGGTAAGGTTTGTTGGAGGGTATGGAAGAATTCCGCCGGTTTGGGCGGGACCAGAAGCAAGAACCTTCATTTGGGCGTGCAGGCGACCCTCGAGACAGCTCCTCAGACCACACTATACGATTCGCTAATAAATAAACAAATAAAGGATCAATTCTAGCTTCGAAGGGGCACCGCTACAACATAAAATCGAACAACCAGACGACACACAGGCAGAGTGGACCTCCGAGATACTGCCTGCAAACCACTGTCCTCATAATAGGCTAGATTAATGCGTTATGCTTCTTGATAGACTACGTTCAACTTTGCTAATTTTGCCGAAAAGGCAAAGGAAAGTAAGTCTCTCTCCATTAGGACACATCCTCATGGAACCAACAAATAAATGCACACAGAGAGAATATGACACATGCATGACACATGCATAGCGATCCTCGCATCGCGGTCATTCAAGGGAGTTCAGACATACGCTTCAGACCCTTCCCTGATCAGTAAACAACGACACATACCAGCAAGCGGACTCAAACTGTCTTCAGGTGCCTTTAAGGCTATACTGTGGCTATGATACTACTGTCTTTCCCCTCGTCTCCTTACAAGCTGACACCCACTCACCCCCCCCCCCTTTTTTTCTCGGGTTGCTCAGAAGTCCACTGGCTAGTTCGCAACACCTGAATACTTGGACATCTTTGCTCACCCCTGCAACACCTTTGGGAGGATACTTCCGCACCGTGCCAAATTAAGTCGTCGAGCACACCAAGACACAGATCATGACATCATCATTTTCATTAGCTTCTGTCCCGCTTGGTGGAGGGGTCCGCTCTTCTGGTGTGGTGACGCCAGATCTCCCGACCAAATGCTTGATCAGGGTGCACACCAGCCATCTTTCAGTCCAAGTGCAACGTATCTAGCCAACGTTGCTTCGGGCGTAGGCCCCATCATGACATACTTCCAAAATTTATGAGAAAGATCTGGGGGCATGCATGAACGGCTTCTATATTCCAGAGACAACTACTGCACGTAGTTTATCCGGAAAAGACCGACAGACACCCGACGTCACGGGATGCGAGGCGCCGAAATCATGCGGGCGCGTGTCGACCGCAAGCAAACACTGACACTAAGTTCATGAAAAACCGGCCGCTGCATCGAACTACACCGGTAGTGCAGCCGCTCGTCAAATTCTGATGATGAATCCGAGCTCCTAAGAACAAAACGGCGTTCACCAGATGACGGCCTGCACATCTAGTGTTAAGCAGCAGGTAGGTCAGTCATACACGATACTTCAAAACACTAGGTCCATACAGCAAAGCACTGAACGGCAGCCCCATTTGTCGGCAGGAGAACGAATGATCCGCTCACGTCAACGATGCCGTAAACAATCGAACGGTACCATTGTGGCGCCAGACACCCGCATTCCCATCCACGGTGCTGCTTCGAACTCGGCTCAGAATGATGGAACCGGAACCACTCGAGGCCGTACTCTCGAGTGTTTGCTTAAGCCCTTTGAAGCTCACCGCTGTTGAAGCTCTCATTCCAGCTGTTTGAAAAACCAGACCCCCTTTACTTCGAGAGATATCTAAGAAACACGAATTTTCTATCCGTCGCGCTATTCTTCTGCATATAACCACGTTATTTGCCAGTCATTTTGTCCACACTTAATCAATGACCTCCGACCCCAGAGGCGTGCAAGCTGCATCAACTAACCGATCAATGTCGATCGAAGGAATGGATGCTAATGAGGAGGTTCTCAGGAAAGGCATGGAATCGATCGACCATACAATGTTGATCGATAATATTGGTCACCGCCTTCGGACGAGCGTAAAATTGGAATCGCATCAAAGCAAAGGGCAGTTGGTGAGCTCTCAGGAAGAAACTGTATCAACCAGGGGCCAGATTCATCGACCGCTTAACGGTAAAAATACCGCCAAGCCCCTGATATGTCATTCATCAGCACCAGGTCGGGCGGTATTTTCACCGTTGGAGGGCTGTGAGCGGTTGATGAATCTGGCCCAAGACGACAGATGAGGTAAAAAAAGGTAAAGGACGACGTTAATCAATCCGTTCGTGGGATGCGCCACGCATTGTACTGCTACGGGATATCCTACGGGATATGTAGACGCCACCTGAATCGTGTTTAGTCTGCACAAGCAAGGACTTTTGGTGGCCAGCCGATGAACATGTCATGGTTTTATCAATAGGAGAAAGGATAAAGGACGACGTCGCTCAATCCCTTTTCGGATATACCACTCATTCTACTTCTATGGGATGTCGTGGAGGCGACGCGCAGTATTTAGCCATACAATGACTTGCGGTGGGGCCAGACGATGAACAGGTCAGCGTTCCTCTCCAGACAAGTTTGGTAACAATTTACTGACCCGGAGGGATGGAAGGCCTTCTTGGCCTAAATGGGACCAGAACAACAGGGTCGAGCCCTTCAACGCGTAACAATCAAGGGCTCGCCCCATTGCGCTACCCAGTGCAAACACATACTATCATTAGCCATCCGTTAGCATGAGACAGACTAGAATTGAAGCGAAGTAGAAGTCTGAAATGAAACGACTCCGACGAGTTTCTCCTTTTCGATGCGTCACAAACTTGTCAGAGCCCCGACAGACTTCCGTCCAATTGAACATCCGCAAAAAGCGAAAACGATCGCGACTCCTTTCGCTAATCAATAAAACCAACACACGAGAAGATTAGGCACAGAACTGCGTCCGCCGAACCGACGGAGGAATTCGAGACGAACTTTCGATCGTTCTAGGATAACAAAATGCCAGAAACGCAATACCCGCAACGCTTATCAGTGAAGTCATCATGGGAGCCAATACAGGAAGCGAAGTCAGCGAAAACTTCCCGGAGCAGTTCCTCCGCATTCATGCAACGACGACGCATTGACGAGGCGCCTTCGCCAAACGTGGTCAATACGAGAATCCAATGGATGAGTCAGAGGACCTGGTCACCACAGAAGAGCACTGTGCGACTCAAACATTGAACTTTTCAGGCACCTGCGATGCCGATTCCTGGGCGAGTGTATCGTTTTTTTCGAACAGATCGTGCCCAACAAATCCTCTTTCCATTTGATTAAACAAATTCTCGACGAGCAGTGACTAGAAAATGACCAGAACAGACACGTTTCCGAACGAAGAAGCACGAGTATGGCAGAGGAATCTGCTCGTGTCTAAGAACAACGTCAGTATTTTCCCTAAGCCGAACGTTTTCCGCCCACAAAGAACTCCTTATTCCGACAACAAGTCAGAGAACGTTCACTGGCATAGCAACGAGTTACGGATTCGTTCCGAAAGTGCGTGAGGCAGGTCGCAGCTCAATGATATTTCCGTTATAGTAACCCTTTTTTAAACAGTCCTCTACTGTGTGGTCGTGTGGTAGCGCAGAGGAAGGGCTGCCGGCTGCCCCTTGTAACCGATCTCAGGTTCCTGGTTCGAATTTCCTACCTAGCCCAACCGATTCTTCTGCCCCTTTGGGGTAAGTGAATAGGTACCAGACTTGTGTTGAAAGATGATACATCACTGACTTTTCCATCGGCTTGCCACCGCTAATCATTGTATGGGTCAAATTGTTTCCATGACATCAGGTGTAAGTGGAATGCGTTTCACACCTTCAAAAGGGATTGATTAACGCCATCACTGATCCTTTTATCTATTATGCGACAATTTTGCAGACGTGAAGCAGTCGACAGAACGTATGGTGTCCTGCGACACCACGAATCGACCATCGCCTCGTTATGTGACCAGGCCAGCCAAGCCTAGTATAGTTCTGGAGTTGGTGAATTGTTAGCTAACGTAACGTAGACGTCTGGGAGGAACGTTATACCGAGTTGCGCATAGGTTCACCGCACAAGTCACTGGAAAGGTTAATTAAGATGAAATACAATAGAGTGGTCTTCGAGATAAGTGAAAAGCCTACCGCACCTCAGAAAGGAAGCGACTGACGCCAACCCTATCCCTTCTTACCCTTTCTACAATGACTCGCTATGGCTATACTACCACCAGATCAGTGGAATTTCCTTCCAAGCGGGTTTGGCGTCAGTGTTCTGATCCAATATCAATGGAAAGTTGCTCCCACTTAATAACGACTCATGGCCTGCCGATTGCTATCCTCATCGGATAGGATAAGGATAAAGAAAGGCCTTACTCAACCCATTTTGGGATGCGCTACTCATTCCAGTTCAACGGGATGTCATGGAGGCGATTTGAATGCGCATTTGGCTTATACAATGACATGCGGTGGCCGCAACATGGACAAGTCGGGCCAATGGATCCTCCGTCTATGCCAATGCATGATTCCTCAAGTTGATGAGAAAAAGAACTAGAATACCCCTAAAAATGGATCGAGCACACATAATTCCTGATCATTCCACACGACAAGCTCCTAAAGCTCATGAAGAATGGTCTCTTTTTTTGTAATATAAAAAGTTTACCCCTCCCCTTCAGTGTTATAAACCGCAGAGAACCAAATACCAAGCAATCCTGCGGCATCTTTCTACATACGATCGGGATACAGTCATCTCCGGACCAAATGTTACTTGATCACAGGAATTTCTTCAGAATATCCTCCAGTTTCTCTCTTCTTGAAACATCGGCATGGTTAGTTCTTGTTGTTATTGTCAGTAATGTGTCAACACGAAGTTTTAAGGTGGATCTTTATTTCAGCCGTACGTTTCAACTAATTCGTCGTCTTCAGAGGATCTATGCGCCTCTGGAGGCAAAGAATTAGTCGTAACGTAAGGCCGAAATAAAGATTCACCTCAAAACCTCGTGCTGGCACATTACTGACAATTTCTTCAGAATACTCTTCGTAGATGTACTACGGGAAGCAACCGGTCCACTTAGGTACATTTTCACTTTACAGGATGTTAAATCAACCCAAAATAACTTTTAATTACAATCTCGCTTGACATAGACAGATCCCCCAACTGACTCACATCCCCTTAGAATGTCATCAATCGACGAAACAGAGAGTGATGAATCTCTAACACCACTCACACCCTTGGGCAGCATAGAATCGCCGCTCAAATAACAATCACAGATGAAAAGGATCGAGCAGATCCATCTTCGCAATCATATCCTGAATCAAAGCCTAATGGCACCTCCTTCGTTGCAAGCCAATTATGCCTTAGAAATCAGCTGGACATAGAGCCGTGTAGCAGCAGCAGCAGCAGCGGCGACGACAGGAGCGCTGCACGGGTTGACGCGGCGCCGCTTGGCGAGGAACAACTGGTTCCGTCGCACGCGGCTGCCGCTCGCGTCCACTCCACACGGGGTGCACGTCGCGGGTGCGACGCCATATCAAAATCCCCATCTCTTTGCGAGTCCTAGCCCTCTGTCTATACACCTGGTTCACTAGACCGTTCCGTTTCTGGCGTACACGCCTCAACAGATATAATAGGGAATGGCATTTGAATGCTGCTGAACAGAACCGCAGCGAACACTTGCGCCACAAAGCAAAAGGTACCGTAGATGACTAACGGATGGAAGCTTGAGGAGTCTATTTTTCCGAAGATATATGAGTTCATCTATTTAACCCCGCGTAATCAAGAAGGTATCCCAGTCGGAGGAGGTGACGACTATTGGCATGCACCCGATTCCAGGTTCTTGGTTCGGATTTCCCGCCCAGGCCAACCAAGCCTTCCATCCCTACCGGTGGTCAGTGAATGGTATCAGACTCCTCTGCGAAGGATAGAACACTGGCTTGTGCATCGGTTGGCCGCCGTAGTCCATATGTTGGCCAAATATACATTGCAATAGCCCCTACGACATCGCCTAGAAGTAGAATTTGTGGCGCGCCTCAAAAGGGATTATTTACTCTTTATCAACAATTAAGAGCGCTAAAGCACACGCTTCTCTCAGAAGGTTCAGAAGCGAGACGGAAACAATATCTCTGGCTGAATTGAGTCGGACATTGGTTTCTTCTGCAAATCTGAAGCGCCAAATATTTATATTTAACACGTAAGTGAATTCTGCTACTTGTGACGCTACTAATCGCTTCCATGGCGTTGAATTTATGAAACCATTTAATGCAAATTAGTACTGACACATTAGCTGCCCCACTTCGATCGACAAACAACATATCGAAAATACGAGTGGTATAGACACTCTTAATTGCTGAGGAAATAAAGAAAAAGTCAGTTTTAAACTGCTCTAAACTAAATCAAAGTGCTTTGCAAATTAGCCGAACAGCTGCTTAGGTACTGAAACCATTAGTAGCCGATTGAAAGGTAATCAGTCCCTAAGCTGGGGGGGGGGGGGGTGGGAGTTGAAAGTTTGGTTACCCTTATATCGGTATTCAATAAACAGAAGATGACCTTCCTCCTTTCCATGAAGTCAAATAGCGCTGAAAAATCATTGTACACTGAAAAAAAAATTCAAGCAAAATGCGATCATTCGTAAAATATTCGGCCATCTGAATAAGGGATTAATCCGACATGCAATGAAACGCTCCCAATATAAAACAGGAATGCACCCAATCCAATTCCTTATAGAAAGAAGACCAGTAGTACCTGCAACATCTGAAGGAAGATTCAGACTCGTTGTTCTATTGCTTAGCCGAAATCGTGGAGGTCTAAAGACCATTCAAACTGCGGCTGAGCAAACACATTTCAGCGCGTAACACTCACGTACGCACGCTTCTCACCTACGCTGTATGGCCCTACATCGCGCTGTATGATCGCAATTCTACAGCGTGTAGCGGCAGAAGGTTAAAAAGGGGTGTGAGGTTGAAAGACTCTTACTTCTTGAAGAACTTCAGGGACCTCCATTTACAAGCAGGGAGTCAGCCGAGAACGTCTCCTCAGTGTACTGTTTCCATCTATTTACCTTGCTCGCTGTCAGCGAAATGCTTGACAAGCTGCAAAACTTTAGGAAAACACGCTGTTTTGGCACGAGCACGACCCACGCCATGCTCATATCAACACAAACTTCACCTGCCTCATCTGAAGCGACAGCAGAGAGTACTACTTCTGCAGTTACACAAATGGTTTACTGGCTGAACTGTAACGCTGCTGAGAGAGAAAAGGTTGGGGATTTTTAAGAAAGTGAAAAAACAGACGAGACCCACAATTGATAACACTTCATAAAAAACTGTGAAACACAGAAATCCTGTAGTAAACACTACGTAGGGATAGGCCATGAATTCAACTTCACGTGGCACATTCCACCTCAGTAAGGACTGCACGGTATAAGTTGAAGGAAGCGCGGGCTGTCGCGTGCTCCCCGAGCCGAGGTTCTAGTTTCGAGTCCTGCCTAGGCCAACCACGTCTTCTATGCCATCCCCTCGGTATCGGCGAACTGCTACCAGATTTGCCTGGGTATGATGAAACGCTGACCTATAGATGATCGGGCTACCTCAAGTCAGTGCACGGGTCAAACACGCATTTCAATTGTCTCCATGATGTCACGTAGAAACACATTGCATGGCGCATTCAAAGACTGACAAACATCACCTTTCTAGTGTGCGCGATCACTGAGTAAAGTTTTAGGTGCCGCAGAGAATGCCTTTAGTTCTATTCGTATTCACAGCTCTAAAATGCGCGAATTGGCAGCCCACGCATTCTAATTAAACTGCAGAGGATAAAAACGGCCCTAGTCCATCTCTGCTTCGGATGCACCGCGCTTTCCTCTCTGCGAGATATCGTATAGGCAAGTTGAATACGCGTTTGGCGTAGAAAACATGCGGCACCCTTCCGATAAAAAGGATCGTTTCATCCTTCCAGACAAGTCTCATGAGGGTCGACTAGACTACGCCAGCGAAATATGAACCATGGATCGATGTGACATGCATACGACTTCTCAGACTGCCGGCGCCTATTTCGCTTTTGTTCTTGAAATCAAACGAGGCAACACAAACCACGAGATAGAATTATGCAACGAATAGAGGGTAAAACTGTATGTTTGTGGAGCACTCGTGTTCTGGCACCACATAACATCACGAATATGTGTTTGTGCTGTTCAGTAAATGGTCGACAAACCAGAATTCAATCCTCTTCTCTGCCATCAGATTACCCGAAGCCTGAGAAATGAAAGGCTTAGTTGACTTAGACGTTATGCTAAACCCAAAATCAATCACTTCTAAGAATATCAACATTTCAAAGAACTGTACTTGCAGCTGTATCATCTATGCAGTAGAGTGACACAGTCCATAGTAGTAGACACAGATTGTTTCAAGTCTAAAAAATATAAGAGCGATGAAGAGTTTAGAAAATGAAGAAATAAGCGCAATAAGTATAAGGATAAAGGATAAAGGACGGCGTTACTCAATTCCTTTTTGGGATGCGCCAGCGCATTCTACTTCTACGGGATGTCGTGGAAGCGACATGAATGCGTATTTGGCCATACAATGACTTGCGGTGGCCAGCCGATGAACAAGTCAGCGCTTTATCCTTCCCAGACACGTCTGTTACCAATTCACCGACCCCGGGGGGATGGAAGGCTTAGTTAGCCTGGGCGGGAAATCCGAACCAGGAACCTGGTATCGGGTGCAGGCGACGGTCGGCGCCTCCTCCTACTGCGCTACACGCGCCCAAGCGCAATAAGTAAAGCGATTAATTACTAATGACCTCCTAAAGAAAGCGACCCTTACAACCTAGCCATTATTTGATTTTGTTGGCTTCAATGAAAGCGCTGATGATGTAGTGGTACAGTATTCTTATATGAAAGGTGAGTGTCTGGGTTCGAATCCGACCCGGCATAAGAATTTTGATCGTAACAAAACATCTTTGGGTACTTATCGGGCTGGTGCCCGTTCCGAACTTGCATGATCGTGGAACACTCACATAAACACAGAACTAGGCAAGGGAAGGAATTCCGGGGTCTGGCTGATCTAACTTATCCGTTTCAAGATGGCTTGCCGGTGCGTGGTGGGCACCAGCCCGCTTAGTACCCATTCTTGTAACTATAACACAATAGATCGAACATAATAACCAAATGGTGTGCCGTATGTTGTAATTGTAGACTTCGTACGTTACTAAAACCAGCTTCTCTTCCACCCATGTAAAATTGGTAACTTTGGAAGTTCTTGCAATTAGAAAAGTGGATAATAAATCAAAACTTTCTTCGACTTTACACTAAGATAAGTGAGTTTATTTAGACATTGTTTATTCATACTTTAAATAATGTGGCATCTCTCTCATCTCTCCGCTTCACTGATGAGCCACTGACGAGATGCTACAACAAAAAAGGTTCGTATGAAGGTTATGTCAAAACGAACCTTTTATTATTTCTTTAATTCAATAAGTTTGACAATTATAATTCTATGGTTTCTTACTCATTGTTTTACTATATTTCAAATTATTCATGACATCCCTAAACCTCGAGTTTCAGAGGAAAAAACAATCCAGAAGGCATGCTCCTTCCATCCCTTACACTACCCAAGCTAGCGCAGTAAAAGTATCGAGGAACAAATAAGTCACCTCTACCTAAAATATCGAAAGGGAACGTCGAAATAATCGTCAAGTGTTAATCGCATCCAGCGAAAGGGAATGCGCGCTCCTATTTCAGAAACGGCTAGCCACGAGCGCGCGCGCACGACGCTGCACCCGATTGAAATCTCCCACCGCCCATAATCGACGTCGGGATTCGGGTCAAGAGGATATGTCATTCGCCGCGCTCCACGCCGCATTGCTTCTCAGCTATTATGCTTTTGAATCGCATTCATTCCACTCCTAGCGCATGGGAACTCTGGCAAACTCGAAAAGCAATAACTTAGCGCGAATCTATTGAAGGACATCTGGAACTATAGCTCCCATGTTCACTTGTAGGGCATATGGTCTGAAAACTAGGGCTTGAAAGAAGCACGCTCATGTTACACCGTCTTCCGAAATGATAAGTAAACGAACGGAAAACCAATGAACCTATGGTTAGACTAGCAAGGAACTCACATCACATCGTTAGGGAACACATAATTGTGCAACATGATTGCTAAATAAATAAATAAATACATTAAAAAGCAATAAAAGAAGTAAAAAAGGTATAAAAAAGTAGATATCTAGGATAAGGGCATGTACGGAATTTTATGCGAAAGGGTTACTTTACCCTTGCTGAGACACGCTTTCCGATAACAAAACTTTTCGAGAGCAGTGTTGGAATCAAGCGTTCTGTCACTCGTACAATGTTCTGTTCTGAAAACCATTTAGGCTTCCTGACAGGTATAGTAATATTCAACCAAAGAACAAATACAATTTCACTCATAATTTTTGAAACTGGGATAACTGTGAATCTATTCCTCGTGAAAGCTGAACCATAATCCTTCCCGTGGCAATTAAACATCTCTAATCATGCAGGAAACTATTTCATTTTAAAGCAGCTTGTTGAAAGTTGCTGAAACTCTTACAGTAAAGCTATGGTAGTCACAATCATCCTTCTCATATGATCAGGGACTAATATGCTGGCAAGGAAGCAAGTTCATAGCATGAAAATATGTAATGCCACTTTGCACTCCAATAGCCAATAAGCCCCGATAACGCCTTTTTCGTGACCTTTCTGGGCATATAAGCTAAGCAGGCTTTATCCAATAGGACGAGAAAGGTTAAAACGCTTTCTTACTTAAAAAACAAGCTGCTAAGCACAGCTATACAAAAACGTCGGGCGCTCTTAGCTAATACCTTTACAACAACCAATTGTTGTCAAGAGCACGGCGCACCAACACCATAAGGTCATATTCTAGCCAACAATGCTGCTCAGCCGGAAGCGTCCGTGAGCAGTCTACCACATCGAGGTTCAAATTTTAAAGGAGTGATATTACATTAAAACACACGGGTGCGTATAGCGCTGTCGAAGGTGCTGGCTGTCGCGTGCACCCAATACCAGGTTTTTGGTTCAGATTTCGCGCCTAGGCCAAGCAAGCCTTCCACCCTCCAGGAGCGATGAGTTGGTAACAGACTTGCCTGAGAAGGATAAAGCGCTGACTTTTTGGCCACCGCAAGTCGTTATACGGCCAAATAGGCATTTAAATCTCCTCCTCGACATACGGTAGAAACAGAAGGCATGGCGAATTCCAAAAAGGGACTAAGTAACGCCGTCCTTTATCCTCTATTACGCCGAACAGTACTACATTCTCCCACTTTGAGATCAAGGGAGTGATCACCACAGCATCCACTTGCTCCTTAAACGGCAACATCTACAGGAGCTTTTGACCATAGTCTTCGCTGTGTCCTACGACAACTAAACCGTGGTAAATATAAATCTACATTGGAATGGAGTCATTACTTCACGCATATGGCTTTAAAGATGAACCATAAAGATTAAAGGTCGGCGTCAGTACATCCCTTTGAACAGTGCGCCACGCATTCAATTTCTGCAGGATATCACTGAGGCAATTTGAACGCGTATTAGGGCCTGTTCATACTTCGCGACAAAAGCGACAAGAGCGACTGGAGAGACGGATGTAGTGTGGTGTGCGTAAATAATTACGCATTTCACACTACATTCGTCGCGGACGGAGCGTGGAGTACGCAATTATTTACGTACCCCACACTATGTCCGACGCTCTTGTTGCTTTTGTCGCGAAGTACGAACAGGCCAGTATGAACAGTATGAACAAGGGCTGTACAACGCCTTTAGGTGTTCAGCCAATGAACAATTCAATGCATTCTTCTTCTCAATCAGGTCTGATACTAAATAACCGACCTCGGAAAATATTGAAGTCTCCGTTTGGCCTAGGCGGAACCGCAGGCAAAAATCTCAACTTAGTGGCAGGTGGCATCCGGCGAGCACCTCCACCTTTTAACGCGCGCTCCAGGGATAGAACGTATAACAAAAATGCAAGGAAGACTACCACCTATCCAGATTGCAACAGAAAGGTTTCACGAATGTCTTACTAGCCTCTTGACTCTTCTACGATGTTCGAGGACTACGACAAAGGAACGAGATTAGTTCCTACAGAATAAGTCACACAGTGCAGTCTTATTGCAGAAATGGTAGTGTTGTCGATCACGAAAGATTTGGAAAGCCGATATATCAACTTATGCCAGAAAGGACGCAAATTCATGTATAAACCTTTGCTTGCCTATAGATCTGCCAGTATTCCTTGAAATTCTGTTTAATTATGAGGACAAAAGTCATGAAGCCAATCCGAAAATAATACAATAACAAACATTAGATCCGTAATAAATGTAGCCCAGGGTCAGCTTGCCAAAGCTTCGCGCGCAACATATTCCACAGAACAAGGGAAGGCAACTGGATAGCTCATCTTGGAAGGCACCGTAACATCTATTAAAGGAGCTGAAGCGTACACATTCCGCCACTATGAACTGGTTCTGAACAACTTGCAAGAACACCAGGAAGTAATCTCTTTAACTGCAACCACTCTCACATCTGCCATTAGCGGCTTTCCAATGGATAAGATCACAGAAGCCCCTTGCACCAGTGTTCCCTAAGCCTAGACCATAAGAAACTCATCCAATTATGCGACTGACACCTATACTAAGCAACCAGTGCACGGCAAACAAAGCGGGCGGGCGGTATTCTTTGGATCGGACGCGAGGTGAGCAGGAGGCGTCACTGCTGGCTCCAGCACACGCACACACAGCATAGCACAGCAGCGGCACACGCATATGTTCACCCGCAATCGATTCCACGCCTATAATGCTGGCGACATCGCAGGAAACACCACCAGTTGACGGCATTGGTGGATAATAATTGAACTGCACCGCGACATGGCCACCGGGTAAAGCTGCAAAACCTGAGCGTTTTCCAATTTTATTTCAGCTTTCACAGAATTAAACGGAGCTATGTATAGCTCCAGCCAACGCAGACACTGGACACACGTCACAGCGCATAAACAGCTGCGGCTCCAAATTGCTTCCAGTCGCGACGGTTAGCGTCATAAGGACGAGTCGGAAGCTCAGCAGCTATAAGTGGGAAGCGCCGTGGAAACCGGTTCGCAATGGGCACAGACCCGAGCACGATCGAAAAAATCGCAGTCAAGATTGATGGCGAACGCTGGTGTGGGAAGAATCAGTTCAGTAATTCATGGAAGAAGTAAGAACGTAACACCTCATATATGTGGGAGCATTCCTCTCATCACCGAGATTTGAACTGACACTAACCATTAGAGATGCATGTTTTTCTTGTGCTAAACTGTTCTAAGAAAGTGAAGAAACCTTAAACATGAAAGGTAAATCTCATTATTCAGTCCCTGCCTGGTGTGCGCCACTTACTCTACCTCTGAGGAACATCTTGGGATCGGATTCATCAACGATTTACATAACTTTGACAGAGAACTCACAGAGGAAAACTCAGATAATGCGGCTTATCGCTCACCTTATCGCTTGATAAACCACACTATCAGAGTATCGGCTGTAATTTTCTGTGTTAAATTACTGTAACTCGTTGATGAATCCGGCCCCTGGGCGCAGTTCGAATTCACCTTTGCTCTACAAAACTTCTGCTCACCAGGCATGAACAAGACAGCCCTCTACGTATCCCTCTAACCACAAGTCTGTCACCTATACCTACCCCATAGCAATGGAAAGCTGGTTGTACCACGCGTGAAACAAACTTTATTAGCGATCACGAGAATGAAGCTCACAGCTTGCCCTTTACCAGCTGGTCGACACGCTGATGGGAGTCTTATACCGAAAAGGTAGGTCCCTGTTTTCTGCCTCTCCCTGACACTGCTTCGGGCTGTTAAACAAGACCTGGAGTTCAGCTGATTCAGTTGGCCTCGCTACCCAACTGATCCCAGAACTATCGGTTCACTCCTACACAAAAAGTCCCCATTGGGCACTGACATAGGGTAAAACTATGATGCGTTTTATCTAATAGAATAAGAGCTCTAAGTGAACTAATAAAAAATCCTCCAAGAAGCATCAGCGAACCATAAAGTGCAAGGATTGACGTTAAGGAGCCTTTTTTTTGTGTGACGGGCGCGTGGTGACGAAGGGGGAGCCGGCTGTCGCTTGCATCCCGAATTGAGGTTCTTGGTTCGTGTTTCCCGGCTAAACCAAGCAAACTTTTCATTCCTCTGGAGCAGGTGAATTGGTATCAGACTTGTCCAGGAAGGATAAAACAATGAGATCTTCATTGACTGGCCAACACAGGTCATTGTGGCCAAATGCGCATTCAAATTGCTCCCACGACACATCTCGTAGAAGTCGAATGCACACGGCACACTCCGGTACAGGACTAATTAACGCCGCCCTTTATCTCTATCCTTTATTTGGCTAGCACTGCGTATTGCGCTTTTTACTGCAAAGACGCATTAAATGGCTTCCTTCTCTTCCTAGTTGGCTCACAAAATAACTTGCAACAGCCAGCAGTCGGTGAAGAAATGGGTTCTTCGTTACCAGACATCTGGTACCAATTCGAAGATCCCGAATAGATAGAAGGCTTGGTTAGCTGCACGCGGACCGAAACTAAAACCTCGAAGAAGTACCGTAAACGGCGCATTGGAAAACGGCTTACTACTGGATGTAGCTGGATCTATGGAAATCCAGAATCCAAGAGATCTCAAGCAATAAAAGTCATCCACCTTTCCATTTTTAGCCTGTAGTCGCAATAGACAACTCGTCACTCTTAGAAATACGTGTTCCGAATAAACAAGATCACCCCCTCCCCCTCCTCCACCACAAAAAAAAAGTCTGGAAGGCGCTGACAGTGTGTGACCATATTTCCTGCCTGCTTCGCTCAGCAATTCTCACAGGTGTAATTGATAAGGCGGAGGACCCGTAAAAATCACACAAAGGAGCAGATGCTTTATAATACAATTTCTTACCTTTCAGTCAAAAATCCTCTAAACGTTCGAATAAAAATTACAACTGAAACGCTACTGGAATCTAATCTATAGTTCAATGGACACATTTGGTGGACATCCGTGATGAACAGAATTCCTGCTTTCCTATCAATTTGAGCTAGGCTTTAAAAAAATCGCCAAAATTAGCAAGAAATCAAAGTTCCACGACTAGGAACTAAATATAGAAAAAATTCACGCACTGGTTAACTGACAATAAACTTTTTATTGTTTCAACTGGGAAAAGTAGGAAGTGTTTTTCAGCACACAATTTGGTGAAACCAAGTTCACAATTCATTCAAAGCCCTTTTTGAGACCTAGCGAAGGAAACCGCTATACGAAGAGTGTCCAAAAATGAACCACCATTAGGAACACCAAACGATTTCAACCACATCATTCAACCAAGGTCCTAACCACGGAGTGCTTCTCGCGGTCACCTCTCGGTTTCAAGAGCGGTCGCCAAGCGGGTCTCAATCGCCTCAAGTCCAGTCGCGGTGTAAAAATTGAGTACACTTCGTTCGCCGAATTGGTTGGCAGTTTTGAGATCGTCGGCACCAGCCATGCCTAGGGGTTATACTTGCTACGCCTTGGAACTGATGGTTTAAGTCAGCTGCAGACCCATAGCCTTCATCGGCACTGTTCTGCGGATGTCTGCCACCGGAAAGCCGTAACTGATAATCACAGCTTATATACATTCGGGTTATTTTGTGTGTTCGTTTGTGAGCCCGAAAAATTAATGACAGCCGGATGTGTTTCATTGAATGCTGCCTCTAGTGGTGCGTTTCGGATTGGAATCACACAAACACAAGGTTAGCTCTAAGGTCCCAGATCGCAAGGAAGCATAAGGATTAAAGATGTCGCTAATCTTAGGATGCGCCACGCATTCTACGAGGGATGTTATGGAGGCAATTTGAATGCGTATTTGTACTGTACAATGGCTTTCGGTGGTCAGCCAATAGACAAGTCAGTGTTTTGTCCTTTCCAGACAAGCCTGGACCGGTTCATTGATCCCAGAGGGACGGAAGGCACGATTGTCTGGACAGAAAATCCTAATCCAGAAGCTGGAAGCTTGTGCACACGACAGCCGACACCTCTTTTGGCGATGGTACCAAGCATCAATGCAGATCATTCCTTAAAATCGACAGAACTAGTAGAAAAATAGAAGCTTTCATGTTTAGAAACGAGACAGAGAGAAAGTTTGATGATCTGTTTAATTGATCATAAACTTATTGTTTTGGCAGGAAGAACGTTCTTGGACAAAAAATGAAGGACAAGAAAATAAGCGTTCATCAGTAATGAAATAGTCAAGTAAGGATAAAAGTCGGTACTGATCAATTCATCCGAAGGTGAATGACGGAACGACGACTTCTGTGAGCCTCCACAGAAGCAATAATGCATAGCGACCCATGAGGGTAAAAGGTAAAGGACGACGTTAATCAACCCTTTCAGGATGCGCCACGCAATCTACCTCTAAGAGACGTCGAGGCGACTCAAGTGCGAATCTGTACTAGCACGACCCTGACGAACACACCCCCGAATGGTTACCGTATCCTTTAGGCGTCAGAAAATCGGATTCGTGCAATGAACACTTCTCGGCGGCGCGCGCTCGGTTTTAATCGATGTGCATATTTTGCACGGGCGACAAGTCGCTCTCGTCGCAAAGTATGAACAGGCCCTTGCGTGCCGTACACGTCAGCCAACGTGCCTAGGAGTTCAGTAGCCGTGCCGAACACGTCGGCCAACGTGCCTAGGAGTTCAGTAGCCGTGCTCGTGTAGAAACTGCTTTCGTCGCCCGCGGCTGGGTTCTGCGTTCTTCGAGCGCTAGGAAAGGGACTCCTGGGTGTGTGCCATCCAAGCTGCTTGTGTGGAAACCGCTTTCATCGCACAGGGGAAGTCCGCGGCTGGCGGGCAATGTAGACCCGACGCGCGATCTCTAAGCAGGAGGGCGCAGACAACCGGTATACGGTAACCAGGGGCAGACATGACTCCAACGCCGCGCGAACCCCTCTGGCGTCGCGCACGGTGCGCGACGAAATTGGACGAGTTGTCGCAGCCCGATGCTTCCCACGGCTAGACACGCTTCCTACAGGGACATGCGGCACGCTTTTGCCTCATTTCAACGTTTCTTGGAGATGGCATATGAATGTGGCTTCAACGGGACGATCAGCGAGAGTTTATACAGGAATCCTGGTCACGTGGATAATTTCTAGCGTCAGTATTTGCCATCTACAACTTCTTCGGTCAATTTTTACCCGTGATTATGGTTATACTACGGAAAAAGGTCCCTATCACCCCTTCTCGGATCAATTGTCCTACTGCAGACTGTTGCCTACCACATTCTGTGGGATCTTAAGTTCCTTGCTAGAAATTTGGTCTGGGAGCTTAAACACTGAGAACATTTCGTGCTCGGCGGCTAACCATGCGTCACCGAGCGCACGTCCGCGCTTCAACGCCGCGACGTCGCGTTGGAGTTAGGTCCTGGAGCCATACGGTAACCGTTAGGGGGTGCATCCGTCGGATTCGTTTCTCACGAATCTAGTCTATACAATGACTTGCAGTGGCCAGCCGATGGACAATTCAGCGTTTTACCCTTCCCAGACAAGTCTGGCATCAATCCACCGACCCCAGAAGGATGGAAGGCTTAGTTAGCCTGTGCGGGAAATCCCAACAAAAAAATCGGATGCACGTGACACCCGACATCTCCTTCTACTGCGCTCCACGCACGCTGCACATACAACGATTTATGATGGCCAGCCGATGGATTTGGTGCACTTTGTCCTTGCCATATAAGCTGACTTTATTCCGAATCGACTCGTATTAAACGTGCTACATACCCCTGCTACCTACATCTAAGACAAATCTAAAAACCCCAAAACCTAAACGGTTACTGGCTAAGCAGCGAGAATAAAAACGATCCCATCCTAAACTTCGCAACCGCTCATAAATAATTTCCTACTCCATTTACGCATTCCTTTGCTGCCAGGGAGAGCGATAATCTCCTAAGTCACCTGCTGGATACTGAGGCACTCGTTGCTAGTGCCTAGCAACGAGTTGCAGGTGGAGTCCAACTGTGCAGCGCTAGAAACTAGAGCGCAGCATGGCGAGATTTGTTTTCAACAGTAATTCCCATTGCTCATTTTCAAGGCACAAAATAATCAGATGTAGCGAGGTACCGCTAACACATTCCATATTTCAAGCCATTCAGCAAAAGACTTTGAAATCACTCACTCTTATGCGATGGCTCGAAAAAAGGACTTTATTGATATTATACGGTGGCTCGGATGACGTGCAAGACGTCTGCTCACAACACAACTTTCGCACAATCCTAGTGTGGCTGCGGGAAGGAAACCTAAGAGGTGTTATTCCCTTCTATTGGGTTGATCGAAAAGTCTTGCAACACTAGCACAACAATATTACAATACAACAACTCAGTCCACGATGTATTTCCCATCCAAGTCTAAGATCCTGCCCCATCTTTCAGGCAACTTTACAATTCCTTTCCGCCAGAAATCCGAGGGCTGTGAGGAAAAGAATTCAGAAACCTCCATTTCCAGTTGACATCGATCATCAAAGATGCTGCTTCAGAGTTCTGAACAGGTGGTAGCCAGAAGGAGCGAGGTCTGGAGAGCACGGTGGATGGGGCAGAACTCTCAGCCTATTTCCTGGATTTTCTCGCGACTCACTTTTGCGACATGAGGACGCGCATTGTAGTGCACAAGGTAGACATTTTCTCGTTCTGGACGTTTTTGGCGAAGGCGTCGGCCAAGATCTGGAGCTGGGTAGCGTATGCAGATGCTGTGATTGTGGTCTCACTATCCAGCAGCTCCCAATAAAGCATGCCCTCCGAGTCCCACCAATAATACAGAAGAACCTTCTTTTCGTGGTGTCCACGTTTCGGTTATCTTCGAGCCGGTTCTCCGCGTGGGAGCCATTGGCTCTTGCGGGTGTGGTTAACATAAAGAACCCAGCTTTCATCACCAGTAACAATGTCCTTCAGAAAGTCCTTTCTGTGCGGGCGAAGAAGCAACGACTCAGCAACACTGATTCGGCATGCCTTGTCAGAGTCCCGCAGCTCATGTGGTATCTGAGACGACAAAACTTTGCGGTACCCAAGGATCTCCAGCTGCCTCACGACGGTGCTTGGCGTACATCCAAGTGCCGCCGCCAATTCGCGAGTGGTTGAATTTGGCTTCATCTTGAAGGCTTCGCGCGAGCTGTCTTCTTCCCCTTAACAGAGGGGCGCCCGGAACGAGGTCGATTCGAGAGGCATCTCCAGCCTTGAAGCGCTGATACCAACGGGCCACTGTGGAGTATGAATGACCTCCTCCTTGAATGCAACGCCGATGTTGGAGGCTGCAGTCTTTGCGGAATGGCCTTGCAGAAATTCGTCGTAGACGATAGGTCGTAGCATGCTGCTGCTTACCGTTGACATTGTTGCTGTATTCGTACTCGACGAGGCCCTATATAAAGAAGCTTCGAGAATGTACTGTGACGTCACCACACAAGATCAATACTGTGAGAGCTTTAACAAATTTAACAGGCAGTAGCGTGAAGTGTTGCAAGACTTTTCGATCAACCTAATATTTCCTTCACTGGAATTGCGCGAGCCATACGGCAGTTCCAGTGGCGATCCTCGTTCAGCGTCAACTGAGGCCGTTATGGGGCATAAGGTAACGAATATACATTGGATACGACACCGATTCAGACTTTCATCTGGGTCTGTCTGTTTTTGGAAAGGTTGCATCTTCGGATGATTTGGATAAGAGGATTTTCGCTAGAACGGATTCCCGGATGATCGTGATTTTTTTCAGATCCGATCAAAACAAGCGGTCTTAATCGTGCAAAAATCCGATATGGTGAAAATCACTCTCACCTAAATTATCCTGAGATCCGCGTTTTTCAAAAACGCCATTATCCGCGTGATCCCCTTATCCGATTACACGAATCGGCGTCGGAGGAATGTAGAGTAGCAAAGCAACCACCGCTTGAGGTTCGTCCCTAAGCTGCGATTGCAACAAAAAACGTGATCAACATTTAATAACCGCATGTAGCAGATGCTCCAGGCTCTAACGTTTCGTTAAAAAAAGATCATGCGATCAAGCCTTGTGCGATGATCGAAGTCCTTAAACTTTCGAATAAGACTACTTGGATGTTAGTCCTCTCAAGGGAGACCACCTGGCACTATTGTACTTTCACAACTCCTTATAATGTGCTCATTTCTATAGGATGGTCCTGTTCGTCACGACAAATTCATACAGTCAACGATTTTGATTCAACATCCAGGGCACTAATCAAAATACAATTATGCAGATCTTGATGAGGACTTCTCAATACTGATCTTGAGAAGAGTATAGACTTGTGCATTGAACGGCGCAAGGCGACTCGAGGGGGGCATCTAGTATTGAGTGGTTATAAGCCTTGGTGGAAACGCACATGAATTCCAAATTAAATACATGAGAAATGGCCTAGCACAGTCACAAACAAAAACAGTTGCACCACTAATCAGCATCTTCGCAATAAGCCCACTGAGTTATGGCTAAAAAGGCCGCCGCCATGCAGATGTTTAGAAACCGTTCCACACTCCCCGGATACAATTGAAATGCGTTTGAAAATCACCCATTAGCCAATCTAAATCCGCTCCAGGCTCTAAGCGACAGCCTCGAGGATGGGAATTTCCGTCTACATCGACAAAACGGACATTACGCAGACGAAATAACATGTAGAACGCAGATCGTATACAAAATGGAAGCCACTTTGATCGGACGACACATCAATTAACGGCGGTCACGTCGGCACTGAACCACACGCGGGCTATTCGCGCACTGTGCCTTGTCGTTGGAAACAAAGGCCAGCTTGGGAACGACGGCCTTATTCGTGCGCGGAGTAGCCAAAGAATGCATTGGCATCAAGGTTTCCAGGAGCGCAAGACGTACCGTCGCTCGAGGACATCGCTTTTGGCTCGTTTATGCCCCCAGAGAAATACGACAAGCCGTGACTTGGCCTGCGCAGACATATGCACCTCGCCGGGTGGCTCAGGGAACATGAACGCGCCAATTGGCAATCCCCAAAATGGCAAAATTGCTCTACAAGAATAACGTACTGGAGCTACCCAATATGGAATTCCATTACATTGCACCAATGCCATTACACGGCCTGTCGTGAATTTGTGAGTGTGGTGCAGTGCAATTGCAGCACATATGGTCGTCTCTTTTTCCTCACGCCTCATCACTCACTTGTCCTGTTGGTTACGAAATGAGCTCAGATGAATGGAAACAGAGCTACACACATCACTTGTCTCCATAATTTGGCTAGGGAAATGGCTCCAGGGTGTGTGCAATCCAAGCTGCTGGTGTGGGAACTGCTTTTGTCGCCCAGGGAATCCGCGGCTGGGTTCTGCGCTCTTCGAACGGCGAAGCGCTTAGGGCTGGAAAAATGCGCAAAAAAGTGCCTCAAATTTTCTCAAGCGCCAAAGCTCCTCAGATCTCAAGTATCCGGTTGAAATGCAAGTGAACCACCACGCACAAGAACCGAACCCCCGACCTCCTTCGCAGAAGCGACGCCACTTCCACTGCACCACGGCGCGCTTGCCGGCGATGCCATCGCGGGCGCAGAAGACATCAATCGAACGTGGCAACGTGGAGCGCAATCTCTAAGATAGGAGGGCGCAGAAAGCAAACTGCACCAGCCATGCGCAAATTTACGACAGGCCGTGTAATGACATTGGTGCAATGTAATGTAATTCACCAATTTAGGGCCTGTATGCGATGTGTGGTCAGCACGGTCTTCGTCTACCTCAGTAGTAGGTGTCCCGAAGAAGAATGGCTGTAGTAGTTTCTTTATGGTCAGTGCAATTCTAGTTTGGACAAACCAAACCCGACTGCGATAATCCTCGACATTCCACCATCTTCTCAGAAAGTTCATCAAGGGCCTTCATACCATAATACAGTCACTGAACTCCCGAGCAAATTCAAGGCATATGTTGGCACGGTAAAAACCGCAAAAAACCGCACCTTCTGGACCGCAAATCACATTGCACCGGTTCTTCTACATATTTACCTGAAGGAGATGTAGTAAAATGTAGTAAAATGTATCGTAGTGTGAGGAGCACTCCACACGGATAACAGCAGCGGAATGGAACGTGAATTTTTTTTCTACAAAGACTACATAGTTCACTTATGTACGAAAGAACCTCTCTTTGCAGTTTCCTAGCCAGGACAGGTGATACTGCTTGCATTTAAGTGGGTGCCCTCTATGACCAAAATAGATCCTGAGTAAGTTTCAGTTTCAGATTCTGTCGAGAACACCATTCAAACGCTTTCATACAGGTGTCGTAGGTGTCCACCGTACGGCCTTCTAGCGGAGTCGCAGTGCTTCACTTCAGGCAGGGTTTTCGTATTTTCTAGAGTTTTGGAACCCCAACCAATACCATACTCCGTCACTGGTTGTATTGTGGTCCTCGTGCTCAAGATAAAAGTTTAGACAACGCACGACTGGCTGCAGTAGTCATACAGTTAAAGGTGAACGCTCACGCCCAGTGTGCCTCCAGCTACAGAGACGATATGGATGGGACTGGTGCCGACCTCTACCTCTTTGATCAGCCATTTCTTAGCCTTGCACATTTGAGGATCGTCTCACAAAAGCTGCTCTGCGTTGTATCTAAAGATACCTCTAACTTGCAAAGGATGATCAACCCCTCATCGTCTAATTGCCAACATTTTGCTGATATACTGAAAGGTGCCAGCAACGTGTCCAGCCAACGTTAGCAAGAAATGCAGCTCAGGAACCACTGAGCTACCCGGACACACGATGAAGACGAGCGGATCAAGCCGCCTTTTCCTGCTGTTGCACGCAATCTAGTTGGCCTCGGCTATTAGTAGCGAAGTCTAGAACAGAACATTTATTGAGCCAAAAGCGATACAAAACCACTTCTGCACAAAGGATTACAATAAAAATTAGCTTTTTAAATATTGGCAAAAGTGATTTCTTCGATTATTTGCATAGTTAACTGGAAAACGCTCTTTTCTCAAGCGATTTAGTATTTCATTCACTGAAAAGCTACTACTAGTAGCTACTAAGCTGAAAAGGTCTACCACCACTGCCACTTTCCAATTTATTACGCAAGTAGTCGAAGAAATCATGTTCTCATGTCGTGTTTGTCTACTATCCTGCGCAAAATGAACTAAGTTGAGGGTTCAGAATTTAACATTAAGGCAGCAATGGCAATAAAATCATACTACAGAACTGCAGGCACACTGTACTTTCGGGACTCCAGAAGTCGAGGAGAGGCTGAAAAAATTGTTACGTCCAAACTTCGCTCAGAGGATTATTTGGAGTGCTGATCACGAATCTGACACCCTTTTTGAAATTTCGGCCGATTACAGCAGGTTACGGTAGGTACGGGTGACTAAGACTGTCGAGGTCATAATCACCGATTTCGCCAAAACCTCGCCTGAAAGGGTTATCTGGGGTGCTGATCACGAATCTGACATCTGCTCTTCGTTTTAGGAAGGCGTTCGGTAGGTTACGGTAGGATTCGTGATCGGCACCCCAAATAACCCCCTAGGCGAAGTTCTGGCGAAATCGGTGATTATGACCTCGATAGCCTTAGTCAGTAGTCCCTACCGCAACCTATCGTAATCGGCCGAAATTTCAGAAACGGATATCAGATTCGTGATCAGCACTCCGAGTAACCCCTCTGGGCGAAGTTTGGGAGAAAATGTTTTTCAACCTCTCCTCGACCTCTGGAGTCCCGAAGATTCAATAGTACCGAACTTGCATACTCGCAAAGGATCTAGAGTGCTGCAAAACAATTAGTGGTAATAGTTACCGGAATGTTAAGGATGTGGAGCCAAAACTGTTACCCATGTTCTATTTGGCTGGTATTTTGCCGTAATCGTCTTCTTCTAAAGACTCTGAAAAAGGTGGCTACACCGAAGCAACATGCTGGTAAGCACCCTAGGACGGATGAAGGGATTCACATAATTTGCCTCAGTCCGACGGTGATTTAGCAGCCTATCAGCCTTTCATAGGCCTTTGAAGGCAGTTTTGCCGAAACATTGACCGAATAAAGCGTGTATAGCAGTCTTTGTCCCACAGCTCGAACACCTTATTAATCGTTGCCGGAGAACTGGTCCGCTTGGCATAGTGCCGAGGCGGCGCGCGGTTTTTCGTCGTGTCGTCTCGTGCACTCCACGCCTCCCTGTTCGCCACACCCCGGAGTCCCTTCCCTAGCCCAATCTGGAGACTCACTCTGCTCGTCTGACTCTCGCCGCTCGCGCGTGACGGAACTTTTCAGGGACCAGTTCACAAGTAATCCCTTATTAATATCAGCAGCACGGCAAGATCTAACGACAGTTGATCATAGATTAGTGGTGGCTATTTATACATGCGAATCTAGTCTTGGTCAACTCGCTAAGCTAAATCAAGCATTGTGCTCGTGCAGCACTCTGCCAAGAAAGCTTCAGAATCGGAAATGGTACCGACTCGCCGTTAAACGTACACAAGCAAAAAACTGCGGACGAGTTTTCGGACGAGTTGTTCGGGCGCGAAAGGTAAAAATTCAAACAGGCCAACACGACGTTGGCGATGGGGCGCGAAATCCTTCAATGCAAGCATTACACGAGCGAACCTCTTGTCGCTCAAGGGGGGGGGGGCTCGGAGCAGGCAAGGGAAGGGAATCCAGGGTGTGGTGCGGCCAAGCTGCTCGTGTGGAAACTGCTCACATCGCCCAGGGGGGTTCGCCCTGGCTTCTGCGCTCTTCGAGTATCACTTCATGGGGCATCAACCGCTCAACAAACTCCCAATCGATCTTCACCTCCTCAAAGCTGGTGGTTGTTGCACCTGAAAGAACGAGATGGGCGACAGATATGCGAAAACAGATAAAACTGACTTGGACGCAAATCGTCTCAATATTCTTAAGAGTGCACAGACCGCTATAATCAACTTTGAGGAACGATAATCGCTAGAAAAACTAATTTAAGCATGCTGTTTGTCCCTTCAGACAAGGAGATTGTATAATGCTACCTCTCGTAGGTTAGGTTAGGGTGTTGTGATCCTATAACCACTTATGTCCAATCTCCGTAATTATCAACCTGACAACACTATCCAACCGGATCACTAACCACTCAGTACTGCGATAGCTATGTATTCTCTGGCTTACGGATAACGCCAACTTTGAACGCTAAGAACCGAACAATCTAGCGATATCTTCAATTGACTTTGTCCAGTCCTCGGTTGGTCCCCAAACGAATGACGTGTTAGAGCGCGTTAGAGGGCTCTAACACGTCATTCGTTTGGGGACCAACCGAGCTCTGGTACTAGGACAACTTCCCCTCAGTTTTTTGCTTGTGTACGTTTAACGAGGAGTAATGGTACCGGCACCTTCCTACGGGTGTTCACCGATGGGCCTCCGCTTTCAAGCACAACAGCAGTGTTGCTGCCGCTTCGGATTGAGATAGACTGTATTCAACTGAAAACAAAGTTCAAGGCAAAACACTCGACACACATATGAATGAGGTCTGAAACTGCGCAAAGCCCACAGGGATCCTTCACACATGACGGGACTCAGATCGTGGACGAATGAGACAGGCTGCTCTAGAGTGAACCGCGTGCCGCTTCCGTTGCGCGCCGCATTTATTGGCATTTTGCCATTTCAAGCGAGGATAGCTTTCCTCGTTAATTGTTGTCGTCCGAGAAGCTCTACCTTACCCGTTTTAACGACAATGTCCACACATATGAGTGGACAGCGAACGGTCGCCATGGACGGTGTCCACTCATATGTGTGGACGGGAATTTTTTGGGAAGAACTTTTTTTGATGTTTTTGTTCGATTTTCCTTTCAAATTCCCGAATTATAGTAGCAAACCAATGTCCAGATCTTCTTCCAAAGATCGATTGAAATTTACTTACAGAAAGTAACACCTCGCGAGGGACGATGTCCACACAAATGTGTGGGCACCCGCGCGCGCCAACAAGGCAGCGAGCCGTCGCACGCATTGTGCGCGAGAACACTCTTGTCGCGAATGTGTTAAGATATCTTGCCGGTATTCAGCGGTCACGAGCTCGCTTAGTACCATTGTTTATCTTATCTTTCTCAAGAAGCTGCTGTCTTAATTTCTGTAGGGAGGAGAGGAAATTATTTTACTCGCCGATACACTTACAACCGAAAAAAAAACCCGTCCGAGTTGTTCGGGGTGCAACGTCCATAGCCGCGCGATTCAAACATGGTTTTATTAACCATGGAACACCCTTACTACAGGCTTTATATGTTGGAGCCAGGGATGAAGGACATTAACGACGCTCTATGAGATTTTCTGCCCATCAGAAGCCCTCCCCCGCAACCGTATTTGCGCCGTAGAAGCATGCAATCAAGTATCACTAGCTGCGGCGACTGATTAGCAGAGAGGTATGCAACTCGGTCCCGTAACGATTTCCCTGAATTTCACTCCAAAACTGTATCACCTGTATCACCTGTCGTCCCGTTGATCATCGACTTGCTCGAGCGGGAGCCAGCAGCGTCTCCATTCGTCCCTGTCGCGTGCCAGAGTGGTCCAATGGATCCTCCTCGCTCGAGGGACACGAAGAGCGTCATATCGGTCGTTCAGGGCTTTCACGAAGAAGTCCGACCAACGCGTTGGTGGGCGTCCTGGTGTTCTTTTGACATCCCGCGGAATCCAATCTGTGACGGCTCTCGTCCAGCGGGTGTCTGCGAATCGCATTACGTGGCCGGCCCACCTAATTTTCGACGACTTGGCCCATGCGACAGCGTCTCTGATCTTCGAACGTCGGCGAAGCTCGGAACTCCGGAGACCTTCTCTCACTTGCGTGAGTCGTGTCACTCCGAGCATCGTCCTCTCGATTCCACGCTGCGCGACGCTGATCGCGTGTTCATCCTGCTTTCGTATAGCCCAGGTCTCTGAGGCGTATGTTAGGGCAGGAAGAACAGTGGAGTCGAATAGGTGGGCACGGAGTCGGACGTTCTTCGTTTTCTTCACGACTTCTTCGACGCTCTTGAAAGCTCCCCAAGCCGCTCGTTTCCTTCTGCTCAGCTCTGGTGCTAGGTCGTTGGTCATGTTGACTTCGTGACCCAGATACACATAGCTGGAGCATTCGGAGATGTTCGTTCCGTTGAGCGAGAATGGGGCATCAGAAACCCATCCGTTCTTCATGAACATCGTCTTCGTAAGATTCAGCTGCAGTCCAACGCTTCCACATACACGATCGAAGTCGGCCAGCATTCGTTCCGCCTGACTGATGCTCGGGGTTATGAGCACGATGTCGTCAGCGAAGCGAAGATGGTGCAGTTGCCGGCCGTCGACCTTCACTCCCATGTCTTCCCATTCTAGTTCGCGCATGACGTTTTCGAGGGTGGCGCTGAAGAGCTTCGGGGATATGGTATCCCCTTGTCGAACCCCTCTCTTCACGTCAATGACGACGTCGTTGTAGAATGGTGAGATCTTGGTCGTGAATCCACTGTACAACTCTCGAAGAACTCTGATGTACTGAGTAGGAACGCCCTGGGTGAGCAGGGCTTCCATGACCGCTTCAGTCTCGACGGAGTCGAATGCCTTCTTCAGGTCAATGAACGTAAGGCACAGCGGCAGCTTGTACTCTCGCGACACTTCGATGAGCTTCGTAATGGTGTGTATGTGGTCGATCGTGCTGAATCCTCTCCGGAATCCTGCTTGTTCGCATGGCTGTCCTTCGTCCAGCGTTCTACTAATCCTATTCAGGATGACTCGAGTGAACAGCTTGTAGACTACGGACAACAGGCAGATCGGGCGATAGTTGCCAATGTCGTGCACGTCTCCCTTTTTGTACAGCAAAACGGTCTTGCTGGTCTTCCACTGAGATGGAACCTTGCATTCGGACAGGTAGCGTGTGAAGAGCCGCGCCAGGGTGTTGATGAGCGCTGGCGGGAGGTTCTTCAGATGTTCAGCTCTGATCCTGTTAGAACCGGGTGCTGTACGTTTCTTCACCGACGAGATGGCGTGTCGGATCTCGGAAGGGAGAACAGAGGGAACGACGTATCCATCCTGCGGAAGATGGCATGGGGCAGGTGGACGTGGCTATCGAAGAGATCGGAGTAGAAGTCGTGGATGACTTTCTCCATGGTCCTTCTGGAAGAGGTGATGGTTCCGTCAGGACGTCGGAGAGCGGTCATCTTGGTCTTGAAGTTGGCGAAGTTCCGGCGGGCATTGCGAATGCTCAGCCCTGCCTCTGCTGCTTCAGCCAACACTTCCGCCCTTCTCTCCTTGAGATCTTCCTTTATCGCCGCTCTGCATAGCTTTGCAAGCTCGGACGTCAGTTGGTAGTTGCCTGACGCTCGTGCTGCTCCACGCTGGCGTATCAGCTCGAGAGTTTCCGGAGACAGGCGTCTCTTGGTGGTCTTCAAGCTCTCGGCTCCCTTAGCACTATCGTGGAGATGGTGCACGAAGCGATCGTATTCCTCGTCGACGTTGTCCATGACGGCATCTTCCCAAAGGCCGACAAGAGAGGTGTAAAGGTCCCAGTTGATGGTCGTTCTGGGATTCCTCTTCTTGAACTTCGCGGCCTTCTCTCCTTGACGCGAAAAGCGGAACCTCGCGCGAAGGAGGCGGTGGTCCGATCCCGTGTAAAACTTGGGGACAACGGAGACATCGGTCAGGCAATACTTGCGATTGAAGATGATCTGGTCGATCTCGTTGTGGAACTGGCCACCGGGGGATTCCCAGGTCCATCGTAGGGAGGGAGGCTTCTGGAACTGCGAGTTTCCATGGATGGTCTTGGTCGACATGATAAACTCAGACAGCCTTTCACCTTGCTCGTTCCACTCCAAACCGTGGGTTCCGATGTGAAGTTCTTCCGGCGACCTTCGTGGCCCGATCTTGGCGTTGAAGTCGCCGACGATCACCTTGTAGAAGGTGTGATCTTCCTTATAGAACTTCTCCAGCTCCACGTAGAAGGCCTCGACGTCTTCGTCGTCGTAGTCGGATGTTGGGGCATACGCGACGAACACAGTCAAGGCTGGCACGGAGCCACATCGCTTCAGTCGCAGACGTCCGATTCGGCTAGTCAGAGACTCGTACGAATCGATGTTCATGGCCAAGTGCGTGTTGACGAGGACACCAACGCCGCCTACTCCCCTGCTGTCGCATGTTCCGAGGAACAGCTCTTCTCCGGAGTCGTAGGCGGCGTGTAGGGGGTGGTGTCTTCTCGTCTCGGTCAGTCCGATGACGTCGTACTTGATCTTCCTGGCTTGCATCATCAGGTCTTCGACGGATGCTTCGGACGCAAGCGTGCGGGCGTTGTAAGTACAGATCGTCATCCTAGTCCTTCTCAGTTTGCGCAGCCTGGTTAGGCCCTGAGATTTTAGCAGCCTCTCCGTACTCGTCCTTCCCATCGCTGCAGAAATGGGGGCTCTTTCGGGGTCAGGGGAATGAGGCCCTTTAGTGCTGCTGTGTTTGACTGGAATACAACACGGGTAGCTAGTCAGGCTCTGTCGTGCGGGCGGGGTACTCCGGGCAGCCAGCCAGACTGCCCGAAGGGACGGGGCGAGACTTAAGGCGGCCTCGAATCGCCTTACATGTACTCCCAGTCTACCGAGTGCAAGCTTTTGGCCGAGCCGACACAGTTACAATCCGCACAGTCACGGACACATCCGCGCACACTGTGCACGAACATGCCGCTCCCACGCACAAGGAACGCATCGACCCGACACAGCAGGAGCAAGGAGTCCATCCCCTGCATCCCACCTGCGTCTCTGGGCAGTACACGGTCGCATTTGGTTCGCGTTTAATTCCCCTATCCACCACCCGGGGACGCGCCACGTGGCCCTGCGACAAGCGGCCCGAGATCCCTCTTAACAAGAGAGCCCGAAGGCTCTCTATCGAGGGAGATCCGTGGACTCCAAAACTACGGTGAATAACTCAGATGGGTTTTTTTCCGGTTGTAAGTTTATCAAACACTAATTATTTTAACGCCTTTGAGCCCATCGAGGTCTTCTCTCAGTCTGGTTGTTTGTTCAAAAGCTTCATTTGGATGCTTCGAGAGCTTTAGAGCGTATTTATGACCAAAGCTATTCTGACAGGTCGTCGTCAGTGTGAAGAGAGGAGTTCGGCAAGGGGACGCCATCTCTCCGAAGCTCTTCAGCGCCACCCTCGAAAACATCATGCGCGAACTAGAATGGGAGCACATGGGAGTGAAATTAGACGGCTGGCAACTGCACCATCTTTGCTTCGCTGACGACATCGTGCTCATAACACCGAGCATCAGCCAAGCGAAGCGAATGCTGACCGACTTCGATCGTGTATATGGGAACGTTGGACCGCAACTGAATCTTACGGAGACGATATTCGCGAGGAACGGACGTCTTTGCTGCTCCATTCTTGCTCAACAGAACGAACATCTCCGAATGCTCCAGCTATGTGTATCTGGGTCGCGAAGTCAGCATGGATAGCGACCCTAGCGCCGGAACCGGGCTGGATGAAACGAGCGGTTTGGGGAGCTTTCAAGAGCGTCGTAGAAGTTGTGAAGAAGACAAAGAACGTCCGACTCCATGCCCAGCCATTTGATTCCACTGTTTTCCAGAGACCTGGGCTATACGAAAGCAGGATGAACACGCGATCAGCGTAGCGCAGCGTGGAATCGAGAGGACGATGCTCGGAGTGACACGACTCACGCAAGTGAGAGAAGGCCTCCGGAGGCTCGATCCCCGCCGACGTTCTCGGTGAGACTCGTTCTACGGAGGCGTGTCGCGAGTTCTTAAGAAGAACTACCAACCTAAAGGATGGAGGATAAGGGACAGCTTATTCAATCTCATTGTGGTAGGCGCCACGTATTCTACTTCTAAGGAGTGTCATAGTTATGAGTTTTTAGCTCGGTGAATTGGGGAGAGCCGATGAACAAGTTAGTGTTTAATCCTTCCCAGACAGGTCTGGCACCATCTCACCTACCGCGGAAGGATAGCAGGCTTAGTTGATCTGGGTGGAAAATACGAACCAGGAGCTTGGAGTCAGTGCACGAAACAGACGGCTCCTCCTCCTACTGCGCTAGGGCGCACATCGCCTACCAACACATTAATCGGAATTTTTCGAAGTTATCTTGAACATCGTATATGGCGATGCTTGTCGTTGAGCAAGGACACAGTGGGCTGCTCTGACACGCGACAGGACAGATTAGTAAGTGAGTAGCGCCCACTCATGGAGATAGGCAACTGACAGAGCGCAAATTGCACGGGTAGTTCATATAGTCAATCTGCAGTAGCTGTCTACGAACCTGAATTCTGTTGAAAAAGTGGTCCGCCAATATCTGATCTCTGTATTCGTGAAATTATATAATAGTCTCATTTGTATAGCTCGCGAAATTGTGTCTCGTGTGTTGTTCCTGTAATCTGAACGCTCCTCATAAGGCATGTGTTGTCAATCGCTTTTCAAGCTTAGATATGTACTCAGCTAATCGCTCGCATCGTGCAGAGACGAGAAATCGGACCAAAGACGAGTTGCGCAAGGTGATTAGCTCTATAGAAAAAGTCCGAAAGTGGGAGAAGAAATGGGTGCTCATCAAGGACACCTCCATCAAAATACAGAAATGGGTTCCAGGTATGTTTCCCTACTATCTTGAGGTTCTCTTTACTTCATAACGATTCATTATCGAGGCTGCATTAACTGATTAGAATATTCTTAATAGATAGATTCAAAATGGCATAAAGTGAATAAAGGTTGACCTTAATATCGCCGGTGTCCTGTTTTTGAGAATATCGTAAAAGGCAGCTTATATGTCTCCTATATATGTTCCCGGGAGCAACATGTGTCTCTCATGGGCAGGTATGTACACGAAGGATAGAAAACTTCATGCTATTGCTACTTCTGTTATATCCTCCATGGCGTGGTGCATGGTAGCTCAGTCGGAGGAGGCCCCGGCTGTCGAGTACATCCCGATCCAAGGTAATTGGTTCGGGCCCACCTCGTTCAACAAAACCTTCGATAGTTCCAGATCGTAAGTGAATCGGTAACGTGCTTGCTCGGGTAAGAAAAGCAATGACTTTTCGATGGCTTGACCACCGCATGTTCAGGCCAAATACGCACTTGAAAAAAAGAAAACGAATATCAGCCTAAAAAGAAAACTTTGCGATAAAGGCATGTTGCTGTTGAACTATAGAATGCACAAAGCCTACGATCTTCTAAGCGCACGATTCTGGGGCGGGTCCTGTACCTCAAAGACCCCTTTAAACTGGTACGTACCCAGGCGATCTCCTAGAAGGGAGCACGCACGTTGAATAGGTATGTCGATACGGAGAAGAAGTCTTAATGTTAAAAAACTGAAGAAGATTTCTAAGATCAAAAAGTGTTTTTTAAAAATTAAAGAACAAATTAACAATAGTAATAGTTATCCATTTAGTGACAGCTCAAATGAACATTCCTCCGAAGATTCCAAAGTCTACGCTGGATGAGGATGCCAGCAATACGATACAATCTACAGAAGAGAACTCTCAAGGTGAGCACATTTCCAGATTGAAGGAAAATTGGGTGCAGGGTTGACAACGTTTATAATACTGCTGTGCCACGAGGTTGTTAGGTGAAACTTCTATTACTGGCCTGACGTTTCGACCGTCTCATCGTCGTAGAGGCCTAAAAACTGTTCGAGGCGTTATCTTTGCAACATACCCGATCAAGCGCCTTGTCCACGCTAGCGTTTCCGACCTAAAGCCGGAAACACAATGTGAAGATTGCGATGTTAAGTGGACGATTTTGGCGTACGAGACAGAGGTTTCCTCTGGAAAAGTTCTGAACATCTTCAAGGAATCCAAGAATGAACAATAGTAATGGGTGTTTGCCCATAACGAATGACCTCGCATCTTTTACCCTCACTGCGTGCTCCGAAAATGACAAGGAGCGACGTACTGCTCTATATGCTGATATGTATCTAGAAAGGAGAGTACGACTTATTCGCTACTAGTCTTACTAACAGCGAGTGGTAGCTGAACACTTGCACCGTGGAGCACCGTGTGAGTTCGTCTTCCCCTTTTGGTTTTTTTTTCGCATGTGTTTCTCTAGGTCGGAAACACTAGCGTGGCCAAGACACTTGATCGGGTAGGTTGCAAAGATAACGTCTTTTAGGCCTCTGAAGACGAGGAGACGGTTGAAAGACCCGCCAGTAATAAAAGCTCCACCTAACAACCTTGTGGCACAGCAGCATTGTAAGCGCTGTCAAAACCAGTGCCGAGGTTTCAAGATGAGAGGACCTGGAGTTTATAGGTGGAGGATTGTCTTTTTTTGTTAGCACTTGGAGAGCCGAAATGGTGGATGAACTAAAACAGTAAATCCAAGGCACAGATCGAGCCCGCGTGATAGCCACGATTTGGAAACGATCATATGAATCAGCCATGGTTAGTGACAGCACGAGAAACAGTCTAGCGTTTTCAAACATTCATTGCGAAGTTAGGAATCCCGTGATCTTTTGGAATGAGTCATTGGCGCTTGGAATGGGTCTGTAATTCGAGATCAATTGGGATAACTAAGTGGCGCCGTAAGGAAGTAATCGCCACCTTAGGTCCTGTTCATAGTTCGCGACGGCAGCGACAAGAGCGTCGAGAGCGCAGTAAGAACAAGGATGAAGTAGGAACAGGCGACTGGAGCGACAGCAGCGACAGCGCTCGAGTATGAATACTTTTCGGCGGCACGCGCTCGGTTAATCGATATGCACGTTTTGCAGGGGCGATAGGGTCGCCATTATTCGGCACCGGTGGCTGCCGCGCCGCGACGTCGCGTTCGGCACCTTGCGGATTGCGCTTGCTGCACTGCGAACCCTTTTCACTGCATTTTTTTTTCACCATTCGACCCAACAATAACACTCAGTTGATTCCAATTAGGCTGCATCTAACCGTCATTCAAGGAAAGGACAACGGGTCGCCAAAGGACTTTGAGATGAAATGCGTATCAGCGGGCGCAGCTTTGAACACGGTGATAAACACAAAGATTGAGGAAAGAAATTACAAATTGTACTTCCGCGAACTATTGTGGAGCCGTAATGGATGGGTATTCAGCCTACAAATACACAGATTTGCTGTGGTCAGCGCACCAAAAAATCTGCGCTTTATTCTTCCCAGACAAATCTGGTACGATTTCACCCCCGGAGCGATAGGAGCGATAGAGGACTAGGTTCGTTGAAGAACTATGAGATGTTATATATGTCTTACGTATAGATTTGGATCTGATTCTTTTGACTAAGTGGGTTTGACGAATTTTAGACCAAAGTGGAATACATGTAACAGCCGGCGCTTCTTTCCACCTTGCTGCACGCGCCTTTATTCCAGAACTTTATGTAATAGGATATTTGTTATGCTCTCACCCCTTCGTAAATTCAAACTATACATATTGTTGGTGCGACCTGGTGTGCTTTTCTTGCATTAGTACAAATATAGGTTTCTGGTCTAATTCCTGTAGTATTCGATGACGATCTTGAGAGTATTCGACGGTTGACCATGCTCAACAGATACGAGCAATTCCTTCGAAGAGGCTATTAATTGGTCATGGAACGAAGCCGCTTATTATCTGAACTGGACTACAACTATTTTCTCAACACGCTACATTTCCCACTATAGTTCGAGCTTTGATGGGCTGAAATTTCGTTATTCAGTTATCGACGTCCCTTATTCAGCTATCGAAGAAGGATGGTAGCCATCATTCGCGTGCACCAAACAGCTGAGTCATAGCGCGGCGCGGCAACCGCCGGTGTCAAATAATTGGGACCGGGCGATAGTCGCTCTTGTCGCGAAGTATGAACAGGCCCTTAATACGAGGAAGGCATTCGCACTACGCTGCAATGACCTATTGAGAAAAGCGGGCAATTCTTTCGACCCAGTTAGGTATAGCCAGTTTAATTGCTGGTTAGTTGCATATTAGTTTAGTTTAGTTAGTTGCTTATTTTTAGGTTTATTACGGATATTGTTGTGTTGTCCTTTTATTCATTTCTATGGACGACTTGGCTCTCATTTTCGTTTGTTTTCCATATCGTGAGCACGTCCTCTTGGATGTAAAATAAATAAACAATTAAATAAATCGCTTTCAAGCACGCAGTGAGACCGGATAGTCATTGCTAGATTATTTATCGCGAAAGCTTTGAGTCAAGAATCCAGATCACGTCACCTGTAAAGATTCTTGCGGTAGTCCATAACTCTGAACGCTTAAATTTGTCGCTTTAGTGTTAATTGATCTATGATTCAGATTCGGCTACTGGTGCGAATGCTCCCAGACTGGCGAGATTCGGCGCCAACATCAACGACGATTCGAACACTGGCTTCTCTGAAGCGGGCTTCGACTCTGACTCCAACCAGACGTTCGAGCCGCAGAACTATCAAGCGGCCGCTGAGCACGGCTCGACGGACTTCAGTGCGATGAGGGATGCCGAAATGGGCCAGTAGCGGCTGCGTCGCGGAACTGCCTTCCGATCTCTGGAACGTCTACAAGTTGTCACTATCTGTACAGAATTTGTTTATTCGCATTGATTAACAACAGTAAAGTAACAGCGGCAAGAGATTGTGGTGTGAAAGTGAAGATGCGCGTCGAACAACTGAAACAGCAAGCAGCAAGTGATGGACGGGATTGTTGGAGATGGGGATGTAGAGGTTGGGAGGGTATGCAGGGACTGTAGAGGAGAGTGGCACACTGGCTATCGACCCGTAGCTTGTTCATCTACTTTCGTCTGCTGACGTGAATTCAGATGCGAAAATAACGACCGGTTGTAGAGATCCGGCCCTGCAGAGTTCTTTGATCCCGCATGCTCGCCAGTGTTTAGAGCCGCCTAGCAAAACAGCGATTCCTCAACGTAGCCAATGCTCGATGTTCTTCTTGTTCTTCTTCATACACCTGAGCCCGAGTGTAAAGCCGAGAATGAACGATACAATGAGTGCTTTGTTCGATCGGTAAAGGCAGATTTTGAAGCTCCTTCCACTTGTGACCCGAATGAGCGCGTTCGTTGCTGAAAGGTTTCCAACGGAATGGAATCCGAATACAAGAGAGGAAAATCGATGAGAATGGCAGTGTAAGAAGAGGCAGCTTAGGAAAGACAGATGAGGAGCAGCAGAACCGGAACGAGTGCCCTCGGATGGTACGAGGAGGAGCTGGTTTGTGGAGCCGAGTAGTGCGAGGACGGTTTTTGCTTCTCGCAGAACGGCCAGTACTTGGAGATCGGCACCGGGTATCCCTTGGCGACTGGCAGTCGGTAGTCGCTCGTGTTCATCTTGTAGATGGAGTCGCCTTGCATGAAGTACAGCTCTGAAAAGGTACGAGATTCAGAAGCGAATAAGGCGTCGCTACTGTACTCTACATCTGTTTGTTTAAACGGTCCTTGTCGTGAATGTGGTCAGCACTACGTAGTGTAAACGCGCCAACCAATCAGGCCGCATCGGATATGCGTGTCCGTCAAATAGAACGTGTACAGTCGCTACCCTGATTGGCTGGCGAGTGTTCCGTCGATGCATCGGCTCCCACATCTCGATGCTGCCCGCATTCGCGACATGTATCACTGATTCCATTGATTGTGCAGCGATTGTGAACAAATATAGTACAATGTCGGCTAGGGGACGGATGCTGACAACTGGAGTAAAGACTGGTTGCGGCAGTGATTTCAAGAGATCTATGCAATTCTATTCAATAGAAGGGGAAGTCGGTAAGTTAACAGAAACTTTCAGGGGCCGGATTCATCAACGACTTACAGCAATTTAACGGAGAAATTACAGCCGAAATTCCTGGTGGCGCAGCTTATACCGCTTACCATATCGCTTGACAAGCCGCACTATCAGGATTTCGGCTGCATTTTCTCTGTTAAATTGCGGTAAGTCGTTGATGAATCCCGCCCCAGAATGGCAGGAAATCAGAGACGGGACGCAGAAGGTGCTTTCCGGATTGTCTAGCAGGCCGTGGAGAGAGATATGCGAGAGAAGTACAGCAGTGCCTACATTCTGGTGAACATTTGGGTTTTTGGCAACCGTTTGTAATACTTCAGTACCACGAGGCCGTTATGTGGAGCTTTTATTACCTACTAGCCTAGGTCAGTGACAAAAGTTCCACCTAAAAATCTCGTGGTACAGAAGTAGTTTAAACGTTGTCAACACTGATGGCGAGGTTTTTATGATGAGAGGACATGGAGTTTATTGGACAACTTGAGTTTTATTCTATCTCACCGTAAAGTTGTAAAAATCGCACCAAATTTAGATATTCAGTAGATGAGTTGATTACAATGAATTTCTTACCATAAATATAAGCTATTATCAATTTTTTAATAGAATGATCACGTCATCACTGTATTTGTCGGCAGAAGGATTGGCGTAAATATTTTAGGATTTACTATTTTTAATGTATGTAGAAAAATGAGTTCACTCAACTATCTAAGAAACTCCTCACTGTTAGTGTCGCACTCCGTATACCAAAAGGAAGAAATGTTTCAGCTACCGAAAAAGGCCGCGTGTATCGCAATCGGAGGACCTGGAATCCACTGTGGCTATCGCGCGCACTAGATTCGAGGTTCTTGGCTCGGATTTCCCGCCCAGGCCTACCAAGCCGACTTGTCTTGGGAGGAGAAAACGCTGATAAGTATATCGGCTGGCCACCGCAGGTCATTCCACGGCCAAATACGCCTTCAAATTGCCTCTACGACATTCCGTTAAAGTAGAATGCGTGTCGCATCCCAAAGAGGCTTGAGTATCGTCGTCCTTTATCCATTCTGTTTACTTGCCGAAAAATGGCAAATTTTAGGGTGATCGAGAAGCGTTTTCCGTACCGCCATATAGGATCTATTTTATCCACTTGGAAGGTCGTTTACAATCAGGAGGACACTGCGCGGGGAAGCCGTTTACCAGCAAGAAAACGGAGAGGTAGCGCTCGACTTGCCTAGAAGAAATTACAGTGTGTCTCGGACGAATGTGAGAAAGTTACATTCAGGCATGGGAACGAGTTCAACTTTTCGGAACAGACGGAAACAGTCGTAACGTAAAGCACAAACTCCGAAGTGTTGAAGTAAGTTCCAGTGCCTGTAATACAATACCGCCCGCGTCGCGCGGTCAAAACGACGGTTTGCGACGGAAAAATCCGTCGCAAACCGTCGCATGCTCATAACACCTTTAATTTTGAGTTGTTCACTCAGAAACTTTTGGTACCATTCGATTCGTCTCCTCGAGAGCTATAAAACCATGTATAAAACTTTACCAGGCCATCGCGTTTTCGCTGTGGGTGGCCTAAAAGAATAACTGCAGCAGGCTTTTGCGATTGGAGCACCTTATTTTCCAAGACGTGCATGTGACTTGCAGTGTTTTCGGAGTATCTCAAGCATGGTGTGCGTTGTCAGTGCTCTGTCATGCCCGGAATGCTCCGAGAGTGCGCCGTGCAAAATGCATATAGGATCAAACCTATCAATCGAATGGGCGGAAGCATGCCCACTGGGTTTCTATCTTCACTTACTGAAAATTGTAAAGCCTTTAAGAATATTTCGAAACGTTTACAGACATTTTTCAGAAATTTCCAGACGCCCTACTCGGGAGTTTCTTCAATCTGTCCCGGCGAGACTTATGAGTGCACCGTGTGCAATGCGTGTAGAGATGAACCTATCAATCGAGTGGGCTTGACAACCAGTAGAGTGAGCGTTTGGAGATATCTATCAAAAATTTCCAGCAGCTAAGGAATTGCTCTGATGCTGTCCAGCTAGCCGTTAGAGTGCGTCTTGAAAAATGCATATAGATTGCACGTCCGGGCGTGTTCGGGGCGCAATAACTCTTTCGAGTTCAAATCGTTTCGGCTGCAACTCGTGGGTCTAGTAGGCAGTAAAACGTTGAGTAGTACGCTAAAGTAGAACAATGTAGCTTGAGAAGAGGCAATGTTACAGGGGTGCGAAAATGCAGGTGAGGCTTGCGTGACGCATTTTTTTCCGATTTCGGTGGACCACTGCGGGAAGATTCGACGAGCAAACGGCCTTCAAACGCGCAGACAAACATAGAGCTTAAGGTGCTTCACTATGACGTGCTCAGAACTCCTCAGCTTCATAAACTGTCTTAGCCTCAGCTGCCAGTTTAAAGCGGCGGAAAATAGCGGTTAGAGTTTCTTGCGCTTTTACTCGCCCAGATGTGAGTGTTCGACAGGAACAATGGCACCATTCTGTTCCGCATGAAAAGCGCTATCGAACGGTACCAATTTCGACCGATTCTAGAAACATCGATTTTTTGACAGTATCGCATCGAGGGCGAGGCCGCTCCAGGCCCCGGCAAACGGACGATGACGTCAGCGAAAACCGATGTTTTCGAAATGGGCCATGCTTGGTACCGTTCGGTAGAGCTTTTCATGCTGAATTGAACTATATGTTGAGATGAATATGTTATTGAGAGTAGGGAAAACTGTATTCTGAGTGAGTAAGAGCGAGGAGAACATCGACCGTTATTGTGCTAAATTACACGCGCGGGCGTGTTCTAAGCACAATAACTCTGTCATTTGTGAACCTTTCCGGTTGCAGCCTGTCGCTTTTGTAGGCAGTAAAACGTTCTAGCAGAGCTCCAAAATACAGCGATGTAGCTTATGATTGGACAAAGTTACAGCGTAGCTTATGATTGGACAAAGTTACAGCGGTGCGAAAATGCAGGTTAGCTTTGCGTGGCACGATTTTTTCCATATTCAGACGACCCCTGTGGGAAGACGCAGAGAGCTAATGGCCTACAAATGCACAGGCGAGCAGAACGCTTGAGGTTCTTTACGCTGACATGCTCGCAACTCCTTAGCTGATTAAACTGCCTTAGCACCAGTTGCCATTTTAGGGCGGCGGAGTTTTAGTGTTGAAGCTTCCTGCGCCATTATTCGTCCAGGTTTGAGTGTTCGACGCTAGCAGTTTTACCGTTCTGTTCGGCATGGAAAGCGCTATCGAACTGTACCAATCTCGACCGATTTTGGAAACATCGATTCTTTGACAATTTCCCATCGAGGACGGGGGCACTCCAGGGCGAGCCTGCGCGGACGATGACGTCATCGAAAATCGATATTTTCGAAATTGGCCAAACTTTCTCGTCCAAAATCATCTTGGGGGTATTTGGTGCGCTGATTACGAACCCGACGTCCGTTTTTGAAAATCCCGCCGATTTCGGTAGGTTTTGGATACTCTTCTGGATGATTGGAGGTGGTCGGGTCAGGATCACCGATTTTGCTCAAACTTCGTATAGGGGCAGGGACTTATTTGGGGTGCCGAACACGATGCCGAAGCTCATTCGGACGCTTACGGCAGGACATCGCCCATACCGATAACTGAGGGTGATCGGTGGTCCTGACACGACCACCCTCAAACGGGAAGTAACCTACTGAAAACGGCGGAATTCTCAAAAACGGGCGTCGGATTCGTAATCAGCTCCCCAAATAACCGTCTAGACGATTTTGGACGAAGTTTGCACGAGGAAATTTGGCCAATTTCAAAAATATCGTTTTCGATGACGTCATCGTCCGCGCCGGCAATGGCGCCCTCGTCCTCCCTCGATGGGAAACTGTCGAAAAATCGATTTTTTTGAAATTGGTTGAGAGTGACACTCTTCGATAGAGCTTTTCGTGGTGAACAAAATGGTGTCACTGGGAGTGTCGAAAACCCAAACGTGGGCGAGTAAAAGAGCAGGAAACTTCAATCGCAATGTCCGCCGCCCTAAAATGGCAGATGGGGCTAAGGCAGTTTAGGCAGCTGGGGAATTGCGAGCATATCGTCTTAAAGCACCTTAGGTGTTCTGCTCGCCTACACATTTGTATGCCCTTGGTTCGCCGTGTCTTCGCGCAGTGGTCGACCGAAATCTGAAAAAATTGGGTCGCACAAGCCTCACCCGCATTTTCGGAGCGCTGTAATTTAGTTCATTCATGAGCTACACCGTTCTGCTTCAGAACACGTCAAGAACCTCGTACTGCCTGCAAAGCCCTCGAGTTTCAGCCGAAACTATTTGATCTTGAAATAGTTATTGAAGCTACGAACTCTGCATTTGCGATCGGTCGCCCCACTGCATTGATAGGTTCTATTCTATATGCATGGTTCATAGCGTACTATGAAGCCTCCCAGGGACGGAATACAGCAATTCCTGAGTAGGGCGGGCGGAAATTTCTAATCGAATCTAATCTTAAACGGTCCTATCGTATATGCATTTTGCACGGCGCACTCTCTCTTCTCACTTCTTAAAACATTTTCATTTGTATAAGCTGCTGTCAGTGTGTGCACTAAAGCACCTAAAAAGGGTGGACCTTGCTCTTTAGCACGACATTTGAACTGCTTCCGCTCACTCGACTGATTCGATCCTATATGCATTGTGTACGGCACACTCCAAGGGCTCGTCGGACTGCCTGGAGCAAATCCTAAGTAGGAAGGCCGGGAATTTCATATAATATTCTCCAAACGGTGCAAGATAGTCTTGAAGGCTTTACATTTTCCGTTAAATGAAGATAGAAACCCAGTGGGCATGCTTCCGCCCATTCGATTGATAGGTTCGATACTATATGCATTGTGCACGGCGCACTCTCGGAAAATTTCAGGCATGGCAGAGCACTGACAACGCACGCCATGCTTGAGATACTCCGAAAAAACTGCACGTCATATACATGTCCTGGAAAATAAGGTGCTCCAATCGCAAAAACTTGCTGCAGTTATTTTTTTAGGCCGCCCACAACGAAAACGCGGTGGCCGTGTAAAGTTTTATACATGGTTTTATAGCTCTCGAGGAGGCGAATCGAATGGTACCAACAGTTTCTGAAACAACTCAAAATTAAAGGAGTTATGAGCATGCGACGGTTTGCGACGGATTTTTCCGTCGCAAACCGTCTTTTTGACCGCGCGACGCAGGCGGTATTGTAGGATACAGTGATGGTAACCAGTAAATTGCTAAATTTCGTGTTCGGAATTCACGTTTCCGGCAGTTTCATCCCCTTCATTGAGTTCCGCGACCAGTTTTTTCACAGAAAGATGGAACCAGGAATGGTCAATATTCAAGAGGTTTTGTAAGATTTTTTGGTTGTAAGATGTAAGATTAATTTGTAGGATTTTTTTGTAAGGTTTTACATTCCATGATTCCATACTTATAGGAAAAACATGTGGCCCATGTGTTGCTAAAGGTAAACCATTAGTTACCGACCAACTACTAACTCTATCGATAGCCTGGTGAAGAGGAACAATACCCTCCTGATTCTCAATGGTTGCGTGGATCCTTAAATTGTCGGCGTCCATCTGGCAAATGGCGCCAGATGAGCAAGCCATTGGAGGAAAATCAGAAGAGTAGATTAGAAACAACAAGGGCGAGAGCACACTTTGAGGAACGCCACTGACACTAGGGTAGACCTTAGAGAAACACTGTTCACTCGTATTTGATAGGTTCGATCGGCAAGGTGGCCTGGCTATACGGTTGAGGACATTCGGCGAAGTTAAGGTTCTACAACTCTACCTTGTTAATGCAGAATACAGTGTGGCTAAAAGATCTAGAGGCGATAAGGAAGGATAAAAGACGGCCTTAATCAGTTTTTTGGGATGCGCCACACATTCTGCTTCTATGGGATGTCGTGGTTGCAATTAGGGTGTGTTAGAGTGTGTATGTGGCCCACACATATTACACAATGGCTTGCGGTTGCCAGCCGATGAACAATCAACGCTTTCTCCTTCCTAGACAAGTCTAGTACCATTTCGCCTATCCCAAGGGATGGAAGACTTGGTTTGCCTGTGCGGAAAATCTAAACCAAGAACCTGGTATCGGATGCACGCGACAGCCGGCACCTACTCTGACTGCGCTACACGTGCCTAGGGGCGATGCATCACAAAAGCGAAGTTCGCCCACCTTTGTCGCGACTAAAAGCAGCTGTAGCGTGATGAGGCACGTGCTTCCAATTTAAGCTGATTCGACGAGCATATGAATCCTCTACTCGTCGCATCTTCACGTCCAATTTCCAATACTCGTGATCGGCCCAAAGATACGTAGCTGGTGGACTGAAATCGGCACTGGTGAGCAAACTGTACATCCTTAGTCCATGTAGGGGATGGGTTAAAGGAAAGAATGCAAAAGTGACAGTGCTAAACCTACTCGAAGTAGTGCCACTTATAGGCGAGTCGAATCCGTGGAAGGTTGGCAGGAAGTCCCAAGGTGGTTAGTGGCTGAGGACCACTTATAAGCTGTCGCTCGGAGAATATCCAGTAGTGATTGCCTTAAAACAAAATGTTCGGCAAGGATGTATTCTGTGTCTGGAAGAGCTATGGATGTTCACTCTGTGAGGCCACAGCATCACCAGCAGTAGACGTGTGGTGGTGTCAAGCCAACCAAGCCGCTCACTGCTAGAGGTTCAATGAATAATTTCTTCGGAAGCATATAACAGTGACGTTCAGCATTTCAAGCTAAATGCACTAAATGCCTGATGGCGCAGTGAGATGAGGCGCCGGCTGTTGCGTGCACCCTATCCAGGTTCTTGGTTCGAGTTTCCTTTCCAGTCCAACAAAGCTTTCCATCTTTTGGGGTCGGTGAATTGGTACCAGATTTATCCAGCAGTGATTCATTCATCGTCTGGTCACCGCAAGGCATGGTATAGACCATATTTATGGTATAGACCGAATTCAAACTATCTCCCGTAGAAGTAGAATGAGCGGCGCACCCCACAAAGAAATTCATTTACGCCGCCATTTCCCGTCATTTGCCCTTTGTTCTTTTTTTACCCTGACGCATATCTATTGCTCTTACCCCTGTCACAAGGTGGTTGTTTGTGTCGCACCTTCCAAAACGCCTCGATTGATTACATTTATATTTTGCATCTTGCTTTGTTGCTGAATGGGCATCGTTTACGTTAGATCGATGGTATTACCAGATGAAGTAGCTCCATTCTCCCCCTTTTTCTCAAGATTGGTTGACTACACATGCGGTCTCGAGTCCTCTTTAGTTATCTGGGTACAGGTCGCGAAGTTAAGCATGTGGTGGCGATGTCCGTTCCTCCACGTGGTGCCACTGGAAACTACTCGCTCTGTGAGTTAAGCCGAACACGGACACTCGATTGCAGGCGACAGGCCCTTGTGACAGGCCGGCCTACGAAGACCCATGTCACATCACATGGTGTATCACAGCTCAAGTGTTTCGAGATAGTGCTACGGCGTCCGCGGGAGCCGACGCGCACTCGCAGAGCCCGGCGAGTGTGAGAAGCATGCGAGGGTCCCTGATGCGAGGACGGCATCGGGGGGCAACTGAGCAAGTCCGAAAGTCCCGTAACGTAAGCAGGACCCGCGTGGCAACGCTGAATGTGGGTACGTTGACGGGCCGCTCGTGCGAGTTGGTTGAAGCACTGGAGCGTAGAAGAGTTGATTTCTGTGCGGTGCAGGAGACGAGGTGGTCCTGCCGCAAATCAAGGGACATAGGACGTGGCTTCAAGGCCGTTCTATGTGGAAGTCCCAGGACCACCAGTGGTGTCGGAATAATCGTCTCCGAACGATTTCGTGACTCGATTGTAAGCGTCGAGCGCTTTGACGATCGATTGATGAAGATCGTTGTCGCCGCGAAGGAGCGACTCTATCACTTCTTCTCTGCGTATGCTCCGCAGACTGGCTGCTCGGATCAAGCCAAGGAAGAGTTTTGGAGCCTGCTTGATGAGAAGACAGCAGAGGTACCGTCGAAAGATGTCATCATAGTCGCTGGTGACCTCAACGGGCACGTCGGCGCGACGAAAGACGGGTACGGCTGTCATGGTGGGTTCGGTTACGGATCGCGTAACGCAGATGGTGAGCGTATCCTTGAATATGCGGAATCGCACAACCTCACCATAGTGAACACCGTATTTCGCAAACGCGATTCCCACCTCATCTCGTTCTATAGCGGGAATACCAGGACTCAGATAGACTTTGTCCTTGTGAAGGATCGAGACCGAAGTCTTGTCACAGACGCGAAGGTCGTGCCGTATGAGACGGTCGCCCCACAGCATCGACCGCTGATCTGTACTTTAAAGATCGCCCCTCCGAGGCTGAAGTAGGTCGAGCGATGCGGTGCACCAAGAATCAAGTGGTGGCGAATGAAAGAGAAGGAAGCAGCTGTGATTTCTCGCGTGCGGTTACCGACAGTGACAACTGTCGACGAAACTTGGGAGAAGGCCACCGACGCGATTCGTCACGCTGCACGGTCGGAGCTCGGCATCACGAAGCCTGGACGACGGAAGGTCGACAAGCAGGCCTGGCTGTGGACAGATGACGTGAAAGCCAAAGTTCGAGAGAAGAAGACGCTATATCACGTGTTTCTCGGCGAAAAGACAGCCGATAACTGGCGGAAGTACCAAGAAGCAAAGAAAGCTGCAAAGAAGGCCGTGGCTGTTGCAAAAGCCACTCATTATGGAGATGTCAACGAGAAGCTCGAGTCGCGCGATGGTGAGCGGTATCTGTACCGACTCGCAAAGAATCGCCATCGCCAGACCGAGGACATCGAGAAGTTCTTCGGCATCAATGATGAGAACGGCCGTCTTCTTATGGACCGCAAGAAGACATTGAAGCGATGGCGCGATTACTTTGAGGAAATCTCTACAGTAGAATTTCCTCATCCAGCCATCCCCTCAACGGCTCCAACCCACGGCCCCGTTCAGAAGATCACCGTGGAGGAGATTGAAGCGGCTTTGAAGAAGATGAGGCCAGGCAAAGCGACTGGGCCCGACGACGTGGCAGCAGAACTGTGGAAGTCGAAGTTTTGGTACCCTGCTGGGTGGTTGGCGAAGTTCTTTAATCAGGTTGTGGCGGAGAAAAAAGTGCCTGAGAGTTGGCGCCAAAGTACGACGATTCCGATTTGGAAGAAGAAGGGCAGTCCTGCAGACTGCTCCAATTACCGTCCGATTCGCTTGCTTTCGCACAGCATGAAGATCTTTGAGCGAGTTGTCGATGGACGAATTCGGGACATCGTCCAGCTTTCCAGCAATCAGTGCGGCTTCGTGGCTGGCTGTGGCACCATTGATGCCATACACGCCGCCCGCCTCCTGATAGAGAAGCATCGCGAGAAACAGAAGGCAGTGCATATCGCCTTCCTCGACTTGGAGAAGGCCTTTGACCGCGTACCGCGTGAAGTGATATGGTACGCCTTGCGACATCATGGAATTCCCGAAGAGCTCATAGAGTGGGTGCGAATTCTCTACTCTTGTCCAAAGAGTCGAGTTCAAGCTGCAGCTGGAACCTCGGTGGAGTTCCCCATCTCTGTCGGGGTACACCAGGGTTCTGCGCTTTCCCCACTCCTCTTTGTTGTCGTCATGGATGCCATCACATGAGATCTTCAGAAGCCCGTCCCTTGGACGTTGCTTTTTGCCGATGACGTGTTGCTCGCTAGCGAAGATAAAGGTGATCTCGAGCGAGAGGTGCAAGCTTGGTGTGATCGCTTGGAGCGGTTTGGACTCAGATTGAACGTGAAGAAGACCGAGTATTTAACGACGGACGTTACCGAGTCCAGCTCCATCAAGGTTAACGGCATCGAGCTTCCACGCACTGCGGTCTTTAAGTACCTGGGATCAGCAGTGGCGTCTGATGGCAAATTGATGGTCGAAGTGAATTCACGCGTGAGTGCAGCTTGGTCCAAGTGGCGCTCGTTGACTGGGGTGCTCTGCGGTAGGAAGATACCGGAGCGCTTTAAGTCAAAGATCTACAGGGCAGTCATCCGGCCAGTAGCGATGTACGGCGCTGAGTGTTGGCCTGCGACCAAGGAAGTTGAAGCGCGCCTCAGCGTCATGGAGACGAAGATGCTGCGCTGGACGGCAGGAGTCACGCGCATGGACCGCATCCGAAACGAAGCTATTCGGCAGAAGTTCGGTGTCGCGCCGATAACTGACAAGATGCGCGAAGCTCGCTTACGATGGTACGGCCACGTTCTGCGTGGAAAGGAAGACAGCGTCCGCAAGATAGGCCTTGGGTTGGAAGTGTCAGGAAAGCGGCCTAGAGGACGCCCAAAGCAGCGTTGGTCGGATACGTTACATACGGACTTGAAAGCGGCTGGCGTCCACCCTGATCTAGCGCTGGATCGGGAAAGGTGGCGTCATGACACCAGAATAGCGGACCCCGCTACGAAGCGGGACAGACGCTGAAGAAGAAGAAGAAGAAGAAGAAGAAGAAGAAGGTCGCGAAGTTAAGCAGCGAGTGCGGGGGTGCGGGAACAGCGAGAGCACCGACCGTACTCGCGCACCGTATCGCAATCTCTCCAGCCAATCAGACAACAGTCGCACACGCCCCTTTGTGTGGCACGGCCAGCGCTCAGCTGAACAGAAAGGGCACATGATGATCAGCGCGGAAAGTTAGCTGTTAAGCTGGGGAGGGCACTGAAGCGCGCCATGCGAAGAAGCTTCGCCACGGTACACGTGCCAAAATTGCCTACAATCCGGAGTTCGTTCACTTGCCCAAATCTGTGCCCGAAGACAGGTTGCGCTTACCTGGGCAGGCAAAGAATCTTCGCCATGCGGTCCATCTAAGCTACACGTGAGAATTGGTGTTTGAATTCCTATCTTTTTGGATAGTTCAGCTTGACATGACTGTGCACCTGATCACTAGCAACCTCGGAGACCTGCACGGTGGGTGCGTTCAATCGGTGCCGTTATTGGCTGCCGCGATTACGGTAGAAGCAACATCCGCGTTGCCGCACGCCGCCGCTGCTGCTCTCCTCCGCGACATGTACATTTATCTGCTCTAATAGGTGTAATTGAAGTTTGAATGGTTTAAGACAGAGGTCAGATAGGGGACGAAATATAAGGGTTATGAACTATAAGCGTTATGTGATACGGTGGAGGTTTATGAAACCTGTGTATATACTATTTGGTGATTATTTGTGGTCAATTTTATTTTTTTCCTGATAAATTTGATGCCAACTGACTAACTCCAAAAGGATTTAAAGCTTAACTACCCCGCACTCGAATCGAAACCACGATCGATCCATTGATGGGACTTACGGAATCGGCGCTTCCCACCGATGATTGCGCCCCGTGCAACCACTCACTGCAAAAGCGGGACATGGTTTGCAGAACCAACCTGAGAATATCCATATATGTCCATGAATCTCCACAGCCGCGTCGATCTTCTCCGGTAATCCGGGGAAGATTTCCGAGATCAGATTCGGACCGTAGAGCTCCCGTCCATGATTCACCACTCGCCACAACCATTTATTCTGTGCAAATGTTAAACTCAGGACGACAGTCGACTACTGGTTTTCTCCGTTCCAAGTTTGCTTACGTTTGCACTACAGCGTTTTAATGTATAGGAAAAATCGATGCATTTAATCGAATTGCAAAGAAATTATTACCTTGAACACGATAAATTCACCTCGATAAGTCGTGATTGCGTCCGCACCTGAAGAGCAGGGCCGCGGCCTAAATTAACAGAAAAACATTGAGCGAAATTTCAAAAAAGACATGCAGAGAAAACGGATTGGAGTTGAACACTTGCGGTAAGGATAAAGGATAAAAGACGGCGTCGCTCAATCCCTTCTGAAATGCGTCACGCATTGTACTACGGGATGTTGTGGAGGCGACTTGAGTGCATATTTGGCCTATCCAATGAATTGCGGTGGCCAGCTGATGAACAAGTCAGCGCTTCATCTTTCCCAGACCAGTCTGGTACCAATTCACCGACCCCGTAGGAATGTACGGCTTGGTTGGCCGGGGTGGGAAATCCGAACCAAGAACCTGGTATCGGATGCACGCTGCAGCCGGTACCTCCTCTGGCTGCGCTACACGCGCGGACTCCCGATAGGACAGGCATTTTACTTTTTCGTTGGAGACAAAGTGATGCAGGTGTAATGTAAAAAATGGTTTCACGGATGAGACGGCAATTTTTCTGTGTTGTATTCCTTCTAACGGCGCGTGGAGGCGCAATCGTGGATGAGAGGGGGGGGGGGGGGGAGGTTCCCGCTGTCGCCAGCACCCGATACCAAGTTCCTGGTTCGGATTTCCCGACCAGGCCAAATAAGCCTTCCATCCCTCCACGGTCGGTGAATTGGTATCAGATTAGTCTGGGTAGGATAAAACACTGAATTGTTCATCGAATGGCTACCGCAATTCGTTGCACGGGCCAACTGTCAAATCGCCTCCATAACATCCCGTAGAAGTACAATTTATGGCGCATCCCACAATGGGATTGACTAACCCCGATCTCGCTACCTTATTCTTTGATTCGTCCAAGGGTGCATGGCGCCAGAAAGAGGAGACACCGCCCCTCGCGGAATTGATTCATGGACTGATTCACGCACGTGCCAACCAAGGCTTCTATCTCTTCGTGGTCGGAGATTTGGGACTAGACGTATCTGGAAAGGAGAAAGGGTCCTAGTCCTTAATGTGGGCAGCGTGGGGAAGCGGAAGCGCACCGCATCGAACGGGTGTCACCCACAGGGGGGGGGGCATATGCGGAGGACGCTCTGATCACCTGACGCGTGTACGGTAAGTTCTCTGATTGGTTATGATTGTCAGGCGAGCTGCCGCTCCCACAGTACCCATATTAGCGAAAGGGACCGGAGAAAGCCCTGAACTGTCCCTTAGCTGTCCACCACGTGCTACTGCAGTGGCCAATTACCAATTCAAATTCTCTCTACCCCTAGAGAGCTCCTATGGTATCATAGAAGCAAAGTGCGTGACATCATCTGTTCTCCAGAAGAACTGTCGTTAGTCGTCTTTTATTCTCTATCCTTTATTCCTTTTATCCTGTCAAATCTTAGGTGGGCCGAACACGTAATGCACTTCGCAGACACCCGCTGAACGAGAGCCGTTACCGACTGTATTCCGCAGGATGTCAAGAGAACACCAGGACGCCCACCAACGCGTTAGTCAGACTTCTTCGTGAAAGCCCTGAACAAACGATATGACGCTCTTGGTGTCACTCGAGCGAGGAGGATCCATTGGAGTACTCTGACACGCGACAGGGACAAATGGAGATACTGCTGGCGCCGGCTCGAGGACGACAGGTGATACAGGTGACACCTATGTACTGAACCATTCTAACAAACGTTAATGTCTGCATTCATGTAATGATTTGAGGTCTGATGTGTTTGAGTAAGGGATTGAACCAACAAGTCGCCCCATTCGGCCATAGAAAATTTCTGTTCCATGCACTACTCATTTAGGATGAAGAAGATGATGAGCTGCGAAACGGTGTTGTTTTAGGTGAACTTTGTTGCTAAAGCCTTACCCAAGCGTATGTGCTGAATGAAGCTGATGTCATTATTAGGAAGTGAGACGTAGACGGGATACAGGAACGGCCCTCCTATCTAGTGAAAATTTCTTCTCCATAATCATCCGTTCTTTACTTTATTCTTCCGTTCAAAGTGTATGCTCTTCATCGTTTATGGCTTGAAACTAAGCTGAAGATAAACGCTCCTTTATAAAAGAGCGAAGTTAACTACATCGGTGCTCCAATCCATCATCCTACTGTGGCTGTAACTGACATTAGGATTTTGGGAGTTTAATGAAACCTAGGAAGAGTTTTAAACTGCTACATACCTTACGCATTTCAATGCTGAAAAAGATCAATGTTCTTTTCAGGTTACTTGGTAGTGCAGCGAGATGAGGCGCCGGCTGTCGAGAGCACTTCAATTCAAAGCTCTTGGTTCGGATTTCCTACTCATGCGAAACAAAGACTCTCATCCCTCCGGGGTCGCCAAATTAATGCTGGACGCGTCTGGGAAGGATAAAATACTGAATTTTTCATCGCCTGGCTCCCGAAAGTCATTGTATAGGCCAAATAATATTCAAATCGTCTCCACGACATCCCGTAGAAGCAAAATGCGCTGCGCATCCCAAAATTGATTGATTAACGCCGTCCTTTATCAATTAGTCCTTAGTCTAAAGTTCTATTTTTAATCGTGAAGTGTACCGTACACAGTAGTTTCCTCCTTCCCTGTGTCGTCTTGCTCAATAGTATTGCCACCGACATCTGTCTCGCGGCTGCTGCTAGATTTGTCTGCTCTCCTCCTGTGTTTAGGTGGACCTAACAAATATGGGCAGTCAGGTTAGTTCAAGGTAGCTCAGTAATTTAAAGAAGAATTTATGGAACAAAAAGTCTATAAAAATAGAAAGGGAAATATGCAGAGCAAGCATCGACCTACCATACAGACTTTGGATAACATAGATATCATTGCGAGTGAACTGTTGTCCCTCCACTAGAATGGGGTACATGATGCTGTTCACATCGCCCACGTGTGGGAGTCCCAGCGCGTGCCCGATTTCGTGTATTGAAGTGGCGAGCAGTAGAGGAGCTAGAAAATGGTCATTTATCGTTGCAGGGCACATTGAGACTGAAGCAAGAGCTTGAACTGCAAACTCTACCACTTACGTGGGGATGCATTTGGCGAAGCAGTTCCGGTGGGTAGTAACTCTTTATTTACCCGAGCACGGGACCGGCAGGTTATTATCAGGTTTTCACCATCATATTTCTGTGTGTTCTTCTGCCAACGGGGTTTTTAAGCGAAATATTATTATTACCAAACGTTCAGCGACCTAGCGGCCGCCAAACGCCTGGTTGGGGGCTTCGCCCCAAACCCCGAGAATAGAACAACCCCATCCCATCTGGTTGCGGGCTTCGCCGCCAAACTCCGAGAATAGAACAACCCGAATCTCCCTCCTTTCTTCTTTAGGCCTTCTTACAGTAAAAAACTGGTTTTACTATATAGATTAGTGCAGTGGGATATGGTACGGCAGAATTTTCACTGCGCATATGAAGCCCATCCACCCTCCATCACATGCACGCGATTTATTCTCCGAAGCGTTCGTTCTCTACGTGTCGAGAAACAGGTAATGAGAGTGCTAATCAGGTGCTTTATCAGCAAAATCATAATAAAAATTAATCGGTATTGGTCGACACCGCTTACTGTCCGACGGCAATAATACTCTTCCAAAGCCCGTAGTCAGTCTCTCTGCCCCTCCATTCCCTCGCGAAATACTTCCTTTCCTATGTGTTGGCAAGGAAACGGAGTGAGAGTCAAGCATGCACATGTGACCCCGAGTACCGATTCACGTGTCACTACGTTGCCACGACGTCTATGACAATCCTTCTGCACGACACACGTGTCACGACTTCTGTAAGCCGTCTTCAGAAATCCGACACACACTGAGCGATGTTGAGGGAGAATGCTGGTCCCCCCCCCCCCTTATTCACGCTCCCCCACCTCTAATGGTCCCCCTTTGTTGGTCCTCTCCTATTGGTCGTCCTTACTCGGAATCCCTACGCAAGTTGGACGATGTCTTCAGCGCGTCTTCTAATCCCTACGCACGTTAGACGACGTCTTCAGCACGTCTTCTGAATCCCTACGCACGTTAGACGACATCAGCACGTCTTTTGAATCCCTACGCAAGTTGGACGACGCCTTCAGCACGTCTTCTGAATCCCTACGCACGTTAGACGACGTCTTCAGCACGTCTTCTGAATCCAGACGCACCTGAATGACGTCTAGGGCACGCCTCCTGAATCCCTACGCTCTGCACTCGATCCCCATTCATACCCTGACGCGTTGCCCCTTGAATATCTTGTAAACTTGGACGATCAGCCGCCAAGGGTATAGTTCGCCAGCAATCGCCCATGGTTAAGCTCAAAGAAAGCCCGGCTGGCGTACGTCGCACTGAAGTGGGCATCTTTTGGCTTCAGTCCCCCCTCCCAGTGAAGGACACGTGACATTAGCCAATTATATATAGTAGGATTGGCCTATTTCGACCTTGTCGTCGTCTTCGGAGACCTAAAAGCAGTTTGAGTTTACACGTGTTTTAGCCGTCTTATCCCAATAATAAAATTTCCACCTAAAACCTCTCTGACAGAACTCAAGAAGTATATGTATATTAAGAGAATACCGAGGTTTCAAAATGAGAGAGCGTGAAGTTTTCATCTGAAGTTGCATTCTCAGTTCTAACGAAACAGTTTGGTTACAGGATACAGTTATGATATATGCTTGCAGAAAATGCCAAAAAACGATCACCTGAGGGGAAGTTGGACATTTGGCGGTGGTTCGGCAAGAATAATCCTTGTTCAAAATTTTCAAGAAACCATTCTTGTTGCGCATGATCCTACGTTTGGACCCCTTATTTGAAAAGGTGATGCGCTTTTGCATTGCCAGTAAAGAAAGAATTCGGATGTCGTTTTTGGCACTCCATTTGTCGAGGCCCCAAATCACAGAGTACAGGTTAAGTGAGCACTTTTTTCACTTTTACTGTAGGTGGTACGCAGGATCTAGTAGTGTGAGTCAGTCACTATTAGATCCTGCCGTACCGCCTAAACGTGCCTTTAGATCTGTCTTGGCCTTCTTGAAATTCAAGTCATAAAACACTATGACACGAATATTGTACATTCTGCTCACGAGAAATGAGTTGAATTCCTTGCCTTTTTGGGGTGCATATTAGGTCGTTGCTTATGAAATGGCCGATTTTGTCTGAAAACTTTGACAGATCATAACTTTGCTCGGAAGCAATTTTATTAATCGAAATAAACACCACTACAATTAATCCGCTTTTTCCAACGCGACATTTGCTTATATATTCCATCTTTGCAAAAAGCAGTTCTACGAGAATTAATAAATCATAAGAAGTCATTTTCAACATCATCCTGGGTTCTGACTTTTTATCCTTTACATGACGATTTAAATGTTTGAAAAAATGTTAATCGGTAGGGGATAGATCTGGTGAATATGCTGGATGTGGCAGAGTTTCGTATCCCAATTCATCCAGTTTCTGGACAGCAATTTTGAAACGTGCGGACGCGCGTTGTCCTGCAGTAAGATTGGACCCCTTCGATTGGCCATAGTCGGCTGTTTTTCAATCAACTTTTGGCGCATCACTTCAACTTCGGCACAGTACTTCTCCGCTGTGATTGTCTCTCCAGTCTTCAAGAAGTTGTAATGGACTATACCAGCCATTGTCCACCATACGGTTACCACGGTCCTCTCTAAATGGAGACTTGGCTTCGGCATCTCCTTGGGATTTTCATTCTTCTCCAGCCATTATGCAGAGCGACGACAATTGTCATAAAGGGCTCATGTTTCGTCGCGTGTCACGATCCCGTCGATAAGAGGCTCCCTCAGGTTGACCAACCTTAACGAAGCACAGATGTCATGGCGTTCTCATCATCTGGCCAGCAGTCAGTTCGTGTGAGATCCACTTATCCAATTTCTTCACTTTTTCAATCGCATTTAAGCGGCGACTGATAGTGCTGCCGTCGACGCCGAAATGCTGCGCTGGCTCTTTCACAGTTTGACGCGGATCTGGTTCCACCATGGCTTTGAGTTGGTCGTCGTTAATAAATTATGGTGGCCTTCCTCGGTCTCCACATTCGAGACGTTCATCTCCAGATCGAAACCTTTCCAACCAGTGGCGAACTGTGCAATCCTTAGCGAAATTCTGCCCAAATGCAGCGTTGATGTTACGAGCTGCGGCCGCGGCGTTATGTCCACTTTTCCATTCATATAAGTAGAGCACCCGAATACCACGTCGATCCATACTTTAAAAGCGACGTCAAAAACTCGGCAGGGGGCGATTATGTCACAAAAGCTATAAATGGTAAATAGGCTGGGATTCTGAGCATTCAGAAACTGTACCAGTGCTTGAAGTGTGAACATTCGTAGGCACGAAACGTCGACTAGAAATTGAGATAGCAAAATCGGCCATCTCATATGCAACGATCTATTACCAAACATATTATATTCTCATAATTCAGCAAAGCTTGGTGTTTTTTCTAAATAATGGTTCCAATACCTCCAATTCCAACATGAATTAAAATACTTAAAGTTGGAGACAATTACGATAACTGGGAAAAGAAAGGCGCCGAGTGAATACGAATTTGAAGGATTTACTGCAGATGAATCACAGTGTGGGAATAGGAATGTTGGATTCTTGAATTTGCAGTTTTTGTTTGAAAGTGTTGTATTTACAGTATATGAATTTTGGTTTGTTCTCCAGGTCACACTACAATTAAATAGTTCAATTACATATTCTTCAAAGCAGCAATTTGTGATTGAGCTAACAAAGGATTATTTAGGGAAACTTCTAATTTTTCATTTTTTACAGCGTTTTCGCAAGAAACCACAGAACTTCCAATGATGACAACCTCAATGCATGTGAGGCACCATGTGAGGTCCCTATTTGAATGAAGCCTTTGGACCCTAAAAGTTCCGCCCCCATAGCAATCGTAGTCTTTGGTGCGTCTCTCTAACCGGTATTGGGTCAGAGAAAATAAAAAATGCCTTGAAGGATTAGACTGACAACTCCACGGCACGTCGTCGTTGAAGTGGATGTCTCCAATGAGACGCGACGGATCCTGTTCAGGTTCGAATGACGAGCCTCGTGGCCGGAAAGCGTGGGCCAACACAGATGACGTGAACGGATACTCACAGTGGTGTGACCCGACCTAGAAAGAAAAGAAGGTTGTGAATATGAATGAGTACAACAGATTCGCTTCTAAAACACACCATCAGCAGATATTTTGAATATAAAAAGGTATGACAAAGGATAGTTGGAGCACAGGTGCTCGAAACCATTAATGTCAAACTTTTTCTGATTCTCTTTACCATGGTGTTTTCTCGGGCATTTTCTCCGTACAGCCCCAACTTCTCAACTTTTGCTGTTGACAACGTAGATGTTTCCAGTCACTGTGGTGCTCTTAACTTGCTCATGACACATAGGCGTGCTAAAGACGTCGCAAACATAATTTTTTGGGTTCATCAAGTGCGTCGCTATTTCAAGTGACAGGTCAACAAATAACAAAGGATCATACGTTTGACGAAAACTGTGCTTTTGCTCCTATTGTCGAACGAACAATAGTTTTAGTATTCTTATCGATACTCCGGGCGCGTGTAGCGTAGTTCGGAAGAGGCAACGTCTGTCGCGTGCACCCGGTACCGGGTTCCTGTTCGGATTTCAGCCCAGGCCAACCAAGCATTTCATCCCTCCGGAATCTGTGAATTGGTACCAGACTTGTCTGGGAAGGATAGAATACTGACTTGTTCATCGGCTGGCCACCGCAAGTCATTGTATGGCCAAATACGCATTCAAATCGCCTAAATCACATCCCGTAGAAGTAGAATGCGTGGCGCATCTCAAAAGGGATTGAGTAACGCCGTCCTTTATCCTTTTTATTATCGATACTCCTTTTATATGCAGCTTCCAACACTAAGTACACTTGTAGAATGGCTCTATGGCACTAATACTAAAGTTCCATTGAAACTCTTGGAAGCACCGCTTCTAGCTTGATCGAAAAGAAGTTTTTTCAGGGACAGGGCATTGATTTACGTCGTCTAGAAGGGGGTGGGAGCTCTTAAGTGCATCCTGCATCGATTCAAGGTTCGTGTACTTTTCTGCTAACTATAGTCATGCTCTCGATTTTTTCGAATATTCGAATGATTTTGAATGCTCACAAATTTCGAATATTCGAATTCGAATATATTCGAAAAAACCGGTTTTTCTGGATATTCGAATTCGAGTGAAAATCATTCTAATGTCTATTCGAATAGGTGATTCGAGCACAACTATAGTGCTAACAAAGCTTTCGACTTTCCTGAACATGAAGATAGTGACTGTTTCCATACATACGTGTCCGTAAAGGATCTACGGACCTCCGCAAGCCATTACAAAGATCCAACAAATGATATAGCCTCCGTGATATCTCAAAGACGTAGAATACGTGGCTTATCCCGCTGTAGGATTGATACTGTTTCTCAGTTTTTCCACATAGCTGTTGACTGAAAAGGAAGAGCAATTAGACTTTTTGTTTCCAGAGAAATGATATGGGGCAGACATGCATCTTTGAAGAACTTGACCATATGAAGGCACAAATAGACAGTCTTGGTTTGTTGTAAGCAGTGTCTCCCGTGATCGTAAGAAAATGTAATAACAACGAACTAATATGTGTAAAAATATTGGCAACTCAAAAGCTCGGAGGTGTGCTTCTATGAGGCGGCACTCCTACTGACTGCTCCACCGAGGCACATCTGAGGTGTAATAGCATAGGGGTTGATGAGAGTAGCGCACATGCTTTCACTCACACCTCTCCTTCAGGTCTTTAAAAAAGCGTTCAGCATAAACTAACTAACTGTGATTCTCACACGCTCACACGGCCCTATATCCTGTCAAAATAGCATCGCAAAAGCCCACCATGATTTGGGAACCTTTCCTTGTGAGATCTCTCTGGGGTCGATGAACTGGTGCCAGACTTGTCTGGGAAGGATAGAGCGCTGACGTGTTCATCGGCTGGCCACCGCAGGCCAAATTCGCTTTCGAATTACTCCAACGACAGAATTACTTCAAATTACGAATTACGAATTACTCCTCGTAGAAGTAGAAAGCGCAGCGCATCTCAAAAGGGGGTGAATAACGCCGTTCGTTATCCCTCATTCTTTTATTTATTCTAGACGACTGTGCATGACCATGGTTTGAGTTGCTTGAAATAATAGACAAGAAATCAATCCGGCTGTGGATTACCAGGTCATTTCAGAAGGATTCATAGAGGTTTATGGATAAGCTATCCGTAGACTCAACAAGGTCCATTGATGGGGTTGCTGAAGAGATACATATGAGAAAACTTGAAACGTCGGGTCTCCGCTGTTGTTGCCGGATCAAGCCAGACTTCTTAAGACTTCGAGCTCTCAAGAAATTTGAACTACTTCTGGGTAAGCATGAGGTTCTGGAGAAAATTTCTGCTCAAATGCGTAGATTTTTTAATCGAATATTAAACATCAAGGAATGCTTCAAAGTGTGTTGCTTGCTCTATATCGTTTACACGCCTGGTGGTCACTTCTCGCTTTGTAGTGTTTCCTCGAATGATTTTTAAAATGTATTTCTTATATCACGTACGCTAGGCTACTATATATGTATGCTTTGAATAAAGTAAAGTAAAGGAAATTTCACCAGATCATGTAGGCATTATATCGTCCAAACTTCTAGATATTAAGATGAATCTTCTGACTTTAGGAATACACGACGTCCGTTAGGTTAGTCGTGGCCATGTATGTACCACTTTTTTTGGTAGAGAAAAAGAAAGATATAGTAGAGAAAAAGAAAGATATAGATTCATTTAAGAAAGTGCAAGCTATTTTACACGAAAAACTGTTATTCAGTACTAAGTTTTCTTCTATTCGCAATCCTACATAGAATTCGAAACAAGTTTCTGGACCTCCATACTTTCAGATCGCGCCAAGATCTTATCAGGGATGTTTAAAATCAAGGCCACAAGTTTTTACAAATTTGCTCCTTCTAGAACAAGAGGTACATGTACATATAATGTATAATCTGGAAAATAGTTTACGCTAGGCCAAAAACCAGCGTTCGAGCTCAGTCGTTCACTACAAGGGCTGGATCGAAGTATCAAAACTTGAGAAGATTATTCATAACTCCGCAGAAAACTTTGGAATCTTCAAACGAACTGCTAAGAAAGCTTTTTTTCAGTAGTAGACAGCACTGATCGCCAAACCGAAGGAATTTGCAAAGTGCTTACTTTGTTTCAGATAAAGGGTACGGATAAAGGAAGGCGTTATTCAATCCCTTCAGGGATGCCACGCATTCTACCTCAATGGGATGTCGAGGACTTAAACGGAAATTGTCCACACACTGACTTGCGATGCCCAACCGATGCGCTGATTAGTGTATCATTCTTCCTAGACAAGTTTCGTACCAATTCACCGACCCCAGAGGGATGGAAGGCTTGGTTGACCCGAGCGGGAAGCCGAGCCAGGAACCTGGCATCGGGTGCACGCGACGGCCGGCACCAACCAACAGCGCTACACGCACCCTTGTTTCAGATACTTCTCGCTATTGTCTTCAAGCCTTATCATGTTTAGTAGTAGTTCAGTTTTTTGTTGCTATGAAAGCGGTGTATTCTACAGTCATTCATTACATTTCATTATCTCACGACTGTCTTGTAATAAATTATAATGATAATTATTATAATCATAATCACAATTATTAATATTAATATGAGAAGACCCCTAAATGTTTTTTCCTATAATCAGCGAAGGCAGCCAGAGAGGTACATATATGCATCAGTCACAACCCAAATAGTCTCTCTTATATCACTTAGCTGAGAATTAAGAGTTTAATTGCCGCGGACGAATGCAATGTGGTCGGCGGCTTCGACGTTCACAGACTGCTGTGTGGGAGGATTTATTACCACCACGTGCCAGTCTACAGTAGCCCGAGCGCCGATTGCTGAGCTTGAGTTGCCGTTACGCGGAAAAGCGAGGTCAGAAGGAGGACATTTTCATCTTCCTTTAGTGGTATAGGTTTGTTGAACTCCGTGATGCAGTGGTGCGAGGCGTACGCTTATAGAATTCGTCGAATTTGGTTCAATCCTGCACCAGGACCTTCCATATGAGTTAGTGGTACACGGTACAAGACTTTTCTGGTATGGGTTTTCACAGCTTACCATTGGCCACTCGGAAAAACTTTTGCACATGGTGTAAAGTGTCACACGTAACTCCACTAAAATTGTTTTTAAAAAACGAGATGCGTGGAGCATTCCGAGGCAAGGCTTCAGGGCCAAGGCTTCCCTTCCAGATGTTTCGCACAGTAACCGTGTCCTCAGTTTTTCCTAAGTCAGGGTAAACGGGTATACATCGCACAACGGACGAATCGTAAAAGCAATTTCACAGCCACCTACGCCTAGACTCTCCCACCTGAGTCGCGGATTTCATTTTCCCTTTCATAAAAGTGATTTAAAGTGAAACGCGTTTAGCGCAGCGGAAGGAAGCTCCACCTGTCACGTTCAGCTCGAATCAATTCAAAGTTCATCTCCCGCTCAGGCTTTCCAAGCATTCTGTACCTCCGTGGTCGAGGAGTTGGTACTACATAGACTTGTCAGGAGGCATAAAACACAGGCTTGCCCATTTACTGGCCACCGCACGTCATTGTAGAAAAAATACGCATTTAAGTGACCAGCGACATCCTGTGGAGGTTGAATGCGTGACGCATCCCACGAATTGATTGATTACTCCTTTGTCCGTCCCTTATCGTTTTATCCCCTATTCCTTTCAAAACGAACCTTCTTGAGAATTCCACTCATATGTCGTATTACTGAGACAAAACTTGCGCTTTTGGCGAGAGCTTTAAATTTTTTCGACGTACTGGCGCAGTGGTAAAAACCGCACCATGCTGCTCTGGATGGCATCGCTTTGATTCCGCGCGCACAACCCCGTCGACTCTCTGGAGTGAGTGAGACTGCACTAGACGTTTCTTGGGAGAAGTCGCAACGACAAAATCAGTGTTTGAAGCAAAAAATTTGCCACTATTTCATTGGCGATTCCTCAAATCTACCTTTCAACAACTTGTTTAGCTGGGTTTGGACCTATTCAGAATCATTGTGGGAAGCTCTTTTACTTTCTTCTTTTACTTTCTTCTATTCCACAATTTTCCTACAGCCGCAGGTAGATGGATCTACAACTTATATGTCATAGAAGAGGAAGGATAACACCTACATTTTCTATGCCAGAGTGGTCTACATACTTCACCCACTTGAGTGCATTTGACAAAATGCCAGATTACGAAGGGCTCCTCAGGATTCCCTCAGGGATAATAAATAAAGAACGGCGTCAGTCAAGCCCTTTTTGGGATTCGCCTCACAGGTTACTTCTACGGAATTTCGTGGAGGCGATTTGAATGCGTATTTGGCCATACAACTATACAACAACTTCGCCGATGAACAAGCCAGCGCTTTTCCCTTCCCAAACAATCTCCCACCAATTCGTAGACCCATGAGAGATGGAAGGCTTGGCCTAGGCGGAAAATCGGAACCAAGAAGCGGGTAATCGAGTGCAGGCGACAGTCGGCGCCTTCTCCTACTGCGTCACCGCACGCTCAAATAAACATTTCAATTGAGTGACTCAATCTAAATTTGCTCTACACCAGGAAAGAGCTATTCCCTTTCAACAGCTGGCGCTTCCTTCGACAGTCGACGCCTCCTCCGCCTGCGCTATCACGCGTTTCAGGAGGGCTTCAGCTTTATGTATTTCTTTTTGTAATTTTATATATCTTCCTCTACCAAAGTCTTCATCAATAAGCGAGCTGAAACTCACTCCAAACTTCAGATCAAGCACCGGGTCCTGAGCTCGTCGGAACTCGAGATCGGCATGCTTCTCCCATTCTCTGAAAGCTCTCGCAAGTGTCTCGTCCACTTCGCCGGCCGAGAGTCGCCGTGACCAAGACGTCACTCTGAAAGTGAACCCTCTGAAAGTTCTGGTGTTCAGCTTGAGGTGTTACAGCGCAGGATCAGTAGCGTGTTCTTATCTAGCCGCCTCTGCTGCTGGTGGTGGTGGTGCGGGCAGCGGTCGCCGGCAACTTCTGTTTCGCATCTGGCCGAATGGATTTCGGCGTCTCTTTTCTGCGTAAACTATGCGCTCATCGATTGGTAGCTCGGAAGCGTCGACAATCAACACATTCTGGGAAGCGCAGTTCGACTACGAGACAAACTGACGTTATTCAGAGCAGTTCGGAATCGTTTAGAAACTTACGGGAGTACGGTACATAGCATATGGTAAGCCTGTAGATGAAAAGCTTCAAGACAGGAAAATGCTCCCAAACTCCCTGGTAAACTGCGTAGACTTTACAGCTCCTACAGAACAACCGATTGCTCCAGAAGACGAGAAAATCAGTCGAACAATGTCGACGAGGGTACGATAGCTCGACTTACTCAAGGAGGTTGTGATGACAGAAAACATCGAACAACCGTCTGAGCAAGCGGAGTTCACGGTCCCGAAGCGAGCAGAGGATCCTGAACGAGGTCTGGAGAAGGTGGAGCAGCCGAGACGGCCTGCACTGAGCAGGAGAGAAGCCGATCGTCTGCGAACGGCACCGGTAGGAGAGGAGAGTGCCAGGAGGGGGCGGCGGCCGTCGGCCGGCCGGCCGGACGGCAGGCCAGCCGCCACAGCCGTCACGGCCTGGCCGGACAGCCGCCACAGTACGCCTCCACGACGCACTGCCGAGTGAGAGGCAGAGAAACGGCCGGGGTCTCGATGGCTCTGCGGAGAACGGCGTTGCGGAAGGCAATCGCGGTGCCCGCGGAGGAAGCAGGAACTTCGCGGTTGATTCGAGCGGAAAATGGAGCAAAAAGACCGATCCCAACCCACCTACGCACTGCTTCACAACGCGAAAACATCCTTGTGGTACGCCGTCACCATCTTACTATGTTGACGTCTACGGCTGCCCTTTCAGATCCGGTTCAACCTATCCCAGGACTGGCGGCTCCTTTATTAAAAGAGAAAAAGGTTCATGTCGCGAAAGTAGACAGCATTAGGAAATGGGAATACCTTAGTCAATCATAACCAATCAGGCAACCGAACATACGTCAGCCAATCACGGTGCTGAGTGTGCACTTCTTCATTGAAAAGTACGCCTATTCGATGCGGCTCGATTGTCTGGCGTGTTACCACATTCCCGTGCTGCCCACATTCGCGACATGTACCGAGAAAACAATAGTATGCTTCATTTAGGAAGAATAAATCCCGACCGCACATACAGGTCGGGCGAAAACGAGATTACAAGCGACAGATTTTGGATTTCTGCTCAATGCAAATTTGGCATTGCGAGCAAATCGGCTGTAGTACGCGATCTCCTCAGAAGCCTTTCCACAAAAGACTAGTCTCCCTCGTCAAAACCTACAATACTTACGTTAGGCCGAACATGAGTATAAAACAACCGCATCTTATCCGGTTAAGAAGAAAAAGATGCTTAAGCTTGAAAAATACCAAAACAGCTTCACTAAAAGACTATTTATCGGGAAATGTGGGTTTGATTACCATGCTATTCCCTATAGAGAAGTGAGAAACAAGTGGACTACAGACAATTTCATAAGAATATTTAAGGATAAAAGACAATCTGGGAAACAAAGACTACATTTACATGCACCACCAAGTTGTATAAAACAGTCTGTTAATGTGCTTCATAAAAGAAAAATTGTACAGAACTTTGGATCTCAGTCCGTGTACGACTTTGTGGTTCTTTCTCAAAATTCTCCATGGTTTCTGTGGACTTGAAAAACGTGACTTCTTCATCGTGAGACCATCTAGTACCCGAGATGGAGAAGTTAAATGCTATAAAATCTTTAATGCGACACATTTTTTACTAATAGAGCAGGTTTGGATTTTATGAAACTTGACAAAAACACTATTGCATACAAATTAAAGCATTTGTTGAGAATGTGGTTGTGGCAAGTGGTTTTATAAATAATTCTAGGATATAACGGGATCTTGGGCAGAGCTCTATTTGGTTTGTTCTCCTTTTTGTTCTACAATTATTTCGGGATGTGTTTAAACGTTCTGTCTCATTCTCCTATTTTTGCTTTCAACATAGGCCAATCTCGTTCTGGATTTCGTTTTGTACAGTTTCTGATTGCATTCTTTTTCACATGGGTTTTCCCATGTTCTGAATAATTACGATAATCCATAAGTGAATATATAACAAATTCTAGAATCAGGCATAAGGGCTATACACTAGTCCGGTAAACTGTAGTGTCCACTCTGTACTTCTAAGGAGAAATGAATGATAACAAAGAATTTAGATCGATGTTGCCTTGTTTGGTTCTGCTTACGTTTCGGGAATTTCTCCATCGTCGTACTTCAAAAGAGTCCATCAAAAAAGACTCTTCATGGAGCGGATTCTGATCTGTTTGCTTTGGCCTCCCGGAGTATTTGAGAAATGGGCTCCTTCATCACATTCAAGTTAGGCTTCGGCTAGCTGGTGATCTTTCTCGACATCCACATCTAATGGTAAGTCATTCATTCTTTCGTAACCATCAAGTTACCGTCGTTATAGCCTTCAAGGGTAAGCGGCATGGTAATATGGGTTTACGTCTGTAAATTACACAGTCTAGTGCGTCTCATGTAGGCCAAATTAGCGACTAGTACCCTTAATTCCGCCTGTGCCGCCTAGTGAGAGTTATGATGGATGGGGAGGGGCACTTTGAGATAAAAATTTATGACAAGGATCTTGAGATAAGCTCTGTGGCGCGTAGTTTTAGTGAAAAATTTATATGACAAAAAGTTGCTGAATTTTCATAGAGGCTGCCATTGTTCTACAAAGGTCTAGTATCAGTTATTTATTTATTATTTTCATCAGATTTCGTTATAAAGCGGTTTTTCACATCTTACACATCTGCAGCCACTCAGACTCTGAGAAAAAGAAAAAGGTCGGAAAAATTCGGCAAAAATTCTTGGAGGGTCGCATTAGTGTAACACGACCCAGATGAACTCCAGGAAATCAAACTGTTATGAAATTCTCTACACCTGTGCACCACTCTGCTGCTCCGTCATTCTGTGCAATATTCAGTGGATTTCGTAACTTTGAGGTCCAATCACAAAGCATTACGGAAGGCTTGAGGATAAGCGTCGAGGCAGGGAAAGTCGATGCTACATACCACCGTCTACTTCTTTTACTTCTACTTTTCTTCTCTTGCACTTCAGCTGACGCATTCACCCCTATGTTGGTTTTCCCTCATATTGGATGATGTACCTCGTCCCTGAAGGAGACGAAGCATCTCCAACGTAGGCAATTAAATCTAACTTGGGTTACAGAACCTGCAGTAGAAGAAGGCAACTTTCCATCAAAAATCAAATAAATCCTGTACTCCACATGAGCATGACCTCTACCCATAAGCGTGAGCAGTCGGAAGATCAAACAGGAAGCTAAGGGTAAGAAATCGTTAGAAATCGGTTCGCTCAAGCCCGTGCTTGATTCCCTCAGCCACGAAGGCTCTTTATTCCGCTGCAAACAACTTCTATGCTGCCCTATTTAACTCAAAATATGGTTCTGGCAGTTCATGTCGCGAATGCGGGCATCATTAAGATGTGAAAGTGCGCCAGCCAATCACAGCTAATAAGAGCACCGTTCGAACATACGCCAACTAATCGGAGTACCGACCGTCCGCGTCCTCTCTGAATGACGTTCATTCGGTGCAGCCTGCCTGGCGGGCACGTTCGCGCTCCCAATGCCCATACTTGCGAATAGTATCAACGTGGTCGCCAGACATTACTGACATTGCTTCATCCGTGAGTTGATAAGGAAGACCTTTCAGTATTAGGTGCGGCAGTGCCTCAGTCAGATTCCACCGCTAATGTTATGGAGATGATGCCGTTGTCGACACCTCGAACTGTTTTCCAGACCTCGAAACGGCCGAAAAACCTTGTTGTCTTCAGACTCTCACGTAATTCGTCGAGCAAAGCCCAGGAAGAACTGCATGACGCCGCCCACATATGTTGTCTGAACCGTGGCAGTTGTCTAATCGATTCCAACTGAACAGCTTTTTGAACGTTCATTGATTTCTTAGAACTTTTCCAGAAGTCTTTTCCATATAACCTTACAATTTTCATCAAAAAGAGTGAACAAAAGCACTGACTGGCAGAGAAAATAGAGTAGAAAGATGAAGATAAACAGTGGAAAACGGCGTTACTCAGTCCCTTTTAGAATGCGGATATCGGGGAGGGAATATGAATGCGTATTTGGCGAACACACTGATTTGTGGTGAAGAAGTGAGCAGCCATGTTCGGCTCTCTTTGAGCTTCGACATGGTCGTATCTTTCTGTAGAGTCGACAAAATCGCTACGAGGCTGTTAAACTTCTTTATTCGCTTACGCTTCGGCTGAATCGCTTTCTTCAGAGCCTGAAAGGTTCCAATCAATTATGGGCTACCACACCAAATATCGCCTGAATCTTACAAAATTCAATGCCAAATTTTTCAAAGTCTGGCCGATAGAGAGAATCCATTTACCGTACATCACCATAGTCCGCTGGAGGATCAGCGGAGGCCGCAGGGTAGACCAGGGATACGCGACAGCACCTAAGCCAGGTTAGAATGCGAAACTGAGGTAGGGCTTAAGCTAACGCGTTAAGAAAGATCTGAAGAAGGCGATCCAGCCGAAACGTAAGCCTATAAAGCCGGTTAGCAATCTTGTGACGAGCAAAGAAAATCTGAAGAAAGGAGAAGACAGTGTTTTGCTCCTCCTAGACAAATGAGGTACAAATCCACGGAGACCCCGGAGGGTTGACCTAGCCTGCAATTCTGTAGTGTATGCCCGCGATGTATTGTTGGAATTATTGTCTTTTGTTTAGATAAATCTTTTCGAAAAAACGTACAAACTTATTCCTAACCTTGCACCCGATGCCAGGTTATTGCTTCGGGTTTCCCGCCCAAACCAACCAAGCCTTCAATCCCTCATGGGTCGGTGAATTGGTATCAGACTTGTCTGGGAAAGATAAAGAATTCATTTCTCCATCGACTTTCCACCACAAGTGCAGACTGAATGAGCCTACAAATTGTCTCTACAGCAATCCGCAGAAGTAGCATGCGTGGCGTAGCCCACAACTGAAATGGCTAACGCTGCCCATCATCCTTTGTCGTTTACTGACTCCTTTTGAAGCAGCTCTGCTTCCCAGTGTCAGAGTTCGAGGCAGCTCTGTGCTCTGGAAGATGGGCACGGGTGGCGGCTGTTTCACACCGGCGGCCATCCTCCTCTGTTCGGCGCAGGGGCAGCGGAGCGGTTACAACCAGAATAGTCCAGTAGTAAACAGCTGCGAAACAGCTGTGGCTCGACGGCGAGAGTTTTTGCCGACGCTCCGACCAACAGATGACCCGTGGAAAATTCTCGACGGAGAACGCCGCACGTCGAGAATGCCTGTGAAATGGTCGGGCACAACCTTGAAGAGGAGCTGTTGCAGCAGCTGGCCGATCGAGTACTACTTTCCTGATGGATACCGGGACAGAAGCGCTCAGACGGGAAGGAAACTATCCGCCGCTTTGCTGTTTTCAGTCTTCTTTGAAATTCCTTTCTCCGGGCATGAATGGTCATATGTGCAATTTTCACCTTAAACTGGACACTTTTTAATGAGAAGCTGACACCTTTAGAAAAGAAATGGACTGCCTAACAAAGTTCAAATTATGGGGATGTTCGATAATTAAGGCTGCTTTTTATATTTTTAAAAGTGAATTCATTCATGTTAGCAACAAACATTAAACAATGATATATTGCCCATTTTGTTGGATGACCTTTTGCCTTTCTACATTACGTCAATTCCACGTTCGAAGAAGCCTTGGTTTTCAGAAGCGAAGAGCTGGTGCACCTCAATCTTAACAGCCTGATCGTAATCGAAAGTTTTTTCCATTCAAAAGCTTTGAAGAAAGCGAGACAAATGGAAATCCGATGGGGCTAAGTCATGGCTATAGAGTGGCTGTGGCGTTAATTCCCAGTTGAGCTCTGTTAATTATGGACGGATTATCAAAAAGGTGAGGGGTCTGGTGTTTTTATGACGGAACGCCGCCCCTTTGCGATTGGACAGATCAGGATGTTTTTTTCTTTATTTACCCGTTCAAATTCGATATTCGACGATAGCAAACATTCGATTCAATAAATCCGCCATGGTTATAAGCTCGTCAGCAATTGGCTTCGGTTAAGCCCAGAGAAGGGCCAGTTGGCATACGCCGGCATTTCGTAGGCATCTCTTGGCTTTGGTCCTCCTCCTCGTGACTGACAACTTGACCCACGGATTAAGTGGAGAGTGGATATATAGAAAGATTCCATATAAAAGCAGTGCTATCATACTCTAGCTTCTACGCTGTTTTTAAACGCAAACTTGATGGCTTCTGAAACAAAAATCTCCAGCTCGACACCTGGAGTAAACATTACTTTGCCAATAATTCAGAGCTACCTTCCTGCCTGTTGTTCAGCCCAACACCAAACTTCACGTAACCATAATCTGAAGAAGCTGGCTCGATTCGACGTAGGCTTATGGTCGTGGCTGAGGGCACGGGGATTGTTCCGACGCACATTACAATCGAGGTCTGATGGCCGGCACTGTCCGTAGTGGCACCTGTTGCATTCGTTCGCTACGTCGGACTGAGCGGCAGAAGCGCGACAAAGGATGGGATGTCCGGACTGCCACTCCATCGCGCTCCAAGGCGAAACAAAGCATTCTATGCCTTCCATGGTTCCATACACAACGGACGGCACTCTCACTCATCCACAGTTTCTGGAGTAACTTGCCTCTGTAAGCCTTTCGTCCACGGAGATTCAACGACACCTCCTGTTCAGCCTGGTGGTCACCAGAGAAACGTTCACTTACTCCATGTCCTCTCGTCTTGAAACCTCGGCATTGCTGTTATCAATGTTTATGACCTTCTGTGCTTCGAGGTTATTAGGTGGAACCATTTATTGGCCTGACGTTTCGACCGTCTCGTCGTCTTCAGAGGCACGATGCTCCACCGTCGGAGTGTAGCGATTCGGCTATCACTCGACGTCAGTTGGATGAGCAGAGAAAAGTTCCACCTAACAACGTCGAGGCACAGAAGCATTATAAGCATTGTTTACTTACTCATTCAGAACCATTTCAGGCAGAGTACAGAGTAGATACATCAAGGAAGACACGATGCAATTCAAGAAAGGGAGGCTCACGCTCATTTTCACAAATAAAGTCCTGGACTGTACGGAAACTCTTTAAATGGAGTGAGTAAAAATAAATTAAATTAACTGAGTGAGTTAAAATAAAAATTTAAATGAGTGGGCACATCCGTATATGTAGGTGTATTTATAATAAACAAACAAATAAATAGAGATCTTATATTTGAAGACGTACACGTTGCAGCTGTTGAAAATAATATCGGCCTGTTTCGACTACAATAAACTTGCCAGGTATGGAATAAATAAAAGGTGGATTCTGCGCTCTAGACTTGCACCAAAAGCGTATCTCAGTGTACTCTGATAGGGAACATCTGGTCGAGTGTCGAAAGTTATATACAGCTTCGTCTTGTCACTATCCTCTCCTTCAAATCACCCGTTGATCTGTTCCTCAACACTCTCTAGTCACAGTGCAGTCGGGAATAAGACTACTAGTCGTTAATGTGGCCCACATGCCTAAGGGCGATATACCAAGATAGTCATTCAAATGGAAGTCCCACTCACAAGGTGCTTATACAGCCAGCGCACTGATACAGACGTGTTTCCGTCTACCGATGTGGGTCACTTTACGGAATAGTACCAAGATAAGTCATCCACAACCTTCACTGCTCTTCCTAATTACCGTCACAAAGGATGGCTCAGTCGTGGAACATTCAGGACAGAGTGCTACAACAGAACCCTAGAGCTTTGGTTGCGAATGGAAAAGTCTACCGACCGACGGGGTACATATTTCAAAAAGCGATTGTTACGAGATGAGAAATACTAAACTCACAAAAAAGTGAACTTATTCGATTTCCACCTTGGATACGGCAGCGTTCGACGTCGCCGACTCCTGTAACATCTCAAATAACAAAACGTCATTCAGGAACAAAAGAAAAAACGAAAAAGAATAAAGAACTGTGTTAATCGATCCTTGTTTGGGAAGCGCCATGAATTGTACTTTCATTTTTTTCTTTACCTTTTTTTTCAGTAGTGTGGAGGGAATTTGGCCCCCACAATGACTTGGGTGGCCAGTCGATAGACACGTCTGTGTTTTCTATATTCCAGCCAAGTCTGGCCAGGGGTGTGCGTTAAATTTTTGTCCGCTAAATTTTTAACGACAATTTCTTAGCAGAAAATGTTCGCAATTAATTCGACACATTCGTTTAATAAAATTTCCTTTAGCCGCAACCAGTTTGCCTGCATTATGGCATATTATTAGTCAAGCCCTATCTTTATCGACTTTTTTCAATTCCATCTGTATGACATTTACGAAAAAGCTTCTTGCCACACGGGACATCAAATCCGGCGGCTCGAACACGAATAGTTTATCAGCCACACAACGACAACCTCAAACTTGGATAATTAAACCAAGCAGGCTAACGGTTAACAGAAGCAGCACACAAAATTGGTAGGACTAGGGGAATGCATTTCGCGGAGCAGCAAAAGGTGGAATAAGACACTTCAGGATGAACAAGTAGGACAATAAGGCACATCACACACTAAATAGCCAGGATAACAAAACAAGAACAGTGTGAGAAGGGAACTGTGGGTCACGGAGGCAGGCGGCTTCGCTGAGATCTGCATCGCAAAACGCAATCCTGCCCAAGGCTGCCCTCGCTGCGGTGGAGAATCGCATTTGTGGCCTCAAGAACAAAATCGCAAAAACCGCTTTTCTCAGTGTTGCATCGCAAGTTCCCGTCGCTGGTCGTATCGCAGAAAAGAGGGCTTTTTCAATATGTACGGAATAGAAAGCGAACGAAGGACGGCAAGAGGTGGCAGGCGACGGAGTGAGACGGCGAATGACTGTCTCCGTGCTCTGAACTCCCCTTTTATGGACTTGAGGATAAGGATAAAGGATAAAGGACGGCGTTACTCAATTCCTTCTGGGATGCGCCAGCGCATTCTACTTCTACGGGATGTCGTGGAGGCGACATGCGTGTTTGGCCATACAATGACTTGCGGTGGCCAGCCGATGAACAAGTCAGCGCTTTATCCTTCCCAGACAAGTCTGGTACCAATTCACCGACCCCGGAGGGATGGAAGGCTTGGTTGGCCTGGGCGGGAAATCCGAACCAGGAACCTGGTATCGGGTGCACGCGACAGTCGCGCCTCCTCCGACTGCGCTACACGCGCCCCTACACTTGAAGAACATCCTAAAATTGGCGTGCCAATATTCGATGAGTACTTCAAATGACGACTGCGTGCGATCAGCGGGTCAACGGCGTTCGCAGCCCCTCGGCAATCGCTCCCTGAGTTGAAATCGCATGTTTTGATGAAAAACTTCAAAAAAAAATTCGCGTTCCGAGATAAGCTAAATTAGTATGTCTGCATCTTCAAGTAACAACAATCCATCTATCATCAATAAAATCACCAAGATTCTAAAGCCAAACAGTAACAGACCTATAGAATAAGAAAAATTCTTACTATGTCTAGTTCGTCTAGTTTGTGTAAAGTCTTCCAGCTGCTGGAAAGACCAACGAATGGTGGTGCACCGTTGCACGATTGAACGTTCTTGACCGTTTTCATTTGTCCTGATAAAACTTTTTACAAAACTTGCGCCCGTCAAGTAGACTTACCGCCCAAAATCCGTCTGAACTGTCATAATTGTTTCGGAAAGCTACAGAACACTTTAATGAAGAATTCAGGTCATGCAGTGACTATAGCCAATTCTTAGTTACAGTTCGCCTTTGGAAGGTATTTACGAAGCCTGTAGATCTGCCTACTTCACAGAATGATGCCTTTTGCCCAACAAGGTCCTACTCTCATTGCAGACGAAAACAGAGAATCAGATTGATAGGCACCGACCGAGGAATTTTAATTTAATCGAATTCTACTGAATTAAGTCTTTGTGTCTTTGTCACCCAAGTAACGTACACAGATTTAAGTTTTTACGCTTTTTCTTAAACGTCTTCCAGAAAAAATGCATAACTAACACTCGCATTTAAAAGATTTCGCCCTATTTTGGCGATGGTTCATCTTGTCTTTATACTTCCTTGTTTCTCTAAATAGTAGAATTCGCGGATCTATCCTAGTCCGGGGGGGGCCACATAACTAAAAGGTATTATATGTAACAAATCCACTTGAGACTTACCGTGCGGCTCCTACAGACAACATGGGACCTATACAAGAAAAGAAAGTGAAGAAAAAAAAACGAAAAAATTACATAAGCAGGCAAAATTGCGTGCCATCCTCACCATGTTAAATACTGGTTATAACATGTCACGCGGCGGTGGCACGCGGCATACGGCTTCATGCGCCCTCCCCATCATGTTAGATCCTTGTTATAACATGTCAGCCGGGGGATAGCACGCGGCATGCCTCCATTCCGCCGCTCTTTGTCCGCCGACACGGTTGTGAACCGTGGCAATTTTTTTATTTTTTTCGTTTGTCCGCTCGTTTTCGGTTTATTTTAGGTTGCAGCTTATTCGCTAGGAGCCGCTCGGTAGGTTTCAATTCATTTTGTAACCTAATTTTTAGTTATGTGCCCCCCCGGAGTAGGATAGATCCGAATTCGCCTATGTCTGCCATCCTTTTATGAGTTTTCAGCAATGACCACTCTGTTCTTGAGGCATCTGGTACCAAACTGTACAGCGCATTTGTCTGAGGCTCAAATGTGTTCTGGGTTTTTCATCAGTTTTTCCCTTTTTTGTAGAGCACATCTTGGATTGATGAAGAAGGTTTATTCGCAAATTAGACTGGAGAGACTCAATAGACATAGTGGAATTTTTTGCGACAGCAATATCTCTTTCTTCAAAAATGTACCCTTTTCATACATGATTTGAAATAATCATCATGGAATAGACTGCATATAAAGTACCACTTTTTGAACAAACCTCACATAATTGTCAAAGACTAATCGACGGCTTCTTCCCTTTTTTAATTAATTTTTTTTTCATCACCTACCTGCTTCATAGTTTCCTTCCTATACCTACCGTGCTTCTCCCAAAGAAAACCGCCAAGAGAGCCCTACAAGAAGGCGAAAGGTTCAGTAAAGTCGTTGGCGTGCACGACAATTCAATAAAAGCGAAGCAATAACAGGGCACCAGTCATTCTCTACCAATTAGGCAGCTGCTAAGCAACGTTCCTTAACGGTTATCCTTAATCCAGAATAAATTCCCCCGAAATGCATTTGCATACATGGAGAAGAATCAAAATGCAGAAATGGCGCGTAAAATGACGTCAATGCGATTTAGCGGAATTCTTTGTCTTTGCACTTCACTAAAAAATGCCAGTAAGTGGTAACCCTTTGAGCGCAAACCCCTAGTTTTCGCCACGCCAACCAAGCCTTCAGCCCCGAGGTTAGTGAACTGGTACAAGACCTGTTCGAGAAGGGTGAGACACTTATCTGTCCATTCCAAACAGATATTCAATGAACTTGTTGAATTTCTTAGAACATTCTTATAATGAGACGTGAAACACAGTGATCTATGGCCTCACTTAAAGTGCTCAAACAAAAATCGATGATAACTACTGGGTGGACCATAAGTCTTGCAACAAGAACGCAGTCATATACAAAGGCAAAAATGCACAAAATGTCGGACAATTTGAAACTCTATTTGCCCATAACTTGGAGAGTACGATAAAGCAGTTTTATTTATAAGGGGCCACTCCTAGATTGATAAAAGCCTTCAGATCATGAGGGTAACTTTGCAGCCCGCGTCCAAGCGCCTCTTAAGGAATTTTATTCCTTATTCATTCCAAAGAAGATATTGGGCAACAACAATTCTGATCTATAGGCTACATAGACCAGAATTTTTTTCTAAGATGGTAAATGAAGGAAGGCCAAAAATCTCAATACGCAGGAATTTCACAGCTATCTAGTCTTTTGCAGGTACCATCTTTGGCAAATGAGCGGAGGACCACTACCACGCCCTTTTCTTCTTGACATTAGAATCATTGCTTTAACGGTGCTTTAACGGAATATGCATTTTACTTTTAAACAACGCGGTTGGGTCCAAAAATATGGTGTTACATTTTTGTGTCCATCGAAGAAACGCTTTCAATAAATTTCACTCTTTTTACCCAAAAACCTATAGTGTTAGGGGAGACATTTTGGAAAATCGTTTGAGACGAGCAGCTGCCATGCGTAGCCATTGTTCGAATTTCATCGTGTTCCTCAGAGGTAGTATTATATTAGACGCACCATTATTTTGAACTTTCTGCGATCGCTCAGCTTTTAAAATTTTTTCATCATATTAAGCGGTGGCCTGAGCGACGCGCTACAACTGCGTGTGCAAATTTTTCTTTCTACTATCTTCTCTTTATATATAGCGGAGTCTTCGCCTTACTATCGGGCTTGTAAAGCTTTCCCTGCAGTTTGCTAAAAACTACGCATTGCCTAACAATAGAATACACACGACTGAATATTGCATTTGTTCCAGCTCGTTGCTGCATCGTGTACGATCAGCATTAATAGCGTTTTTCTGTTGTAGTTCAGATCCATTCATCACCCTTGAGAAGGCTCTGAGTTGTCTGTTCTACACGACACCACTATAACGAATGTTCCACCACTAATCTCCAGAAATGTAGCCACATCGGAATGGGAGTACTCCGGACCAGAGATGGATTTTCGGTAGTTTTACGTGGGAGCGCAATACTTTCTAAAAAGAGAAGTTACAGCCATGGGTCTTGTAGGAAGTATAGCACTGATGCCACATAAAAGTTGGTATGCGGTTCTCCGCAGTTGGAAAAAAGCTCCTAAGAAGGTAACCTAGTTTTCTTGCTGGACTTATGGTCCACCCTGTATAGTAATAGGGATCCGTTGTATTATTATCTTTATCAAAGGGGTAAGGAATTCCTATCGGGAAAGGAGTACGGCAGGGAAACACGATTTCTCCTAAGCTATTCACAGCGGCACTCCAAGATGTTATGAAGGACTTTAACTGGGACGACAAAGGCTCCCTTGTCGACGGTAAACGGATCAGCAACCTTCGCTTCGCCGACGATATTGTTCTCATCTCTACCAGCACGGCAGAAGTCGAGGAAATGCAGAACGAGCTCAATGTGGCAGGTATGAAGATTGGATTGGACATGAATATGTCCAAAACACAATTTATGGTCAACCAAGTGGTGTGACACGGGACTCGTAAGGTTAAATGGAGTCGCTCCACAACAGGTCGACTCCTACGTCTATCTGGGAAGAGAGCTGAACATGGATAACGACCTCGCTCCTGAAATCGCCCGCAGGAGACGCGCAGCATGGGCAGACTTCAGTTTGGTTCGCGAAGTCACCGATCAGGTCAAGGATGCCGGCCTCAGGGCCTCGATATTCAACACCTCTGTACCGCCTGCGATGTGTTACGTGAGGGAAACCTGGACCGACAACAAGACAATCGCCAGAGCAATGCAAACTACGCATCGTGCATTGGAGAGATGTCTTCTGAGGACAAGCCTTCGTCAGCAATGGCAAGAAGGCCTACGAAGCTCGGAGCTACGGGAAAAGTCGCAATTGGCAGACCCGCTGCAGTACGTGAAGAAGCCAAATATCGCTGGGCCTGCTTCGACGAAAGGACGACAGATGGAGTCTCCGTGTCACAGAATGGCTCCCGAGAGACCATAAGAGAGGGACGACCGCCAACGCGATGGGCAGACTCATTCTCAAGATCTTTTAGAGAGCGGAGTCTGCCTCACTGGATGCAAGCAGCCAGAGATCGAGCCGTCTGGAATAGTTGTGGTCCCCGCTGAGAAGACCTTCAGCCGACAAAAGGACCATCAAGATATCAAAGTAAATAAGTAAAGGCTCAATGCGTATTTCGCCTAGACAGGATGTCTAAACAACGCATGCGCTGTTTGGAGAGACATAACTGCGGTCATGATAAAGCTTTAAAGAAAATTCAAAGCGTGTATGAGATCGTAGAAAATTGTTTTTTACTTCATGTGATTAGTAAGGAAAGCGCCCACCTCGTTCAAGTTTTAGACTCGTTTGGCTGTGAGTAGGTTAGACACTTGGCACAGTTCCGTAGTAGACTAACCTATCTTTTCTCTTTTTGTAACTTTAATTGTGAAGCAATGAGAAGAAGAGAAGGGAAGGAAGAAGAGGAAAAAAGAAGAGGATGTGAAAAATCAATTGTGTTTCCGTTCCGCACAGACCTTTAGACGGAAACCAAACAGGCAAAGTACCCTTTCCGATTCACCCCTGTGTTCATCAGTAAGCGAGGAGAAGGAAGATCGAGGTGCCGCACACTAATCTGAACTCCCATTGGTACTAAAGAGAAACTACAAAAATCATTTGGAGAAACCATGGAGGAAGAGGAGCACAAGAAATGTAGGACCGGGATCAGGAACGTGGAACAAATACAACTACTCGCGGTAGTGGCCGGAGGGAGCTGGGTGGTTCAACGAGAAGATCAGCCATAGGGAAGGATGGCGGAAGAGCAAAAGGGGATGTAGGGAGTCGGCTGAGGTGGAAAGAAACATCCTAACCGCCCAGTGGAAAGGTAGACCTCAACGCCGAACTACCTCTTACTCGTATGATAAGTATTATATTGGGACGTCGCAAAATTAATCGCCGAAACGGACCACTTAGTTCAAACTGCTAGAACTCAGCTTATAAAAAAGGAGAAAGGACGGCGTTATTCAATCCCCTTTGGGATGCGCCACGGAATCTGTTTCTACGGGATGTCGTGGAGGCGAGTTAAACGCGTATTTGGCCATACAATGACTTGCGGTGACCAGTCAATGACCAAGTCAGCGCTTCATCCTTCCCAGACACGTCTGGTACCAATTCACCGACCCCGAAGGGATGGAAGGCTTGCATGGCCTGGGCGGGAAATCCGAACCAGGAACCTGGTATTGGGTGCAGGCGACAGTAGGCGCCTCCTCCGACTGCGCTCCACGCGCCCAACTCAGCTTATACACAACTTTACCAATCAAAGTAAAGACCACCAGAATCCATACATTTTCGCACCAACAAACAGGTAATGAACCTAATCCTTCGCAATAAGGGCTGAGATCACAGGGATTAACGAAATCAAGGAGGCACATTCAACATCGGCCAAATTAGTGAATTGTTTCTGACGCAGATAAGAATGAAGAGCTCGGAAGAAGTGATAGTCAGTGGGGGAAAGGTTGGAAGGTTATGGTGGCTGGGGTAGAACTTTGATACCTAAATGGGTCAATTTTTGGCGAGCTATTTGTGAGGTGTGTGGCTGTGCGTTGTCGCGCAACAGGAGTAGCCGTCGTCTATTCACTACTGCCGACCACAATTTTCGCAACTTCCGATGCATTTGAAATCACAGCAGTAAGACTCTGCGGTGACTGCTTGACCAGGTTGCAAAAGGCTGTAATGCATTACATCTTTACAACACCACCACAATTTAGCATACCTTTTTAGCGAGAAGGTCGGGTTAGGAAAGGATGTTGGAGGAGCATCCTTCGACAAATCCCCTCTTCCTGCTATCGTAAAGGACCCGTTTTTATCTACAGTTATAAGACGACTTACAAAAGGCTCAATTTTGAAGCGAACCAGCAGGTTGGAGCAAGTGTCGAAACGTTCCAGACGCTGCTCATTGGGCAGCTCATGAGGCACCCACTTCGACGTCTTCTCCACGCAGCCGATTCTCGCCAAATGTCTTGCTACCGTACCATAATGGACGCTAAGGTCCTCTGCTAACGTGCGTGTATTCGTGTCCGAATTGGCTCCGACGACTCTCTTCAATACTTCATCGTCAACTGACGAGCTGCGCCCGCGACCTGGTTTTTCTTCGTGATCAAAATCGCCAGAAACGAATTTTTCGAAGCAGAGCCTCACCGCTCGTTCGCAAGGACAGACCGTCCCAAAAGCGCTGCTAAAGGTACGAAACGCTTCTGCCACAGAATGACCCAATTTAAATTCGTAAAGCATGATGACTCGATAGACGTGTCGGTTCATGATTTTACGGAGCCCTGGAAAAGGTTGCCTAAAAAAATAATGTGACATCCACATAAGATTTTTGAAAGAGCAGGAAAAAGCCTACCGAACGATATGTGTGTGGCTGTGGCTTTCCCTAAGAAGGAATGATTTAGGATAAAAAACTTATTTGTTTATGCATACCTCGAAACGGAGATTAATTTTGCGACAGCCTACTATGTATGTATGTACCAGGCTGTCCAATAATTCCTGTCCGAAAATTTTCAAAATTCTATAATTTTCCTTAGAAGTGTTGTAATATCAGGCAAGTGTAAAAACCTTCTCCAGAGTTCCACGCTAGGGGTGTATAAGGCGCAGTCGCCGCGTCTAGCTACCAGTACAAGCTAAAATGGACCAAGGTCGAATTCGTACGTTCGTGTACTACGAGTGGCTGCTGGGCAACGACACGGGCACCGCGGTCGCCAACATCTGCAGAGCGTGCAAGGAGGATGCAGTGCCCCAACGCACAGTCAGGCGCTGGTTCAATCGTTTCGAGAACGGCGACACGAGCCTCGAGGGCAGGGAACACCCGCTGAAGATCATGCTCTGCTGATGGTGGGACGCCAAGAGCATGCTGTACTTCGAGCTGCTCTCGCGAGGCAGGACGGTCACCGCCTCCATCTACACCGATAAGCTCGAGAAACGAGCCGCCGCCATCCGAGAAAAGCGTCCCCGACGGGCCTCGGTCCACCTGCTGCACGACAACGCGCGCCCCCACTTGGCGAAGGAGACCCAGCAGAAGTTGGCGACGCTCGGCTGGGAGATGGTTCCGCCATCCGCCGCATTCCCCGGACCTCGCCCCCTCCGACTTCCACTTGTTCCGCCCGCTGAAGCACCATTTGGCCGGAAGAAAATCCACCAACTACGACAACCTCAAATCCGACATCGCGGACTTCTTCGAGTCGCAGCCCCCGGAGTTCTGGGCGAAGGGCATCGGCGACCTGCCCAATCGATGGGCCACTGTTGCGGATAACTGTGGTGATTATACTGTTGATTAGACTTGTTTTTCAATAAAGTTGAGAAAATAAAAATGGTGATATTTTCGGACAAGAATTATTGGACAGCCTGTATGTATGTATGCATAAATGTATGTAAGTAGGTAGGTACATAGGTATGTATGTATATATGTATATACATATGTTAAATCTAAAACGTTGACTTGGGAAAATCGTTTGCTATAATCATAATGAAATTGTTTTTTAGAGCTGAATTTAGTTTTTCAGTTTTCTTCCTTCTTTCATATGAGGCACACCTTTGGCTGCATTAAAAAAAAAGCAACTAAATATGGATGTTTCGCCCCTTTTTTGTTTCATGTCGTTGTTGGATAGTATACATTATGCATTATTCCAAATATTATCAAAAAGTTTAATTAGCCAATTTTGACGGCTAATGTACAATACATTCCGTGGAGGTCGAATGTGTGGCGCATCCTACACAGCGATTTTGATTAACGTGAGCTTTGTCTTTCATTCTTCAGGTGCAACTAAAAGTCTTACGTTGTCGGCGGCTCGTCCTTGACTCCACATCGTGGCTTGGCCATCAGCGCTGCTGTCTCGTCGTCAATGACGCCCGTCTCCGGTAGACCGAACATTCGCTGGAATCGCTTCAGAGCCGACGAGATCGCCTCGGCGGTCAGCTGCGACTCGGCGCCACTCGTGGACAAGTAGCCGAACTGGCGCAGGTAGCTGATCTGAAAGACTTTCATGAGTTGAAGTTGAAATTCGACAAATAGTCTTCAGTAAGTGCTGTGAGACACCTAAAGGTGATAGAAACTGCACAGGTTGGCTTCACATGCGAGATAAATGCAACTTTTATTGTTAGAAAACTCCGCCCGTTGAACAGCCAAGAGAAATAGGGTTCGCTGAATAATTTCGTAGAGTCCGAGGCTAAGTGACCCCACAGAGAAGAAGCTAAGCGTATGTTTGAACAGCGAATGCGATTAATTTAGGAAGAATCGGACATATCGTAATCGAAGGGAGCATATAGTGCGTCTTGCGTCTCCAATCCTTTGCTTGAGTTTCTACGAGAGTTTCGGCTGGTGTCCCATGATAAGAGGGCTTTCCCTTAAGTTTAGGGGATATGGTTGTGTGGCATGGAACGACCACCGCAGTTGACACTTTACGGTTGCCCCTCCCGACTAGGATAGATCCGAAGAAGCTCCACCCTTTAGTTGGTATTATATAAAAGAACCTAGATTCCTATAGGTGTGAAGGACCAACTGAGGCAGACAACAGCTTTCCTTAGCGACGGCTTGAGATATTAGCTACCACTACGACATCAGACCTCTATTGTTTTCTCCATTTTATTTCGCTTACTCTCAACGCGTTTCTTTTTGGCTTCACTGTTTTCATTTTTTTCTTTCATTTTATTATCGCCCCGTTTTTCTTTCCCAAAATTGCCTCCTATTTATGCACTTTAGGGCGCACTCACTGTAGTGTACAAAATAAAACAAAACTATGCTTCCTTTGCGCCAAGTCGTTAAGCCAAACGAGCAAGGGTTCTCAAAGTTTACTACGAAATCTAAACGGGGAAAGGGAGTCACTTGAATGCCCACAATGCCTCGGAAAAGCCGGCGGTTTGGGGCGCAACGGATAGAGGCGTTTTTTTCACGGAACAAAACTTGGGGTTCAATTCCTCTGCATTGTGGCATTCCTGCATTTCCACTCTTTGGTTGACATTTGAGGTGGTGTCCATACAGTTTTCAGATATTTCCTGCACATATTTTAACCGTCGGCTGAGGAAAAGACAAGTGATGGCGCAGCCTGAGAGACGCCCGCTGTCGCGTGCTCTCTGATGCCAGATTCTTAGTTCGGATTTTACACCAAGACCAAGCAAGCCCTCCATAACTACGGAGTCGTTGAGTAGGTATCAGACTTGCATTCAGAAGGATAATATATTGATCAGTCATCGGCTGGCCACTGCAAGTCATTCTTGGTCCAGTGCACATTCGTATTGCCTCCAGAAAATCTCACAAAATAAAAGGCATGGCGTATCACGCAAAAGAGTTACCTAACGCCAATCTTTATCCACTATCCCTATTTTATGCTGTAGAATATAACCTTATTACGACTTGTTTTCCTATCCGGTCCTTAAGCAGAGGCAATGAGAAAGATAACGGATAAAGGGAAAAAGGAAGGGTTGATCAACTCCCCCTGAGATATGCCGCGCACTCTAGATCTATGTAATGGCGTGGAGGCCATTTGAATGCGAATTTTGCCTGCCCTAGCCGGCCGATGAGCAACTCTGCAAATGATTTATTCTCACCAAACAATACTTGCATCAATCCAACGACCGCAAAGCGATGGAGGGCTTGATTGGCCTATGCGGAAAAGTCGAACTAGGAACCTTGATTGCGCTTGACAGCCAGCGCCTCCTCCGACAGGCTACAACTCGTTCGTAGTTCAAACACGCATTCAGATTATATCTTAAAAATATCCGGGAAAAGCAGAAGATAAAGGTGAACTCGAGCGAGAGCTGCAAGCTTGGTGCGATCACTTGGAGCGGTTTGGACTCGGATTGAACGGAAAGAAGACCGAGTGTTTAACGACGGACGTTACTGAGTCCAGCTCCACCAAGGTTAACGACATCGAGCTTGCATGCAGTGCGGTCTTTAAGCATCTGGGATCAGCAGTGGCATCTGATGGCAATCTGATGATTAAAGTGAGTTCACGCGTGAGTGCAGCTTCGTCCAAGTGGCGCTCGTTGACTGGCGTGCTTTGCGACAAGAAGATACCAGAGCACCTGAAGTCTAAGATCTACAGAGCGGCCAGTAGCAATGCACGGCGCTGAGTGTTGGCCTGCGACCAAGGAAGTTGAAACGCGCGTCAGCGTCATGGAGACGAAGATGCTGCACCGGACTGCTGGAGTCACACGCATGTACCGTATCCGAAACGATGTCATTCGACAAAGTTCGGTGTCACGCCGATAGCGGACAAGATGCGCGAAGTTCGCTTGCGATGGTACGGCTACGTTCTGCGTGGAAAGGAAGACAGCGTCCGCAAGATAGGATTTAACTTCGAGGTAATAGGAAGGCCTAGAGGGCGCCCAAAGCACTTGGAATTGAAGGTTGCTGGTGTCCACTCTGATCTAGCGCTGGATTGGGAAAGGTGGCGTCATGACACCGGAATAGCAGAGCACGCCACGAAGCGGGACAAACGCTGGAGAAAAAAAGAAGAAGATCCGGCAAAAGCAGAATGCGAGGCCTTTAAAAACAAGGACTTTTTGCCATTTAAATACGTAATTTGCCTATATAATAGAATTACGGAGGCCAGCCTTCCCAGGCGGATTTGATACCAATTCACCGATCGCGAAGGGGTGGAAGATTTGTTTGGTCTGGGCGAGAAACCCGCACAAGAATCTGGAATCGGATGTCTCTAGAAGCCATAGTTCCCTCAAAATACGTGTGCTGGAGGTTTTCCGCAAGACACGTATGGTGGTTCCAGCGAATGCCTTGCAAGCTTAACAGAGGTTTGGAACTGGCTTCTTGGCAGCCAATTCTGTCAAAATGTTTTGCGAAGTCAATGAGGTGTTCCTTCTTCGCATTCCCACTACCCAGTGAGAAGACCACGGAAGGATCCCCTCTTGAGAACACATGCGAGGAACTCAGCGCATTGCGCATTGTTATTGCATTCGTTCACTTTTTAAAGTCAGTCGCTGACTGGTTCTCCTAGGTAACCTTGAAAAATCGAGGAACATAGCAGTTAGGATAGTTAATACCTTAATAATTGAAAATCTAATGATAGCTCTCGACTTTCAGCGAACAACGAAATTCCGAGCCCGTGATGAGTATCTCCAAGGTCCTGTTGAGGACTTCTCGGACTACTGTCAGTTGGTTGAAAGAATTTTTAACAGAAATCTTAAGTATGGACGATTCCTTCTTCTTCGTCGGTCACGGAAGCTGTTAATGACATACGTAGCTGATTAATGCGTCGCGTCTTCCATTTCCGTCGAGGAGGCAATTTGAATACGTATTTCACCTGCACAGTAACTTGCGGTGGCAAGCCGATGGGCAATCCAGTGCTCTTTATCCTTCCCAGATACGTCTGACACCAATTATCCGACCTCGGAGCAATTGAAGGCTTGGCTGGCTCCGAACCGAGAAGCAGGAATCGTGTGCATACAACTGCCGGCGCCTCCCCCGGCTGCGCTCCCGTGCTCTAAATATACAATAGCACATCGTAGTAGGCAAACCGCGCCAGCCTCGCTGCCCAGGTAGAGACGCTGTTGTGTCAAATCGTCGAAAATTAGGTGGCTCGGCTACGTAATGCGCTTCGCACACACCAGCAGGAAAGAGAGCCGTTACCGACTGATTCCGCGAGAAGTCATGAGGATGCCCACCAACGATAGGTCGGACTTCTTACAAGGGAGGCCTATGAACTTCCCGCAAAGATTCTCAACGTGACCTATATGGTCTTGTAGACCATCGGACGAGGATCACAGAACTGTGTTTCGTTTTTGCTAAATGCCCCTGGGTGGTCCAAAAATGGTATCACTTTATGGCGGGCTGATAAGGCAAAAGTAATGGCCCTGTCGTGCTCTGAACGTAACTTAAAAAAAGTTTGGAGCTCAAATTAAAGTTTGATTATATTAGGGGGGCCAAAAGTAATGAGACAAATTGAAGAAAAATCTTTATCTCTTTATAACTCAATTACAACTCAACGATGCTGAGGAATGTATTTGCCATTAAGGGCAATGACCTTGCTGCCATCGCTCAGCCAACCTCCTGATCCCATCCTTACAGAACTGCTTGAGCCTGGTGTTGATCAACTGCTCGATATGGTTGTCAAGGACTGCTTGGGTTTTTGTGTCCCTTCCGACTAGGAAGTCCTGTAGGCTCAAGTAGTAGTGGTAGTTGCATGGAGAGATGTCCAGCGAATACGGTGGGTGAAGCATGTGAACGTAGCCCAGCTGGCCAAGCTTATCCGTGCTTACTTGTTCCCGATGGGGTGCGGCGTTGTCGAAGAGGAGAACCTTCTTGAAGCGCTGCGAATGAATAAGAGCGAGTCGCCCGCCCATCTCCTCTATTTCGTTCACCATGGCCTTGGAGTTCATCGCGGTGCTCTTGGGAAACAGCCTCCGGTAAACCGATCCATGGGCGCAGATCCAAAAGCTCCAAAGATGCTTCTCGCCGTGAACATCCCGCCGAACGAAGGTCGGTAACGGGTCACCAGGCCTCACCCAGACTCGCTGCTTCGCAGGGTTAAGGTAGAAGACGTACTTATCATCCTGCGTGAATAATGAGCCCAGGCTGCTCGGGGTTGGGAATTGGGCGAGATTTGCGCGAAACAGGTCGACTCGTCAGACTGGGGTTTCGGCATGAGACAGACTGAGGTTTTGGCATGCTTCTGGAAAGGGCGGAAGCGGTAACTTCTCAGATGGGCTTCAGTAAGTAGCATACAAACATACAAATAAGATAAGCACGAAATCAGACTCCAGCCACGAGATATATGGAAACGGCATGAGGTGTCTCATTACTTTTGGCCCCCCCCCTAATAGAATTATGATAATTAACGGCGTTTCCTAGACGGAGATGCAGGGTGCATTCAAATGATTCATTCGCATCGATAACGGAAGCGACTGAATGACCGAGTGGATAGCGGTGCGGACATTCGGAAGTGGGACGAGGGTTCGATTCCGAGAGGTTGGGGAATTTGCTGGATGGGTTGTTCCCATTTTTACAATGGAAGGGTACATTTTGACTTCGGTAGGGAACCGCGTTATTGGATCGCGGTGAATAAGGGTGAAGAGGCCACGACCAACATTTCGCCCTGACTTCGCATATGGGAATTATTTAAGCCGCTGGCCACGAAACTGTCATCCTTATCTGAATTTTCACTTCCCTTGCACTACTTCGCACCTCAAAGTCGAAGGTTGGTGAATGGCATTAGAAAAGAACGCGACTCTACTAACGCAGACAGATTTAGTCATCCATATCTATTGTAACCTGCCGTGAATGGTGAACGCCTAACCGCATGTAAAAAAGCAAGAGAGTGGAAGCTTTGCATATAAGAAGTAAAGGCCAATTAAATAAAAGAGAAACTTGGATCAAAAGACCTGAAGTCAATTAGTTCTTTTGTTCAACACGACTTGAAGTTTGTAGTAAGGGGAGGACACTGAATTTCTTAATTATTTGCAAAATTAATTTTTTGGTTAAAACCAATAATACAGGGTGTCTCGAAAAATTGCATATACTACTGTTTGAAAGATGATAACTTTGCTCACATTAAAGGTGCTGGAGAAGTTAAAGACTCACAAGAATGATTAAGAAAATAGAAATTTTCTGACGTATGAGCGGCATGGAATGCGTATGCACTCGTCTGAAATTTTGCATTTTACAGTCGATTGATTGTGTTTCGCTTGAATATATGTTATAATTTCTTTACAAAGTGGCCGCTTCGATTGATTTGGGTTTTTTGAGGGTTAAAACTTAAAAACACACTACGTTTGAAAAGTTCTAGAATCGCTGCTAGTGCAGCTTTTGAGGACAATTGAGGCCCATATGAAAGCGCAGGGTAAAGAGAGGTTTCTGCGGCGTGTAAATATTCAAGATTGTGCTATGCCCCCGCTATAAACCTTGCATTTCAGATTCGATTGACTGTGCATGGGTTTAATGCTTGTTACAATCTTGTTATTACTTGGCCAGATCAACCTGGGCTGTGCTTCTTTTAACCTTTAGAACTTACAATCACGGAAAGACACGTGACATGTGAGTTTATTGTTTGCATTCAAATGTGAGCAGGAGCCCTATTTTCCATGACGGATTCTGTGAAGTGATGAAGCAACATTCAAGCTGAATGGAAAAGCTAACCGGTATAACTGCAGCTACAGAGCGACGAAAAAATTAAAAGAAGCACAGCACGGGTTAACATGACCAAGTAGTAATAAGACTGTAACAAGCATTCAGTCCATGCACAACCAATCGAGTCTATATGCAAGGAGGATGGCGCAATCTTGACTATTTACACGTCACAGAAATCTCTTTACCCTGCACTTTCGTATGAGTCTCAAACATCTTCAAATGCTTCACTAGCAGCAATGCTACAGCCTTTCACATAGTACCTTCATTTTTAGGATACTCTGCATTTTCCGCAAGCCACAGTGTGCTTTTAGGTCTTAAACCTTAAAAGAAGCCCATATCAATCAAAACGGCTACTTTGTGAAGAATTTATAACATGTATACAAGCGAAACACAATCAATAGAGTGTAAAAGGCAAAATTTCAGACGAGTGCTTGGCGCATTCCATACCGCTCAGACCTCAGAAAATTTCTATTTTCTTAAGCATTCACATGATCCTTTAACTTCTCCAGTACCTTTAGTGTGAGCAGTGTTATCACCTTTCATACAGTGTATTCATTTTTTAAAGACACCCTGTGTACTTTCAATCATTCTTCCATAATTCTTTTGAATTCGATTTTTAATGAGTTTTTCGTCTCCTACGACATTGTCAAGATGCGTTCCCCTCCGATTTTGCTCGCAATTTTTTTTTTACAAAACGAGTATGTTCTTTGCATCACTGAGCACTTAATTTCTGGTGTTCACCTAAAAACCCAAAAAACCAAAGAGCCCTCCCCCCCCCCCAACAAACCAAAGAGCCTCGTCTTCAAAAAGTGCAGCCAATGCAGCTGGACTACCGAGCACCCGTCAATCAATCGGAGGGCTCTTCCTTCATTGTTGCTCTCTGTCGCTTAGTACATGGCTACCTGCCTTGGCACAAAGGATACCGGATGCAATCCGGAGGATCCCTATCCACTGACCTCTTCTTAGCTTCTCAGCGACTACGCGAAAGAATGACTGCCGGCAGCTTTTGGTCATATAAAATGGATGAGAGGCGTGCAGTTGAGGGACAGGCGTGGACGGATAGAAGATCAGACTGACGTCGCTGGATGAGCCATACGATGAGCTATACATGATTTACATACAACGTGTTGTGTCTAAGGGCTATCGATTTTTGTGATCAATTATTGATTTTTCTGAGGGTTACCTCTACGACCTCTGTAGGAGCGGTTTTCTAGGGCAGATTCTCTTTCACTGCGCTGTGTGCAAAGACAATTTTGCTGTCATCCCGTTAGGGTGGGGCCGAAATTTATCGCATTTTTAGAGCTTAGGTGTTTCCGAACTTCCTTAACTTTCATGCTCAACGATTGAGTAAGAAAGTTTGATAGCATAACGTTGGGAAGAATATTTTATTTATCTATTCATTCAAGCGCATAGTACGCTGAATACCAAGCGCAAAAACAAACATTAAAACAAAAAGGCAATAATAATCGAGCTATTAACCAAGCTGAAAGCTCAGGAACAAACTCATGGAATAAGGACTCTATTAAAGAGAAAAAGGCACGCACGTGCGCAGTTTCAACGCATGTCACACATGCAAGATGTCTCCCTAAATATTGAAAAGCTTAACCCACTTTCATTTCCAAGCGCCGAAAAGTCTGAATTTTGTCTGACAAAGGCTCACAGCTTAAATTTCATATGAGCGAAAGACAGAATTAAAACAAAATTTATTAGGTCGGAGCGAACCTTTACGCAGTTTTATTGCATTAAATGCTCGCCTTTGCTTGCATCTTCCTACTGCAGAACTGGATAGGCGGCTTTGGTACCAATGTCTTGAAAAGCAAACGAAGTTTTAAATGTGGGTGAAATATACAGGTAATGACATATACACATAGGGATAAGGATAAGGATAAAGGACGGCGTTACTATATCCCTTCTGGGATGCGCCAGCGCATTCTACCTCTACGGGATGTTGTGGAGGCGAGTTGAATGCCATACAATGACTTGCGGTGGCCAGCCGATGAGCAGGTCAGCGGTTATCCTTCCCAGACAAGTCTGGTACCAATTCACCGACGCCGGAGGGATGGAAGGCTTGGTTGGCCTGAGCGGGAAATAAGAACCAGGAATTTGGTATCACGTGCTCGCGACAGTCGCGCCTCCTCCGACTGCGCTACATGCGCCCGTTACATACACACACATAGACAATACATAAATATGCAACGCACAGTATAAATAAATAAATATATATATAATATGTGTTTTAAAAAGCTAGAATGTTTAACCAACTTTTCGAGAACACCAAAAAGAAAGATTTTCGAGTTAGCTTTTGGAACTTTTAAATTCCTAAACTTTGTTTCAAAATCGAACCGGAATTTCGAAGCTACGACGGAAGGGCATTGTCCGGAGAATTAGCACTTATATTCCCATATGACAATGTATAAGAAAAAATAAAAAGAAAAGAAAAATATACAGGGTGTCTCAAAAAATGTAAACACTGTTTGAAAGGTGATAATTTTGCTCACATTGAGAGCACTGAAGAAGTTAAAGGCTCATGTGAAAGCTTAAGAAAATGGAAATTTTTTGACGTGTGAGGTCACAGAACACGCCATACACTCGTCTGATACCTTGCATTTTACACTCGATTGATTGTGCTTCGCTTAAAACCTTTTATAATTTCTCCATTAAGTGGCAGTATCGATTGATTTGTGCTTCTTTTAGGGTTTAACGCCTAAAAACACTCTACGGCTTGCGAATAATGCAGACAATGCAGGTACTGCTTGAAAGGTTCTAACATTGCTTCTAGTGATCCTTTCGTATAAAAATGCAGGCCAGCGAGATTTCTGTGGCGAGTAAAGAGTCAAAACTGCGCTATGACCCGCCTGAGACCTTACATTTCGTACTCGATTGATTGTGCATGGGCCGAATGCTTGTTACAGTCGTGTTACTACTTGGCCACATTAACCTGCGATGTTCTTCTTTTAACGTTTGCTTCGCCCCGTAGCTGCAATAATGCCGATTAACCTCTCCATTCAGCTTGAGTGTTGATTCACCATCCACAGAATCCGTTTCGGAAGATGAGGCTCCTGCTCACGTTTAATTTGTGCAATCAAAAAATTCACATGTCGTGTGTCTTTCACGTGATTGACAAGCTCTAAACGTTAAAAAAGCACAGCACAGGTTAATCTGACCAAGCAGTAACGGGATTGTAACAAGCATTCATCCCACGCACAATTATTCTCTCAAATGTACGGTTTTAGGCGGGGGCAAGGCGTAATCTTGACCACTTATAGGTTGCAGAAATCTCGTTACCCTGTGCTTTCAAACATCTTAACTTCACTAGCAGCAATGTTAGAAAAACGGTCAAAATGGTCCCTCCAAATGGCACTTGCATTTTTAAAAAATACTCTGCATTTTTGCAAGCTATAACGTGTTCTTAAGCTTTGAATCTTGAAAAGAGCAAAAATCAATCAATATTGTCAAGTAATTATAACAATTATTTAAGCGAAAGAATCGATTTTGACAAGTAATTATAACAAGTATTTGATGGCGATGTCCGTTCCTCCACGTGGTGCCACTGGAAACTGCTTGCTTTGCCGAGCCAAACACGGACATTCGAATGCAGGCGACAGGCCCTAGTGACAGGCCGGCCTACGAACATTTTGTGTCACATCATATGGTTGATGGCGTTTCAGACTTCTCGAGATAATGCTACGGCGTCCGCGGGAGCCGACGCGCACTCGCAAAGCCCGGCGAGTGTGAAAAGTGTGCGAGGGTCCCTGATGCGAGGACGGCATCGGGGGGCAACTGAGCTAGTCCGAAAGTCGCGTAACGTAGGCAAGACCCGCGTAGCAACGTTGAATGTGGGTACGTTGTTGGGCCGCTCGTGCGAGTTGGTAGAAGCACTGGAGCGAAGAAAGATAGATTTCTGTGCGGTGCAGGAGACGAGGTGGTCCTGCAGCAAGTCAAGGGACATAGGACGTAGCTTCAAGGCCGTTCTATGTGGAAGTCCCAGGACCACCAGTGGTGTCGGTGTGATCGTCTCCGAGCGTTTCCGTGACGCGATTGCAAGCGTAGAACGTTTCGATGACCACTTGATGAAGATTGTTGTCGCCGTAGAAGAGCGACGATGCCATTTCTTTTCTGCGTATGCCCCGCAGACAGGCTGTTCCGAGCAAACCGAGGACGAGTTCTGGTCCCTGCTCGATGAGAAGACAGCGGAAGTACCGACACAAGATATGGTTGTTGTGGCAGGTGACCTTAATGGTCACGTCGGAGCAACGAAAGACGGCTACAACTGTCATGGTGGTTTTGGATATGGGTCGCGCAACGCCATGGTGAGCGTATAGTTGAGTATGCAGACTCACAAGACCTCACCATCGTGAACACCAAATTTCGAAAGCGTGACTCCCACCTCATCTCGTTTTATAGCGGGAATGCTAAAACGCAGATTGACTATGTCCTTGTTAGGCGTCGCGACCAAGGTCTTGTCACAGACGCGAAGACCGTGCCGTATGAGACGGTTGCCACGCAACACCGTCCACTGATCTACTCGCTGAAGATCACACCTTCGAGGTGTAAACATGTCGAGCGATGTGGGTCGACTAGAATCAAATGGTGGCGACTGAAAGAGAAGAAAGCGGCAGTTATTTCTCGCATTCGGTTGCCGACAGTGACAACTGTCGACGAAACCTGGAAGGACGCTACCGATGCGATAACTCGGGCTGCACGCCTTGAACTCGGCACAACGAAGCCTGGACGACGCTGGGTCGACAAGCAGGCATGGCTGTGGACTGATGATGTCAGAGAGAAAGTCCGAGAAAAGAAACGGCTCTATCACGTATTTATCGGTGATAAAACAGTCCATAATTGGCGGAACTATCGAGAAGCAAAGAAAGCGGCAAAGAAGGCAGTGGCCGCTGCTAAAGCCGCATACTACGCTGATGTCAGCAAAAAATTGGAAACGCGCGATGGTGAGCGTTATATTTACCGACTCGCCAAAGCTCGCTGTCGCCAAACAGAAGACATTGAGAAGTTCTTTGGCATTAACGACGAGAGCGGTCATCTTCTGATGGATCGTAAGAGGGCTGTGAAGCGATGGCACGACTACTTCGAGGAAATCTCGAATGTAGAATTTGAACATCCTGCTGTTCATTTTGCATCACCTGTATACGGTTCCGTTCAGAAGATCACAGTGAGCGAAACTGAAGCAGCCCTGAGGAAGATGAAGTCAGGCAAAGCCACTGGTCCCGATGACCTGCCAGCTGACCTGTGGAAGTCGAAGGGCTGGTGCCCTGCTGACTGGCTGACTGCGTTTTTCAATCAGGTTGTTGCTGAGAAGAAAGTGCCTGAGGGTTGGCAGCAAAGCACGACCATCCTGATCTGGAAGAAGAAGGGCAGTCCTGCAGACTGCGCCAGTTACTGTCCAATTCGTCTTCTTTCGCACACCATGAAAATCTTTGAGCGAATTATCGACGGACGTATCCGGGATGTCGTACAGCTTTCCACGAATCAGTGTGGTTTCGTATCTGGCTGTGGCACCGTTGATGCCATTCACGCCGTTCGTCTTCTGCTAGAGAAGCATCGCGAGAAACAGAAACCGGTGCATTTTGCCTTCCCTTCCTGGACTTGGAGAAGGCCTTCGACCGCGTTCCGCGAGATGTTATATGGTACCCGTTGCGACAACATGGTATCCCTGAAGAGCTTATTGAGTGGGTGCGCATTCTGTACTCTTGCCCAAGGAGTCGAGTGCGAGCGCCAGCGGGCACCTCGATGGAGTTTCCCATCTCTGTAGGGGTGCATCAGGGATCTGCGCTATCCCCACTGCTCTTCGTGGTCGTGATGGATGCAATCTCACGAGATCTCCAAATGGCGGCACCTTGGACGCTGCTGTATGCTGACGACGTCATGCTTGCATGTGAAGACAAAACCGAACTCGAGCGACAGGCACAGGCGTGGTGCGATCGTTTGGCATTGTTCGGTCTCAAGCTAAACGTCAAAAAGACGGAGTACTTGACGACTGATGTGAATGAGCTCGGATCTATTAGGATCAATGGTACTGAGCTTTCACGAGTTACATCTTTCAAGTATCTCGGATCAACGATCACGTCCGATGGCAGCTTAAAGATGGAGGTGAATGCGCGTGTGAGTGCAGCCTGGTCCAAATGGCGCTCGCTGACTGGGGTGCTTTGCGACAGGACAATACCTGAGCACCTCAAATCGAAGGTTTATAGAACAGTAGTCCGCCCAGTAGCGACGTACGGTGCTGAGTGCTGGCCCGTGACGAAGGAAGTTGAAAGTCGCCTCATTGTAATGGAGGCGAAGATGCTACGGTGGACGGCTGGAGTTACACGTTTGGACCGCGTTCGTAACGACACCATACGACAGAGGTTCGGTGTCGCCCCGATATCCGAGAAGCTGCGCGAAGCTCGTCTTCGATGGTACGGCCACGTCCTTCGCGCTAACAACGACACCGTGTGTAAGATTGGACTAAATCTTGTGGTCCCTGGAAAGCGGCCCAGAGGACGCCCGAAGCAACGTTGGCTAGATACGTTGCGCTTGGACTTAGAGATGGCTGGTGTGCACCCTGATCAAGCATTTGATCGGGAGAATTGGCGTCACCACACCAGAAGAGCGGACCCCGCCACCAAGCGGGACAGACGCTAATGAAAATGATGAATTATAACAAGTATTTAAGCGAAAAACAATCGATCGAGTGTAAAATGAATTCATACGAAGGCATGGCGCATTCCATACTGCTCATATGTCAGAAAATTTGAATTTTCTTAAGCTTTCATGCGACCCTTCATCCTCTTCAGTACCTTCGAGCAAAGTTATTAGCTTTCAAACAGCGTATACATTGGTTTGAGACACCCTGTATAAAATCCTCACTTAAATGACGATGATCCAGAGTAACAGGTCGAAGAAAAGCCCAGGTGAGATTCGCATAGTTTACCAAGTTTAAGGTATGGGAAAGTACCTGGAGGAAGCACCTTCCTCTGCAAGGATAGGAAGTTGTCTGTAGACTATGACTATCTTGCGCCTTGGAAAACGGGGTGCCAATCGTGCAGTGCTTTCCAATTTCTTTGTTTGCGAAAAAAATAGCAAATCTCTTTTAAAGCTGGCGGAGCGCGGATCATACACAACAAGCTGAAAGGCTTAAAAAGGAACTAGTTTTCGAGTCACCGCTAAACTTCTAAGGCACTTTCGCGAATCGTTTTTTTATGAATTTGATGATCTGCTGCCAGTTTAGTTCATAAAGACATCGAAAATAAGCACGCACTCCAGTAGATTATATCTGAGAATGTAGATTAGAATCATAGATGATAACTGCTGCAAATATGCCCGGCTTTTGTAAAAAATGTATTTATAATTGAGCTCAAGGTTCGGAGTATCAAAATTACCCTACAGTATAATTATTCCATGCGAGAAAAGGAGGGAGGCTCACGCAGTCTGTAATTCAGGATCTGGCGCCTCGGCAACCTCCTTTTATTAGTGGAAAATATGAAGCATTTCTGAAATTTTTTGGCTTTTTTCAAATATTCATTTCAGTAATCTGTTTTTTACGCTAAGTTAATTGGCAATTTTTACATAGCAAAAAATCTGCTATTTCTGCTTTTTGATCCGTTATTTTGGTATAAAAATAAAATCTTTTTAAACTTCAGACATTGCATTCACCCTTTTGGAGTTGGTGAACTATATATTTTCTAATTTCTAAAAAGTAATAGTAAATATTTATAACACTAAATTTTCAAAATTCTTCTCAGTGAGTGTCTGCTATGTATAATCTAAAAGATTTGATTTGGGGGATGCTCAGTTTGATGTCAAAAGTGTTCAGCTCGCATTGAGAAGCATCCGGCTTGCTATAAAAAGTGTCCAACCTGCGGTCAAAACAGCATAAATAAATAAATAAATAAATAAATAAATCTTCTTCTTCTTCTTCTTCTTCAGCGTCTGTCCCGCTTCGTAGCGGGGTCCGCTATTCTGGTGTCATGACGCCACCTTTCCCGATCCAGCGCTAGATCAGGGTGGACGCCAGCCGCTTTCAAGTCCGTATGTAACGTATCAGCCCAGCGCTGCTTCGGGCGCCCTCTAGGCCGCTTTCCTACCACCTCGAACTTAAGGCCTATCTTGCGGACGCTATCTTCCTTTCCACGCAGAACGTGGCCGTACCATCGTAAGCGAGCTTCGCGCATCTTGTCCGCTATCGGCGCGACACCGAACTTCTGCCGAATGACATCGTTTCGGATGCGGTCCAGGCGCGTGACTCCTGCCGTCCAGCGCAGCATCTTCGTCTCCATGACGCTGAAGCGCGCTTCAACTTCCTTGGTCGCAGGCCAACACTCAGCGCCGTACATCGCTACTGGCCGGATGACTGCCCTGTAGATCTTTGACTTAAAGCGCTCCGGTATCTTCCTATCGCAGAGCACCCCAGTCAACGAGCGCCACTTGGACCAAGCTGCACTCACGCGTGAATTCACTTCGACCATCAGTTTGCCGTCAGACGCGACTGCTGATCCCAGGTACTTAAAGACCGCAGTGCGTGGAAGCTCGATGCCGTTAACCTTGATGGAGCCGGACTCGGTAACGTCCGTCGTTAAATACTCGGTCTTCTTCACGTTCAATCTGAGTCCAAACCGCTCCAAGCGATCACACCAAGCTTGCACCTCTCGCTCGAGTTCACCTTTATCTTCGCTAGCGAGCATCACGTCATCGGCATAAAGCAACGTCCAAGGGACGGGCTTCTGAAGATCTCGTGTGATGGCATCCATGACGACAACAAAGAGGAGTGGGGAAAGCGCAGAACCCTGGTGTACCCCGACAGAGATGGGGAACTCCATCGAGGTTCCAGCTGCAGCTTGCACTCGACTCTTTGGACAAGAGTAGAGAATTCGCACCCACTCTATGAGCTCTTCGGGAACTCCATGATGTCGCAAGGCGTACCATATCACTTCACGCGGTACGCGGTCAAAGGCCTTCTCCAGGTCGAGGAAGGCGATATGCACTGCCTTCTGTTTCTCGCGATGCTTCTCTATCAGGAGGCGGGCGGCGTGTATGGCATCAATGGTGCCACAGCCAGCCACGAAGCCGCACTGATTGCTGGACAGCTGGACGATGTCCCGAATTCGTCCATCGACAATTCGCTCAAAGATCTTCATGCTGTGCGAAAGCAAGCGAATCGGACGGTAATTGGAGCAGTCTGCAGGACTGCCCTTCTTCTTCCAAATCGGGATCGTCGTACTTTGGCGCCAACACTCAGGCACTTTTTTCTCCGCCACAACCTGATTAAAGAACTTCGCCAACCACTCAGCAGGGTACCAAAACTTCGACTTCCACAGTTCTGCTGCCACGTCGTCGGGCCCAGTCGCTTTGCCTGGCCTCATCTTCTTCAAAGCCGCTTCAATCTCCTCCACGGTGATCTTCTGAACGGGGCCGTGGGTTGGAGCCGTTGAGGGGATGGCTGGATGAGGAAATTCTACTGTAGAGATTTCCTCAAAGTAATCGCGCCATCGCTTCAATGCCTTCTTGCGGTCCATAAGAAGACGGCCGTTTTCATCATTGATGCCGAAGAACTTCTCGATGTCCTCGGTCTGGCGATGGCGATTCTTTGCGAGTCGGTACAGATACCGCTCACCATCGCGCGACTCGAGCTTCTCGTTGACATCTCCATAATGAGTGGCTTTTGCAACAGCCACGGCCTTCTTTGCAGCTTTCTTCGCTTCTTGGTACTTCCGCCAGTTATCGGCTGTCTTTTCGCCGAGAAACACGTGATATAGCGTCTTCTTCTCTCGAACTTTGGCTTTCACGTCATCTGTCCACAGCCAGGCCTGCTTGTCGACCTTCCGTCGCCCAGGCTTCGTGATGCCGAGCTCCGACCGTGCAGCGTGACGAATCGCGTCGGTGGCCTTCTCCCAAGTTTCGTCGACAGTTGTCACTGTCGGTAACCGCACGCGAGTAATCACAGCTGCTTCCTTCTCTTTCATTCGCCACCACTTGATTCTTGGTGCACCGCATCGCTCGACCTACTTCAGCCTCGCAGGGGCGATCTTTAAAGTACAGATCAGCGGTCGATGCTGTGGGGCGACCGTCTCATACGGCACGACCTTCGCGTCTGTGACAAGACTTCGGTCTCGATCCTTCACAAGGACAAAGTCTATCTGAGTCCTGGTGTTCCCGCTATAGAACGAGATGAGGTGGGAATCGCGTTTGCGAAATACGGTGTTCACTATGGTGAGGTTGTGCGATTCCGCATATTCAAGGATACGCTCACCATCTGCGTTACGCGATCCGTAACCGAACCCACCATGACAGCCGTACCCGTCTTTCGTCGCGCCGACGTGCCCGTTGAGGTCACCAGCGACTATGATGACATCTTTCGACGGTACCTCTGCTGTCTTCTCATCAAGCAGGCTCCAAAACTCTTCCTTGGCTTGATCCGAGCAGCCAGTCTGCGGAGCATATGCAGAGAAGAAGTGATAGAGTCGCTCCTTCGCGGCGACAACGATCTTCATCAATCGATCGTCAAAGCGCTCGACGCTTACAATCGAGTCACGAAATCGTTCGGAGACGATTATTCCGACACCACTGGTGGTCCTGGGACTTCCACATAGAACGGCCTTGAAGCCACGTCCTATGTCCCTTGACTTGCGGCAGGACCACCTCGTCTCCTGCACCGCACAGAAATCAACTCTTCTACGCTCCAGTGCTTCAACCAACTCGCACGAGCGGCCCGTCAACGTACCCACATTCAGCGTTGCCACGCGGGTCCTGCTTACGTTACGGGACTTTCGGACTAGCTCAGTTGCCCCCCGATGCCGTCCTCGCATCAGGGACCCTCGCATACTTCTCACACTCGCCGGGCTCTGCGAGTGCGCGTCGGCTCCCGCGGACGCCGTAGCACTATCTCGAGAAACTTGAACTGTCATACACCATGTGATGTGACATGGGTCTTCATAGGCCGGCCTGTCACAAGGGCCTGTCGCCTGCAATCGAGTGTCCGTGTTCGGCTTAACTCGCAGAGCGAGTAGTTTCCAGTGGCACCACGTGGAGGAACGGACATCGCCACCAAATAAATAAATAAATGATAAATAATAAACAAACAAAGAAACAAACAAATGTTCTTTGAAAAAACGCTAGCACTCTGTAGTTCAGGGCATAGTCAAGAAAATGGCGGAAACGAACCCAACTGAAGCGCGCATGTAGCGCAGTCGGAGGAAGTGCCGACTGCCGCATCCACCCGTTACAGAGTCCTTGGTTCGGATTTCCCGCTCAGGCCAACTAACCTTTCCATCTCTCAGGGAACGGTGAATTGGTTCGAAACTTGTCCGGGAAGGACAAAGCGTTGACTTGTCCATCAGCTGGCCACCTCAAGTCATTGTGTGGCCAAATACGCATCCAAATCGCCTCCACAATATCGCGCAGAAGTACAATGCGTGGCGCATCCCAAAAAGGATTGAGTAACGCCGTTCTTTATCCTTTAGCCTTTATCCATGCCTGCTCTACAATCGGTAGGAATCAGCCATCATAACAGGTAGCTATGAACCTGGAATAAAAATCGCTTTCTTCAGAATATTGTACTTTTGCTAAAAAATTACATTCATAGCTCATGCTTTTCGCAGTACGCCTTCGGCATGTGTGCCGAAACCCGCTCAAGCTGGTTCCTTCGTATGTTACATTTCGTTCAACACTACGGTTGCATCGCTTCGTACTTTTTTGCAGTTTTCCAACAGCCTTCCATAGAGACGAGGTAGCACTGTAGGCATAACTATGCGAACGCAGCAAAAACCCTTTGAAACGAGCCGTGAACATATGAGCGAAGAAGTCGTCCCGTCGGCGCGATCAAACACTGTCCTCAGCGGAAACGTCTGCATGCAATTTTACACTCCAAAGAGGTTACGAGCACTACGAAGCAGCAGGACAGCCAAGCGGCCGGTCGTAAATGTCAGCGTAATGCGTGGAAGGGTAATAGCTCGCCATTTCTTAATGAAACACGGTCATAATGGGTGCTTATGGTCTCGAAGAACCTGCAGCGAGTCATGCAGTGTGAAAGAGATAGAACGGCTTTAGTCAGCCCACTGAAGACGTTTCCGTTCTCACTACGTTACACTGTAATGCCAACTTAGATGTGCAGGTGGAGCGGACGCTCCTTTATTAAGGTCTACAAAATAAAGAAAAATGACAAAGTGTGGCGGTATCTTTCTTGGGATGTGCCATGCATGATTCTAGCTCTTTGTAATGACGCGTCGACAATTTAGAATGCGTATTGTGGCACACACATATAGTGACCTCCGGTGGCCTGCTGATGGCCAAGTCAGTGCTTCAACCTTCTCAGACATATAATGTTAGCTCACCAACCCAGAAGTGATGGAAGGCTTGGCCAGCCTGGGTGTTGGACTACATCAAAGAACCTCGATTCCGGATCCAAGCGACAGCCAGCGCCTCTTCCTTCCTACCACGCGTCTTGTTAAGGGTTACTAAGCTGTCCACTACTACATCGTGCCATCAGCAGCAACCTTTTTCTTTCGGAGACGGTGAAGTGAACAAACGATTAAAAATTAAACGATTAAATAACGATTAAAATAAAAATAAAATCCGCCAGTACAAATATGCAAAGTTAGTAATGTCCGTCTAGCAGGATTCAATCCAATGCTGATTTCTACAAGGTAGAAAAACGATTCAGAACAAAATGTTCTCGCACAAACGCGAAATTGAAGATCTGATTGACCTGGCCGAGACGTCGAACCTATGATCCATCTCTGATGTGCCCGAGGACACCGTCACCTGCCGACTACGCCACAACTACTACGATGAAAACGGGGAGAGTGGGGTGAAGTGAGGATACAATGTAGCAGAATACAAAATGTGAATCAAAGAATATGCTTATTATGAAGGCATTGTCAACGGTGAACGTGGTCAGGGCCAATTTTAATTAAAAGAAACCCACCATACTGAGGAATAAATTGATGAGGCCTGGACTACAGATGGCTTAGGACTGCTTGGTGTTTGAACATCTAATGAGTGAAGCAGAAACGAAAAGTAAACTAAGCTACCCTTTTAATTATGAAGGAAAGTAAACAAAAATAGAAAAGAGAAAAAACGAACGAAACGCTTCCAACAAATCGGATGCGCCATGCATTCTGTAGTACTTCTATCGTAGATGTACTTTAATCGCGCAGTGCTTATTGAGTGATGCTATTAACTTTTGAATTGCGTTACATCATTCACACTGGCATTTATTTGGCTCAATTAAAGGCAAATTTTTAGTCGAACTGTGGCACAAAATTTGCCAAGAATGTTGCTAAAGAATCCGCGGCACCCTGCTCTTTTGTTAAATGACTATCTATTTTCTATTCAAAGCTCGTGTGACTCTTTTCATAAACCTGGGGAATTTTTCAAATCACATTGGATACTGTTCTAATAAAGTTCGACGCTCTTAAAATCGGGATGAACATTTCTTCGAAGTCAAAATGAGCGTTCTCCAGATTGAATAGACACTCTCGGAAAAGGTTAGAATGATGTTTTGTTGAAGGAAAATTGTGTATGACTTTCTTAGAACTTTTCTATTAGGTTGAGTCATAAATTTTGCAAAATTTCTGTTTTTTTTTTCTGGAATTCAAAGTAAATCCGCTGATGTGTTATATTTTGTTTAAAAGCATGTTTACTGGCGATCATTCTGAATTATTCTGAAATCGATAAATTTCCTTGTGTTGTTGAAAAGTTTTATTCACTAAAATGATGACCACTCAAAGTGAAAAAGTGTGTGGTTTCATTTTCAACTAGTTCAACCTCGGCAGCAACCCAGCGACGGGGGTCATGCGCATGCAGAAAGTCACCGGCAAGTTAGCTCCTAACCGAACAAATTATTGGAGGCGGTATCAGGAGTTCCTTTCCGAACAGAAGGGCAACAAAGGCAAACTACTCCAGGGAAGACCAACTACTGTAAACAGAGCGCGCCTGCGCAAACCCATCAAGTCGAAATCTTCTCGAACTACACTAAGACTGACCGCTGATCTCCACACCTCCCAGTGAACCACCGCTCGTCGGCTGCAGAAGACGGGGAGGTCGCGAAAATCGCCTTCGTCAGTGCCTTATGCTTTGACGGAAACCCACGTGAATTGTTGTGCTTCCGACTGCCGAGAGCTCCGACACCGGTTCAAGCGAGGGGGCCTGGATCGAATCTTTACCACCGGTGAAAAACGGATGCTTTACGACAACCGCGAAGCTAGAAAGCAATGGCTGGAACTCAACGAGCCAGGGTTTTAACGTCAAAACCGGAGCTCCAACGAAAGAAGGTCCTGCTGTGCGTTTGATGGATCTGTAACGGTCCAGTTCACCGGGAGCTGCTGCACGTAGTCTAACCATCCTCGACGCCCGCTTTTGCCCACAACTCGACTGGATCCAGCAAAAATTAGTGGAGAAAGAAGTCGATACGAGCCAATGTTTCTTCCACCAGCGCAACGGCCGACCGCTTACTGCACTTCAGACGCTGGCAGAAATCTAGGAATTGGGCTGTTCCAAAATATCAAGCAACCAGAATACACCCCAGACTACGCGCTGTCGGACTGCCATCTGCGTCGATCGATGTATAGTGCCTTCATGATAGGCGCTTCGCCGAAGTCGATGAGGTTACGGCGGTGGCCCACGACTTCTTCATGTTGAAGCCGGCCAAATCCTATAGAAATGTGCACTCAACGCATGAAAAACGAAAGAAACTCATTGAGAATAACGTCAATTACTTCGTCATTTTTCAAGAAATCATTTTTTGTGGTACAATCTTATTTTTGTTGGAAAAAATTTTGTTGCAAAATTTATGACTCAACCTAATTAATCCATCTACTTCATTTAGTGAACACACTGCTAGAAATTTTACAAAATTTCTAACCAAGAAAAAATTGAAGATAAATACTGATTTATAGCTTATTTAAAAGCACAGGAAGGCAGCATTCTCAACGCTAAAAAGACATAGCGCTATGAATCCGTCGCGATTTTTCTTTTGTCAGTAGCAAAATTTTTATTTGCGTCGAGTTACACAATTGTCAACGGCACAACAAAACTAACCTCCGAAAACATGATAAAGGATAAGATAGGACGTTATTCAATCCCTTTTGGGATGCGCCACGCGTTCTACTATTTCTACAGGATATCATAGAGACGATTTGAAGGCGTATTTGGCCATAAAATGAGTTGAGGTGGGCAGCAGATGAACAAGTCAGCGCTTTGTCCTTCCCAGACAATTCTGGTACCAATTCACTGACCCCGGATGGATGGAAGGCTTGGTTGGCCTGGGCAGGAAATCCGAACCAGGAACCTGGTATCGGGTGCACGCAACAGCTATCACCTCCTCCGACTACGCGTTATGCGCACCCATCTCAGAAAACATAGCACAATAAAAAAAATTCAGGAAACGCACATATTTCACTGTAATTTTCCATGTGGGCGGGGCTTTACACAACCAATTAGGCAAAACGCTTCGTTTCAGTCCCATAAAAGTGGTTAACCATCTCGAACTACGACGCGAGGCTACATTGCGGCCTTCACGAGTTAGGAGCAGAAGAAATTAAAGCGTCTGACGCAGCCAACACCAAAGGCTGAAGAAGATAAAATTGAAGGTCACCGACTACTGCTGGTGACACGGATGCTGGAAAAGAAAAGCTAAGGAACATGACGAACAGAAGGAAAAGAACCAAAAGGAAGCCGTTCAGGAGCTAATTCTAGCCGAATTTTCGCTGGCCACTGAAGAGGGGCAGCATGAAGGATGAAGTAGAAAAATAATCGCTAGAATGATATTCGCAACAATATCTTATTTGGAATAGATCACGTTTTGTGAGCGTTTGGAAAATAAAAGCAGTTTGTCTTTAAGCCGAATAAAGAAAGAGACTGGAAAAGTGATCGATCGATCGAAAAAAATCGAAATGTGATTGATCGAGACAAGCTAGGCGCCCGAATGGCGATTGCAGGCACTTTGGAATAAGCTCTAAATAGACATGTTTCCTTGAAAATAGAATTTTTATAAGGTTTCAAGCAGTACGTTCGCCTATTGGCGCAGGTGATTTGAAAGTTTTAAAGAAGCTCGTACTAAATCTTCGTTGAACAAAAATTTATTCTAATCGTCTCGGCAGGTCTCTGGTCTAAATTTGAAGACGCTCGTTTTGATTTAAATGATGTTGTGATGTCACATGCGGCAAGCTTGCTTAGAAGTCCTTTCCAATTTAACCTCAAAATGGGATAAAAAGAGTGGTGAGCGCGAAATAGAGTCCACCTCTTCGTCCCAAGACGACTGAACTTGAAGAAAAATGATATGGTTCTATTGCTAAACAAGGAGGAATTTAGACGCCAAGTCGATCTGCTCCTCTCTGTTTTCTTCCAGCGCATTATGCTGCAATGCACTGTCTCACTTCCCACCCTCCTCTCTTTTCACTTGTTGGAGTTCTTTTCGCAACTTATTAATTTACGGTTTCCCATGTATTTTTATGTCGGAAATAAATCGAATCGAACCGAATCTACATGAATAAAGGTGGCTCTTATACGCACAGGCTAATCAACGACCTTACCTCATCCAGTGCGAAGCACACTCCAAGCAGCGTGCAGCAGATGATCGCCGTCGTCGCCTTTGTCATCGAAAGGAAGGGCGACGCCATCGAAGAATCCGCGGTGGCGAGCCCGTGCCGGCCAAGTCTTCAACGTGAGCGATTGTTTATGCGTCAGACAGCAGTCATGGATACACAACGAAATCGAGGCTCATTAGGAACAAGGGTAGACGTTCTTTGGACGTGCTGGAAATACAGTGAGAGCGGAGAACAGTTAGAGATGCATTTCAAGCAAAATAATTTTAGGTCATTAAAGTGGAAAGCAAAAAAAAGAAAAGAAAATTAACTTCACCGACAACATCTTTCCTCTGCCTATGCTTGAGATTTTTTGCGCACCATTCAAAAGATGGTAATCTGCTTTACAAGAACATGTGTTGGGTTTTTTGATCATTTTTATCTTGATTAATTTTCAGGGCACAAAATGCAGGCCGTTAAAGTGTATTTTTACCAAGAGCACTCATCTCCCGCTCTGATTAATTTTTTCACCCCATTTTGATGACTTAGGGGCGCGTGCAGCGCAGTCGGAGGAGGCGCGACTGTCGCCTGCACCCGATACGAGGTTCCTGGTTCGGATTTCCCGCCCAGGTCAACCAAGCCTTCCATCCCTCCGGGGTCGGTGAATTGGTACCAGACTTATCTGGGAAGGATAAAGCGCTGACTTGTTCATCGGCTGGCCACCGCAAGTCATTGTATGGCCAAATACGCATTCATGTCGCCTCCACGACATCCCGTAGAAGTAGAATGCGCTGGCGCATCCCAGAAGGGATTGAGTAACGCCGTCCTTTATCCTTTATCCTTTTATTTTGATGACTTAAAATTTAGCAAAATTCAGAATGGCCAAAGAAAAAAACGCACATTCTGCAAGAGCGAAATATTCTCTTTCTAATAACGCATGACATTGTGCGAAAAAAAGGCTGGTGAAAGTCAATCTTCTCTTTTCTTAACATGAGCCGCTATGAACTAACAAAGTCGAAATGGGACAAAAGGGGAACACAATTTCTTACAGAGAAAAACATTCGCTTTCGAAAAGCCCATAACACTGACCAGTGAACATTAAACAAGGGGTAGGAACTGTTGGTTAAAATTTTTATATATTCCGGGCACCTTAATGCTCTTAACGAAATTCAAAATGAACGAAAGAACCGAACAAACGCTCTCGTAGAGAGCGAATCATACTCTCTCGAACGCTTTATAACGTAGTGCAAAAACGCTCAAGCGTATGTGAAGAGGAGATGCTATCGGCGAAGACCTTTTTTTAGTTTCCACTTCATTAACATAAAAAATTGGCAAAAATCGAAACGGGAGAAGGGGCAACACAATTCTGATAGAGCAAATCATTTTCTTTTAAATGATTGGTGACTGCAAAAAACATTCCGCGGAATTCAGAATGAAACGTTTAAAAACGGCGGGGACTTAGTTTCCAACCTAATAGTGAATCTGAAGGAAAGAAGAAAACGAAAGATCGTTTCGAGGAGCGGTCAAAGAAACGGAATCTCTCGTCTTTTAGTAAGTGAGGCTTACATATCTATGACAAGTCCGAAGAGATTTCAACAATTGCTGAGTAGCGTAGCGCCTGGTAAAGGACGTCTACAGACGGAGAATGAGACACGTAATAACTACTTTTCATCAAGGCATGGTACGATCGAAGTGGCTCTGAAAGATACATACAGAAACGTTGTTGAGCAATTGAAAAATGTGTAAGTTCGGTCCTTTACAATGAAGTGCTGTGCAAATCTGATGGAAAGTCTCAGCATTTTGCCATTTTTGTACAAATGTGGTACCAATTAATCGATCCGGAGGGATGGAGGGCTTGGCTGAACCGCGCGGATGGGACCTGAATATCTGAACTGATTCAGCGTGTACGTGGTGAGCTGCGTCTTTTCTTACTGAGGAACCACGGGTTAAGCAGCTAGAAGTCAGTGCATACTTTATATTTTTTCTAAACAAAAAGTTACTCCAAATTTCATGGAGAGCATGTGGTTTAATCTGGAAGGTTCGTTTTGATTTGGTGGTAGATGCACAGTTACATTTGAAAAGCGTCCAGCTTTCTTCATAAAGTTTCCAGTCTGTCATAAAAATTGAAAAGTTCAAAATTCATTTTCAGATCACTGCCAGGTCAGCAGAAGGTGTGAGTTCGAATCAAACCTGGCGCTTAAGTTTTGATTGTAATAAAACTATGTTATAAGAGCTTACTTCTTGATATCAGCCACTTGAGGCTTAAAAAGAAATATTAGAATCATTCTCAGAGTCGCTTCTTTTATTAGTGGTGTTCCACAAGTGCGTTTTATCAGAATTTGTTTTTCTGAAGAAAAAAAATACTTTGGAAATTTCCTCCTTGGTTACTCGATCTTGTCTTCCATGTAAAATGATTGCTTATGATATAAGGATTTAAAAAATCTGGTGCAAATGACCACATTGCACCTTAATAAGCAATAAACTAGTTCAAAACTAATTGCGGACTGGTCTGCAAATTGAGAACTGTCGTTATCTCACAAAAACTCACGAACATTTCCCCTTGGGCAATATGATAACCGGAAGAACTATTATTTTGGACGACTTCAACTATTAGGTTGTCCCACAAGTCTTCGCCGTTTCTATTCAACGATTTACTGCAGATTTCGCCGGCGGTTTCTTGCATAGCGCTGCACAGCTTTCGAAAGAGAATGATTTGCACTATCAGAACATTTATTGCATTTCTTTTTTCATCATGAATTTTGTCAATTTTCAGGTCGTTGAAGTGAAAAGTGAAAAAGTAGCCATTTGCGCACTTGCTCTCTCCGCTTAGGTTTGTAATTTTTTGCGCAGTTTTTTATAGCACTTGGAAGACAATGTTCTGTACTACAAGAATATGTGTTGGTCCTATTTTCTCACTTGCCCTTTATTGATTTTTAGGCCATCAAATTAGGAATTCCGAGTTTTCCGTCCGAATTTTTACCAAAACTCCGGTTCTGTTGTTGGACTTTTTTGGTTGATGTCATATGTCGTTTGGAAGAGGATGTCTTGCTCAGTAAGAATTTGTGTCGCGTTTATTGGCTCACGCCGATTTCTGTCGAATATCATCAACTGAAGAAGGAGAAGGAGATGTTGGTGAAGATGATTTTTCTCTTTTTGGCATTTTGTTGATATTCGATAGAACTCAGCATGAGCCAATAAACGCGACAAAGATTCTTATAGAGCAAGACATTCTCTTTCGAATTACATATAACACCGGCGCAAAAAGTCAAACAGCAGAGCAGGAGCTGTCGGCAAAAATAACCATCCTCCTTTGGACGTCCCAATTTGATGACCTAAAAATCAATAAAGGACAAATGAGCAAATAGCACTAACATATATTCTTGTAGTGCTGAACGTTGTCTTCCAAGTGCTGTAAAAAACTGCGCAAAAAATCAAAAACCTAGGCGGAGAGAACAAGTGCGCAAATGGCTACTTTTTCACTTTTTCACTTTTCACTTCAACGACCTAAAAATTGATAAAATTCATGACGAGAAAAGAAATGCAACACATATTCTGATAGAGCAAGTCATTCTCTTTCGAAAGCTTTGCAGCGCTATGCAAGAGACCGCCGGCGATATCTGCAGTGAATCGTTGAAAAAAACGGCGAAGACTTGTGGGACAACCTAATAGTTTGCGCGACTTGGATTTTATATTAGATACAAGGTTCCCCTTAAGCAATACCGTGATCATATAGCAAAAACTATCCGACTTTATTTAAGTTTATTTTAAAAAAAAATCAAGTTTACCTAAATCACAGAAGTCAGGTGGGCTTTTAGTGCCAGCTTAAAAATCATACGACAAAGTCAGGTGGTCTTTTAGTGCCAGAGAATAGAATAAGGTAGCACTGGTTTCAGTTCTAAATGCGAAACAGAAGTGGCTAGACTTCAGTCATTACAGAATATGTAGCTTCACAAGGAAATTTGGGACAACAGTTCATGAATATAATCACAATACCATACCTTCAGCATCGCAGAGAAATATAGTAAGATCTTTGACTACGTAGTCTCGCGTATCGTAGAAGAAAATATTGTTTAGTCATGATTTATAAGTCGAAAATGGTACGGTCGCCTTCGTCTTCAAAAGTTCCATTCTCTTTCCCTTCTAACACAAGGGAAGATGAATGAAAAATCTAAATCCCCAGCGCAAAAAGCAGTGTAAGATCCTCATTTTCACTGATCGAAAAGGGGTTGAGTTTTCTGAAGCTTCAGAGGAACACAGATTACTTATTGAGCCAAACGTAGTACAAAAGCAGTTCAGCACATTACAGCAAAAGGTCGCTTTTTGAATGTTGGCAAAAATGGTTTCCTCGACGACTTGCATAAAGTGGTAAGTGCTCGTCTACCAAACACCTACCAAACAATCTAAGACAGTTGTAAAAACAAGCGGACATGCATCTCCTGGGGCCAGATTCATTAACCGCTTACCGTTCTGACAGTGAAAATACCGCCAAACCCACACTGATATGACTTCATCCAGCATCAGGTTTGGCGGCATTTTCACGGATATATGTAGGGCGGAAAGCGGTTAATGAATCTGGCCCCTGGAGAGTTAATATAGTTTTCTGTTGTTATTGAGGCATTGCGTTGTTGTGCAAGCTAAGAACCACTTGTTTAATCTCTAATCATCGTTGTGTGCTCGAGTTATATTTGGTCTAATTTTATTTCTTATTTGTAATCGTGTGACTGTCTTGCAGTCGCATGGGTATCCAAACACAGAATAAATACATGAATAAATGATTGAATAAAAATCAGTAACGCCACGGTAAGTGAAAAGCGAAGAATTTGAATCACTTTAAGCGCTTGAAATCGGTATTTTCCATTGACCATCCCTTGCATAAAAAGCAGAAGCTGAAAACAGTTGCAGCGTAACTACTAACGACAACCGAACCGACCCTATAGATCTATTTGGAGTCTCACCTAGAGCAGAAGAATCGCTAGAAATCAGTAGGTGAGTAAGAGAACAGATGGTCAAGGAGGACAAGCAGAACCTGCGATAAAACCGTGGGCGCGAGCGTACTACTGTACTGTCTGACCTTATCAGTGATGAATGGCGACAGCTGAGTCAGCGCCGTAGATGCCGGCCGATGCGGTAAAGTTGCTCAGCTGACGCCGATTGAGGACTCGGCCGTAGGAAATCTGTCAAGCGGAGGAGTCACTGTCATTTTGGACCCTTCAAGGACCTGAGTATATGAAGACAGGGGAGAATACTTCATGCCCGGGTTCGAATACAGCTCAGTGGCGCCCGGACAAATGGGATGCAGCAGCAGGTGAAGATGTTCTACACGACGACTCGGACCTCACGCCGAGTGTGTCCAGCGGAACCACGACGTTCGCCCCGTCGTCGTAGCCCGCTGTTGCCATCACACGTTCACTCACTCACACTCTCAGCCACCCCGATGATGAACGGAACGCGGTTCTGAAACGCTGCTGTAAAACGCTGGACGAGGAAGAACCGCTGGTCGCCGGGAGAGGGACAGAGCAGCCGTCCACTCTACTGCTGCCTGCACGCTGCAGCTCGTACGGCGGCGAAAAAATGACCCCGCCGAAAAAATACACTTCTTTCGTGTTCACTGAAACGACACTGAGGGAGGCGCGCCGACCAGTGCCGCCAATTGAGGTGCGAACCACTTGAGCGGTGAAGGTCACACACTCAGATAACAACTTCAATGTACTGGCGACAACTGGTTTTGTGAAGTTGCTGTTTTTTCAGAGACATGAGCCTTCCGGGTAGTGCAGCGACAACACGAGCGACTTGTACTTGCGCCTGCCAGCCGTGTTCAATTCAAAGCACAGCACAGTCAAATCACCCTACTTCTGAGAAGGTTAAGGAAAAGATCAGAAGGCAGCCGATAGATTTCACAAGAAGTGAAAAAATCAAAAAAAAAATCAAACGCAAAAAGGGCACATGGTAGCACAGCCGGATGAAGCTGTCACATGCGCTCTGATTTAACGTTCCTGGTTCGGTTTCCCTGCCCAAACGAACGAAGCTTTTAATCCCTTCGAGCAGGTACCATTCTTGTCCAGGAATGGTACATGTCACGAATGTGGGCAGCAGTGAAATTCAAGGCCCTTGGTTCGGATTCCCTGCCCAAGCGAACGAAGCCTTTAATCCCTTCGAACAGGTACCAGTCTTGCACAGGAATGGTACATGTCGCGAAGGTGGGCAGCATTGGGAGGTGGGAGCACACCAGACAATCAGGCTGTATCGAAAAGGGGTGTTATTCAGAGAAGTGTATGGTCGGCACCCTGATTGGCTGGCTTGTTTTCAGTCAGTGTCTGCCTTATGATTGGCTAGCGCTCTCACACCTCCCAATGCTGCTCATCTTCGCGACATGTACTTCCTGCGACAACAATGCTAGAACTTGATGTTGGACGACGTGTTTGGCGTTGTATTCTGACCCTTGAGTTCAACAGGACTCGAGCTTTCCCTCTGCTTTCCGGGCAACATGCCACGCCTTACACCACCAGTCTCGTTTGATCGCGTGCAACATCCATCCCCATATTTTCCACTGACCATCACTTGCACAAAAAGCGGACTGAAAATCTTGCAGAGGAAGTATTGGCGACAACCGATCGCATAGATGAATTTGGAGTCTTACGTAGAACAGAAGAGTTGCTAGGAATCAGTAGGTGAGTAAGAGAACAGCTGGTCAAGGAGGACAAGCAGTTAAAATATGAAAGATTAGAGTTAGAAATATTGAGTATGGAATTATACAATATTAAAATTGAAAGAAGAAAAGGATCAAAGGGTAAATGGAATTTTCAATTTGGAAAAAATATAAATTAGAGAAACAAATGGAATTGATAAAATAAACAATAAAATAGTAAACAGTAAAACGTTATGAGTAAAATTCATTTACGACACTCGTTGCATGGCTTTTATTAAACAGGAAATCGTATATATGGCTGGGTCAATTCCGTTATGAACAACATGAAAAAGAAGGACAACCGTATCTCAAAGAATTTATTGCATTCCGTCATTTTTTTTCGTAAATTCCTTCTCTCGATGACGACATTGGATGATGTAGTGTTTTATGTGTATTGAAGCCTAGAGCGGCTTTTGCAGAGGTTATAAGCTACTAGAGGACTGCTTCGTTGCGAACCAAACTCTTGCTTCAGATGGCAAACCAACCTGTGCCCCCTACTTTCCGGGCAGCGTGCTACGCCTTGCATCACCGGTGTTGTTTGCTTGCACACAACATCTACCTTAACTTTGTAGCCTCTCATCACTCACACTAGCTACCTTAACGAATGATTATACAGCCAGAGAAGGCGCTGGCGGTGGTATGCGCCCCCACCTGCACCTGTGGATTTGATTCAGATGTTTGATTCCCGTCCAGGCCCAGCAAGCCTTCCGTCGCCCACCAGTCAGTAAATTGACACATACTTGTACGGAAAGGGTGAAACACCGACTTTTTACCGGCTTCCCACCGCAGACCACTGGAGAAACCTACTGTAGAACCTGCCATATAGAGGTAGAATGCATGGCGTATCCGAAACACACATTGATTACCGACCGTAGCGACAAGTTCGACAGCCAGAAATGGACGATGCCTTTGTCCCTCTGCCGCTTCAAACCAAGAAATCGTTCGGGTGCACAAGAGGCACGGTTCAGCCGGCCAAGCCCCACAGGGGTGGATACTTTTCGAATTACAAAACTTCACCTTTTTCGTTCCTTGAAATGGAGAACGTTCTAGAAGCCTGTAAGTCGTTCACGCAGTCATGAAAGCAGAATCCGACTAGCTTAAGTTGATTTGAAGGGCCAGAGAAACGGAAATTCTCTTGTGCGACTGGCACGATGGTCCTGCTGTGTCGTTTTTTATTTTTGGCATCGCTTAATCCTCAACCAGTGGAGGAGATCTGAATACCTACGTGAAGTTCAGAAATGCTGAGTCAAAATTGTTTCCTTAATTTCGACTTAGGAATAACTTCTAAAATTTGCTGAACTAATAACTTGAACTTCTTTCTGGGAGTGCAATTTGTTGAGTCTTCGCTTACGAATTGGCTTTTCAGTTGAGCGCATAATAATTTAGTGTCAAACACTTAAAAAACGGTGTGTCGGTAAAAGAAATGCATAGCAAATAAATACGCCACGCACTCACAGGGAATATCATAGTGCAACCTGAATGCGCACTCGGCCTATGCAAGGGTTGGCGGTGGTCAGCAGATGAACAAGCCGGTGTTCTGCCCTTCTCAGAAAAGCCCGGTACCAATTCACCGACCCCGGAGGTATCGAAGGCTTAGTTGGCCTGGGCGGAGCCAGAGCAAAGAACTTTTTCGGGTGCACACGACAACCGTCGCTCGCTCCAATTCACTGCGCTACAACGACCTCCTAGGCAGACGATTTATTACGGTTGTAAGAATTCGAAACAGCCCCTTCTCCAGGCCGTTCTCCTCAATTAGCATCATCATAAAGCGTGTCACCTTTCTATGAGGAAGTGCACTGATTGTGAATCATCATGCATATGTGAAGAACGCGAAGAATCTCACTGATCATCATCTAGAAGCAGCTGCGCCTTCGATCTTGCAAAGCGACACAGTCTAGAAATTCGTTATGTTTTGAAATTTTTAAACCATTTACCCCTATTTTGAATGTGGGAATTCTCTAGCCTTATGAGCTAGAAGATTCCCTAGCGGGGTCGGAGGAGGCGCCAGCTATCGTTAGTACCCCAATTTGAATCAAATGTTCGAGTCCCGTTCAGGCCAACAAGCCTTCCATCCTTCTGGGGTCGGTAAATTGGTACCAAAGTTGTCTGGTAAAGATAATACACTGATTTTACCATCAACTGGCCATCGTAAATCATTATATAGGCCAAATACGTTTTCAAATTGCTACTACAACATACAGTAGAAGTGGAATGCGCGGCAGACACCAAAAAAGGACTGATTAAGGCCATCCTTTATCCCTTACCCTTCAATCCCCTAGGTGGCCGTAAAGCAACGGTACTAACTAAATCTTATGGTTGCAACTTGAAACAGTACTACTTACTCAAAATTTTGCAATTGCTAGGCAATCAAGATTAGTGCTACACATGAAGCATGAGCATGAGCATGAGCAAGAGCATGAGTTACTGTTTTAACGTGAGCTTTAATCTGTTCCTGCTTGGGTTGCGCCCCACATTCCACTTCGGAAAGCTATGTAGTAGCAGAGTCGCCTTTGAAATGACCACCGCAAATTACTGTAAAATTCTGTATGGACGGAAAACGGACGCCAAATCGTCTCCGCAAGTGGAACGCTTGGCGCATTCTGGCAAGGCATTGAATGACACCAACGATCAACGTCCATTCCGGCTGTAGTCGCGGAAGTGGCCAGCATTGGGAGATGGGAACGCGCCATGCTATCAGAATGGAGGTGTTACTCAGACAGGGCTGTTGGTACTCCGATTGGCTGACGTGTGTTTGGTCACTACTCTGATTGGTTATGACTAAGGCACACTCCCACCTCACAATGCTGGCCACATTCTCGTCTAGAACGTCCATTTTTTTACAAAGAAGCTTTGTAATACATCTTGTACTGACATCGTTTAGCCGACCATCTAGCCGCAGGTTGAAGAATGCCGTATCCTAGAAGAGTCCATATCCATGACTCACCACCATTAGGGCACATGAGTCACATCAGTTCTATTGTAACGGCTTCTTTCGGCAGGTCATATATCACTGTCCCTAGGGCGCGTGTAGCGTAGTCGGAGAAGGTGCTCGTTTTCGCGTGCACCCAATACCAGGTTCCTGGTTCGAATTTCCCGCCAGGTCAACCAAGCCTTTCATCCCTCCGGGGTCAGTGAATCGCTACTGGACTTCCCAGGGAAGCATAAAGCGCTCACCTGCTCATCGGCTGGATACCGCCAATGTATGACCAAGTATTCAAATCGCATTGAAATCGTCCTCCACAACATCCTGTAAAAGTAAAATGCGTGGTGCATACCAAAAGGGATTGAGCAACGCCGTCCTATACGCTTTTTCTTATACTATCCTCTCCCAACTTTCTCTATCTTTTTTCAAGCTTGGGCAGAGCAACTTATACGGAGCCACTTGGACAACGGCTTTCGTTCCAGCATGGTTTCGCTACAGCCTAGTACCTTTTCCGTTGAACCAGCTTTAGCGTGGGAAGAGGTAAGACCAGTTCAATTCCAGTTTGCACGATTTAGCGTGAGAGAATGCATGCGAGCACGGCTGAGTGCTTCTGCACCCTGCGGCAATAGTAATCAAGGAAAGTCGGGATTAAAAAGTTCCGCCGAATGCATTATATTACGTTTCTGTGCTGTGATGCGATCACTACTGCCCTAGCGTTGCACTTTGTTTCCCTACTACGATGGTCCGACAAGATTTTAGTAAAAATATGAATATAAAAATGCAAGACAACAACATCCTAGATTTTTTCGAAAATTTTTTCGACAGGCGGGTGGTATTTTTTAAGAAACAAAAGTGCAAGGAGTTAGTTGAGTCCAGTTTACACACGAGGAACTACGGCGATTCCGAGCAATTCAGTCAGCACTTGGCAAGTGCAGCCGACGAGGCACGGTGTACTCACTGATCAAAGGCCATTCATTCACCGATGGAGGTTTGCGAGGAGGAAGACCGACGAGGGCCGCCGGCCTGGTACGTCGACGAGGGGACACATACGGAATCCGGCCGCCGACGACAACGGCGCCCAACAATGCACTACGCGCAAAAATGAGCGACGATTTCATAGGCGGTGAACATGCTGGCACTCGAGCCGGCTACTCGACGAGATTAATCCACGCCTTGATGGGCCAGCTGGAAGTGTGGAAGCAAAAAGCGATGCAACATCAGAAAGTGCAACGAGGAAAACGCTGCCGCAGAGATACACTGCGGGAGATGAGCATCGGTTTCGTCATAGCTCCGATTCGGGCAATTTTAAGCAAAAACGTCTTCAGAAATTTCGAAATGCATCATTAAAGAGGAAGCGTGGATGAATCATTTACATGGTCACTTATTTTCACCCATTTATTTACGAAAGCAGGATGAGCACGCGATGGTCTCACGAGGACTATGGGACGTGACCAATTCACCTATGTGGAAAATGGCCTCCGGAGTTCCGAGCTTTGGAGGACAGGCTCCCTGTAACATGGGTCAAATCGTCGAAAAGTAGGTGGGTCAGCCACGTTATGCGCTTCGCATACACATGCTGGACAAAAATCCGGAATGGAGTGTGTATTAGCGCAGTCGAGGGAGGCGTCGGCTGTCGCGTGCACTGCTTATCGACGCTCCTTGGATTCCTGCCCAGGTCATTCAAGCCTTACATCACTTTAGAGCCAGTGAACTGATACCACACTTGCTTGAAAAGGGTAAAGCACTATCTTGTTCATCGGTAGCCCACTGCAAGTCATTGTAGTATTTATTTACTTATTTATTTACATAAGTGATAATCGAATCGAACGAAACAAAACCTATAACAGAAACAGAAATACAATATAATGCTTCTCGATTCTCTTCATCGAATTAAGAAAAATAAGCCGCTCAATTGAGCGGAAAAAAATGTACAGGCCGATCCGCATTCAGATTGCTTCACGACTTCCGGTAGAGGTAGAATGCGTGGCACATCCCTCGAACGAATTGATTAGCATCATTCCTCACGCTTTTCCCTTAGTAGTTTTACCTTAATAGTTTTGCATTTTTCAAACTAAAGCAACTGCCACCTTCAGACCTGTCTTCAAGTCTAAGAACCATCGGAATCAAGGGCTCATTCAGAGCATAGAACATAGAACATTTATTGCTCAAAAAGGAGTTCAAGCGTTTAGCAAACGAGTGCAGCAAATGTTGCTTTTTAAGATTTGCAAAAGCAGAACGTAGAAATTATTCAGTCAAAAAATGCTACAAAATTTCGAATAAGCCACAGGTTACATGTCGCATTGAGGATGTTGTAAGAAGGGGCTGGCTATTGAAGTGAAGAAAAACTACAGCAGGCGATCCTTTACACGTTTTGTTAAGCCTAGTGCTGCTGTTATGGAGGCTATAAGCTTCCAGGCTGATATCAGCGGCTGGAGCACGATCAAACAGCGCTAGTCGTGCAAGGCGTAGCATCCCGCCCGGAAAGCGGAGAATGCGGGTTCGAGTCTCGCCTGGAGCAAGAGTTTTTGCTCGTAGCTGAACCTGCATCTAACAGCTACTGTAGGCGTTCCGCGTAACCGCATTACCACACACTGAGACTGAGAACAATCACATCGGCCCAAAGAACGCTATAAAGAGGATGAACGCCACCAGAATGGCGACCCGTCCACGAGGCTGCTCCGTATAGCGGCCGACGCTCGTTCGCCTCGCCCATATGGGGCGAATGGCGACAGAAGAGGCTCCATTACGAAACGCGCGCCATCCCATCGCGCTGCCCATCGAGCACGCTCATCGTCCAAGGTTGAAAAATACTGCGTTTCTTATTCGACTACCAGGCGGCGGACGACGATGATTGGAAAATTTAGTGCGCTTGCGACGAGTGATAGCCAGCTGCTGATGAAAGTTGGTTTTCTAAACTTCTGAAGGCAAGGGGTATTTACTGTTACTTAAAAAATAGTAGGAAATTGTGCTCACCTGAACTGTGATTGGATCAACACAGGCTCCAGTAGATGGTGTGGGTTTACTAACGCTGTGCTAATTTATACCATTTTCAAATCAAATCGGCTTTTCTTCTTCATGCTTGACTGTTTCCAAATCAAGCAGAACATGTTCCGCATCAAAGCGAGTTTTTTTCACAATAAAACTGACACTCTCCGGGACGGGTAGAATAATTTTTGATTATGGAAAATTTAGTATAACTTTCTTTGAGTTTTCGAGATTTTAACAGAATTTTTCACAGTGCGTTTAATTCAGTTTTGTATTAGAGCGTATAAGCGCACTGCAATAAATGTATCTTATAAAAAGAACAGATCGCGCCATGCACTTGACTAGATCATGGCGATTTTTATTCGAGTGATAGCAAGAACTATATTAGCCTAAGGCAGCACAAATGTTAACGGTATGACAAGGACAGCTATAAAAAACACAAATTTCTTTACACCACCAGTGCTCAAAGCAAGCAGCATTTACCCTATCAATCAAACAAAAATCGCTGACGATCTAATGGAATGCATGACGTGGCTTCTTCTTCTAAAAAACAAGATGGTCTTTGCTTTTTTGCACTTCAAAGAATTTTAATTCATTATTTTCTCAAATAAAATTTTTATGACGTTTCGAACGTATGTTCACTTATTGGGACAGGTTATTTAAAAATTCATAGAAATTCATCCACAATTTCCCTTGAACAGAAAATTAATCTAACCGTATTGGAGAGTATTCGGTTTAATGATAAAATGCTCGATTTGATTTGGAAGATGTTCAGTTTGATTTCAAAAGCATCAAGCTTGCTTAGAAGAGTGTCCAATTTGATTTGAAAAAGTGTTAAATTTAAGGTGAAAATTTATTTATTTATTTTATGTGTTTATTTGCACAATTTAGTGCGCATGAAATGGTCTATCTACGGACACAGCAATTATGCGAAAACAAATCATGTAAAAAAAAACTCAAAAGAAATTCAACAAATATGGAGAAGCACAGCCATTATAAATGAATTTTCGGTGAGACTAGAAACTCCTAGAAAAAGAAAAAGAGAAGAATGAAAATTAAAAGGTATTACAACTATCGCTGACAATGGTCTGGTAGGGAGGATGGGGAAGAGGTGAAGAAGGGCAGTGGCCCGCCAAGACTGCAAGTCGACACGAGGGAGAACGGCTCCGGATACCAACTTAGTAGGTCCGCCAACTTCGCCAACACCCATCCACATGCATTGGGGAAACAAGAGGGCTTTAATGTGTCTTAGAATAACAAAATAACAGGTTGAACAGTGACAAAGTGCTAATAAAAACTCTAATGAAACAACTACGAATGAACTTAGGTAAGGAGATAGTGCAACAAAGTAGGAACGAATGTGTACTGCTATCGAACTCAGTTGGGCAAGGATACATTAGAAACACGAAACCAATTGAAAAACGAAATAGGGCAAGATGCTGTCTCTAGGTGATGTCAGAAATATGCAAAATTGAAAATAAATCTACCTTCTTCAACCTTTCACGGAACACGGAAATATTCGGTGCATCTAATAGGTTAGAAGGCAGCATCTGAAGCCATCGAGCACCACGGCAGAAGATGAAATTGAACACCTTTTCACGATGCATTCTTTTTAATTTCGGGTAATGAAAACGGTATCTAGTTCGACGACCTTGTACTGGCAGAAAGGTCCAATACAGTACCGCCGCTAAACATTCAACCAAACGACGTTTGCGACGCAAAAACGCGTTTTTTGCGTCGCATCGTTTGGTTGAATGTTTAGCGGCGGTACTGTACTTGCTTACTCTTAGTCTGCATTCACCTTTAAAAACTTTAAAACAGAAAATTAAATCATTGAACACCCGCCTGTAATAAAGACTTCTAAGATTGAAAAATTTGAGCCTCTCGTTGTATGATGGGATAACTCTGGCATTATTGGTAACGGGGGTGCACCTATAAAACAGGTTTTTTGTGAAGGCCTTTTGAACCTTTTCTATTTTTTCTTGACCCTTTTTAGTAAATGGACTCCAAATCTGAGAGCAGTACTCTAATATTGGCAGAACATAAGTCTTATATAAGCAAATCATAGTCGAGCTGTCATTGCACTTCAGGTTTCTGAAAATCATAGAAAGAGTAGAAAATGCTTTCCGGACTATAGTGTCAATGTGACTCACATAATTATGCTCACGATCTATGAAAACTCCAAGGTAACGAGCCACCGGTATGGGTGTGATCATACAGGTGTTGATGCTGTATTCCACATTAGATGATTCACCAATGTGGAGAACTAAGGTCTTAGAGAGGTTAATTGGTATCTCCCAAGTATTAGCCCACTCCACCATTATACTGATAGAGCGAGATAACGCCTCACAGACCTCATCCTTATTTCTTTTGTTGTAGATTCCATAAATCTTTATATCATCTGCATACATTTGCACCTTCACCCGAGAGTGGGTGACCAATCTTGCAGGAAGGTCGCACGTGTATGCAAGGAAAAGAAGCGGTGACAGTACGCCTCCTTGTGGAACTCCACTACTGCAATCATAACTCTTAGAGAAAGAATTACCAATCTTAACACACATAAGTCTTCCATTCAAATAAGAACGAATCCATCTCAGGATACGTCCTCTAATGCCAAGTTGATGAAGTTTATTTAGAAGTTTTTCATGGTTCACTTTGTCAAAAGCCTTCGACAAGTCCACATAAATTACATCAACGGACTCTCCATCGTTTAATGCAAAATTCCAATCGAAGGTAGAGTCTGCGAGCTGAGTAGCAGTAGAAGCTCCTGCTATAAAGCCATGTTATTCAAGCGGAATTGTGTTGTTTTTAGTAAACCACGCTACCATTCTGTCACGAATAATGTACTCCATTACTTTCACTGGTATTGGAGTAATACTTATGGGACGGAAAGAAGACTCTAACACTGAATTTGGATCTTTCGGAATAGCTGTGACAATGAATTCTTTCCAAATTTTAGGAACTTCACCATAAATCAAAGAGATATTGAAAATTATTGACAATGGCGCGTAAAGGGAATGAGCACATTTCCTGAAAAGAATTTGTGAAATACCATCAAAGGTTGCCGATGTTGAGCATTTGAGCCGCTTCAATACCTTTAGTACATCACTGGGATGTTCATAAGCTCACCTATATTTTGGAATTCATCAGTACCTGTTTGTGTGGTGTGGCTCTCTGAATTATCGGAAGTTGCATGCGAAGGAGGAGTGAAAACTGAGGCAAAAAACTAGCTAAAGCATCAGCCTTTTGTTGGTCATTTTTAAACAGAGCACCAGCATCATCCTCAAGTACAGCCAGCTCCAATTGCGATTTCATTTTACACCGGATGAGGGAAAATAGGCCCTGCTTGCTACTTCTTCTAGAGCTTGGTTTCTCTTTGTAAGCCAAAAACCTTCTCAAATGGTGGGCCAATTCCTGACATATTTTCTTGTAAAATGGATGGTAGAGGGGATTCACCAGTGTATTGAAAAGACAAGATTTTTGCGCAATCAAATTGGAAATGCGTTTTGGATAATGTTGCACAGATGTTCTTATACTTTTGAAGGGAACATATAGGGATAAGGCATGATATACTACTTGGCAAAACCGTTTATACAAATCATCGGTGTCTAGATATCCTTCAAATATCGGCGACCAGTTAATAGAACTGAAGTATAGATTTAAGGCGGAATAATTGGCCTTATTAAAATCTGGAAGAGGTAGTTCACGTTGCTTAAGCAATGGCATATGAATTTCAAAGGAGACTATTTTGTGGTCAGATGAGGCAAATGGGGGAAGGACGGAAATTTTGTTCAAGATGGATGCTGAGGTAAGAATTATGTCAAGAATTGAATCACCTCGAGTAGGTTTCATTACCTGCTCGAGGTGATTCAATTCAATAGTGAAATGAAATGAAACTAAAATGGTATATTTAGTTTCATTTCATTTCATTGTTCTAAGTTATATATTCTAAGTTATATTGCATCATATTTTTCAACACCACATCAAACAATTAGTATATTTAACATAAAGCGATTTTGCAGCTTTTGTTTAACTTCCTTAAGATCTATGGAAAGCTGCATACTATTGTTTCAAAGAATAGATCAGTAGAAAAAGGGTTTTATAATCAGCATTTTCACGTCAAAATGAGCACCTCCTACGGCAAATCGGGTCTAACTAATAAGTTATCATATTTTTTATTCATTCGGCTAGAAAAATTGTTTCAGGAGTATTTTAGAAACTCTGAATTTATATTAGGCTCACGTAGTAACGCAATCGAAAGAGGCGTTGTGCGCTCCATTCCCTGTTCTTGGTTTGGATTTCTCGTCTGGCTAACAAGCCTTTTATTGCAGCGGCCTCCATGACATACCGTAGAAGCAGAACGCGTGGCGCGTCCCGAAAGGGGCCGACTAACGCTATCATTCATTAGTTGTTCCTTATTTTAGAATTCGAAAAATAAACATTTTTTTGTTACGACGAGTGAAGAAGTCGCACCATCGTCTAGAGCGGTTCGATATTCATTTTATTGGTCGAAATCTACTTTGTGTAGAATTGTGCACTGGTTAGTCGACGGAAAGCCAGAATAAAGAAAACAGACAAATATTCACTTCGCAGCTTCAAGCTGGTGGTATCTACACTATGAGTCAAACTAAAAAACGATGGACGATTGCAAGGAGCAATTTTTCCTTGTAATGCACTAAATGTTGCTGCTTTCCTGACCAATAAAAAGAATAAAAATAGTTCTTTTTTTAGGATAAAATTCGCAAAATCTCGAACACAGCATCCACCTCTTTGATACAGGTAAATTATACATTTAGAAGGAGAGTTGCAGCAAATCTTCTAAAGCCGGGCATTTGTTCTTAAGAAGTCTCTACCCAAATTTGGAAGGGCCCGCCATAGATCGGAAAGGTGATTTCAGAAGTGTCCAGTGTGTCGTGAGAATTGTGTATTTCGATTTCGGCACTACCCCTACCGTGTTTACCCGAGATCCACAGTGGTTGAATCTTGATATGACGGCTCTCGAGAAACTTCAGGGTGGGAGGGGGGGGGGGGGGGGGGAGGGAACGCTGCCACATGCAGATTTTCGTCTTAATTTTAATATCTATTTTATTCCAGTGTTAGCTTTTTACAGCAACGTTTCCAAATTTAAATTAAAAATTGAGTTAAATTTTTTAAATAGGCTAAGCACGGGAAATTCATCGACGGATCGGTCCTATGCATATTTAAAAAACCGTCAAAAATTGCATTAGATAGTTAAGATAGGTTTTAGCGTAAAACGTCGCTAAATCGCTAAAATTGTCAAATCGTAAAGCGCCAAACCGAGGCCTGATCCAGGATCGAGGCTCCTGGCTCAGTCCCCAGCCAGGCCAATTATATTACGATTTCTCCATGGTCAGTGAATTCCTAATATATAGACTTGTTTGGAAAGGATGCAGTCTTGTTCAAAGCGCATGCGCGACACCACAAAATAATTTTTAAAATATTAAAGCGTAAAAGTGTAATGATAGCTTCAATTGTATGAGAGTGAGAAGGAAAGAACTGGGTTGGTTTTGTTTCGCACGGCACTTAGACGGAAGACAAGCAAAGAAATATAATTGAATCGGTATCAGACTTGTTTGGAAATGATCAAACACTGGCTTGTCTATCGGCTCATTATACAGGACATACACCTATTCAAACCACCTCTTCGGTATCCTGTAAGAGTCGAATGCGTCGTCATCTATACTTTATCCTGCATATGTAGTTGCTAATAGGTTTGTTTTAATGTTTGTTTGTTCATCAGTTTATTCACATGCATTATAAACAAAGCAAACGTTAGGAATGCAATACTAAATAATTTTACACAATTTACATGTAGTACCAAATGTTCACTGGGATTCTCGTTGTGCCAGAATCAGTCGACCGGAGAAGAAGAGGACAGCCGCAAGTGCACCTACGCATATCGTCACGAACACAACTCTGTAAGTATAAAGTAAATGGCAGCAGAAAACATTCGAAAACGTTTCTCCGACCACTTAGTCTGTAACATGCTTCAGTTAAGAACGACTGGTACGATTAGTCGGAACAAAACTCACCATCAGTGAAAATCGAGTAACTCCGTTGAACATAATAGTTAATTTTGCTACATTTACATTCCCTTTGTCCTGTCCGGATCGTATCAGGGCATAAATGTGTCTTTACTAGCAGTTCAATCCAGTGAATATAGGGTGATCTTTGGAATTTCCCGATTACCATTCTGGCCGATCATACATTGTAGTTATCAAGCTTTATTACTTTTTAAGGACCACAGGCAGCACGTCTCACTCACTCACTCAAATGCAAGTTATACCTATTGAAATTTATTCCTCTCTCTGGAAGGTGCCCGCTTTAGGACTGATTCTGGATGTGGTTCTTCGTTGGCACTCTTGGCAGAGCTAGGACACTTTTTGAGCTCTTATCGGTTACAGACCAGGTTGCACATACTTCCGGACCGCTTTCTCTAATTTGAGTATTGCCCTTGAGTTTTTTTTTTGCTGGAAATATCACAGTTCGCATTGCTTGTTACTAATGTTGGGCCGGCTCCCTCGCAAGGTCTGGTACTGGATCCGTTCTTGCGCTTCCAAACGGCAATCAGTCTTCTATTAGTAAGGATTAGGCTCACTTCCGTTGAAGATCTCGCACTATGTGGTATCTTAGCGCTTTGTCCTGTCCCCTCTTCTACGCTTTATTTTCGGTTATTCCCCATTTTGCTTATTTCACCAGTCATACCTGATTTTGTGCCCAAAATTAGTTAGCTGCTTATCCGTGTTTCTCTATTAACTTTGTTCATGTTTGACGGTTTTTACTATGGCACGACTAATACGACGTACTCCAAGAAATCAGTGGTCAGGAACCACTCCCAACTCGAAGGTGGACAGAGGTGAAAAAGAAAAGAAACATAGCTCCCCATATTTTAACGCATACTTTTTAGCACAGAGCTATATTAACACTATGATGTCGAAAGTCTGCAGTCTCAAACTCAACCAGTCAACAGCCACTCTTATCGAGTAACCTACACTTCCGGTCCCTATGGTTTGTAAGAGTCTATCAATCAAGCGGATCGCCGCCGACATCGTGATGTCAAATTTTTCATGCATATCATGTCCTGGGTGAATTACATTTTAAAAATGCTTCAATCAGAATGGTAAGATGCGTCCGCGACCGTTGACGTTCAGGCAAATGGTTCATCTCAAAAAGCAGCACCAGGCTTCGCGAGCCATGAGTAAAATAATGATAACTAATGATCCGCCCTACTGGTTAATTAACGTGTGCGAACATTAGCCCTTGCAGAGGATCCAGTTCACCTCTGAATACGACGAGAAGTCGAAATGACAGGCCCTGCTAAATAAAGATCTACCTAAAGACCTTGTGTGGCATAAAAAACGAACTTGACTAACAAATTACAATTTTGAAGAAGACAGAAGTTGGTAATAATGATGGCTTTTTACCTAAAGAACTGGTTTGGGCTTTTCGAAATTTTCCAAAAAATACCAAACTCCAGTTCCCTACCCTACCAAACTCCATCCCACAGCTTAGAAAGCTCAGTGGATAGGTGCCTCAAAGGGTGATTCATTAGACTGATGTTATTTGTATTCTTCTCTCATGCAGTTAAATTGACATTTTACTTTTAGTCTCTTTATGCGTCTGCTCCGTCATTACAGTATCCTTGTATCTAGGCTTCTAAATCACTTCAAAACACTACACTTTACCAATTGCAATACATATTGATATCAAATCTTTTTGTGTGTGTGTGTGTGTGTTTTCGTCGCAACTGGAGTGCGAGAAGGCCGTATTGGCGATACGATACTCGACGATTGATGGCGATCGACAGCGACCCGAAAAGTCAGCTTTGGGGTAGTGGAAGTCGCTGAGTACAAATCTGAAGTTTGTTTTTGAAATATCAATCGCCATCAATCGATATTGATCAAATTTTCGATTTTTTGTGGATGCCATTCAAGCGGTCCGAATCTTCCGTGGGGGTAGTCGAGGTCGCCGAAAGGTAGCCGTTGATTGTTTTGTATCTATAGTCTCTACAAGCATTATATTATCTTCGCCCGCTTATAACGGACTGATGATTTTCTGAGTACTTCACAGCATTCAAAAATGTTGGGGTTTTCAGCGTGGCGTCACTGTATTAGCGGGACAATTGCGTTAGAATAGCAGCTTCCCTTCGTGCCCTTTCTAACTTGCCCTCAATCGACGTACTTAAGATGTTTTTCCTACGGAAACCATGACATAGATGACAGCTACAGTTGAGTATGAGAAGTTATTGCTAAGGCGAAGCCGTTGAGAAGCCGGTGGCCGCGAGGCCGCTCTGACGGCTGGTATATTACATAACAATTCTGTCTGTGTGCGTATCCACGCTCAATAAATAAATATCTTTCAAGTTTTTGTGCTTAATTTAATTCGACACTAATTCGAACTTCTTCAACCTTCGTTCTTGTTACACATAGCAAGAAATCAGGGACGAGAAGGATTAAGAAGGGGCCTTGTAATACGTTTGGAAACTAACGCTGACTTACATCGCCCACGTCTCGAAATGGAAGCAGCACTGATACGGATTGTCGTCACAGCAGGAGTAGTAATGCAGGAAGGAGTCTCGTGGACAGCTGCAACAGACGGTTTACTTGAGCATAAGATCACTTCCTTCTATGCTGATTCTATGATAAAGTTCAGAATAACAAGGAAAATGCATAGGGCTTGGAGTTTTTGGACATAACTCTCTGCAGATTCAGTAAAGTTTAGGGAAATTCTCATACACTTTGAAAGGAGCCATGCTTTAGATGTCATTTTCACGTCAAATTGGACGCTTTTCAAACCAAATTAGGTACACTTCTACACGAACTTAAAGCTTATGACACCAATCTGAACATCTTCCAATCTTAAAGAACAATCAAGGTTTTTTCACAAAAAGAGAGTAAAAATAGAGACCTGAATAGAGACTATAATGGTCTTTAGTTCAAGCAAAACTAGCACGATTTTCTTTGTAAACATGAGAAAAGAGTGAATGTCGTTTATTAAGTTTTATCCTTCGAAGAGAAGTAGAGGTCTGAAATTTATGATAAAGTGCGGAAAAGCAGAATTTTTTAGCGTATTAAAAAAGATATCGCATCGTGCAGTCGTCTAGCTCGCTGCGGCTTTCATTTGGTTGATAGTGCAAGAGCTGTTTATTTGAGAAAGCAAAATGAAGATAAATATGTTTTGTAAATATTTTAGTATTTTTAGTATTACGAGTATTTTTTGCACCTTTACAATTACGTACCTCCTGGAACAAGACATTTTGCTACCAGTCAAAGGAAATCGTAATGTGCTGAATGTGTTGTGCGTGGAGCAATCTCTTCTCCTCACTTTAAAAACTTTTGCCTTTGCGCACTTTAAAATAAGCTTTTTGCCATCATTTAACTAAACAGCAGATTTTCAAAAAATTTCGAAGAGTGGGTTGACTTTTTTACGTAGGTGATTTAAAAACTTCAAAGAAAGTCATACTAAATTTTGTTTGGAGACAAACTATTTTAACCGTATCAATGAGTCTTTAGCTTATACTAGAAGGCGTTTGTTTAGATTTGAAAGATTTTGAGTTTAATTTCAAAAACGCCAAGCTGCTTGCAAGAGTATTGCATTTGATTTTGAAGGGTCCAATTTCGTTTGAATTGTTTTCAATTCGAGGTGGAAATGTTAAATACAGGGTCTTAAAAATGTAGCCACTGTTTGGACTGCCATAATTCTGCCGACGGTTAAGCTACTGCAGAGAATGAAGACATGCATGAAAGCGAGGATTCTCTTGTTCTTTTGTTGTGAGCCTTACATTTTAGACTATTGAGGAAATTCTGAGGTTCTGAGGTATAAACGTTGTTTGAACATAAACTGACCACATCGCTGCCCTGTGCTTTCCTCAATTTCTAGAACAAAGCAGCAGTGTGGTACAATTTATGGTAGCGTATATAAGTACTCCCTCTCTCTTGTAGGCAGAGCAAGTCATTATATTAGGTCGCTGCATAAGAAATTGCCGATTCTGCTACCTCGATTTCTGGTCGATTTTTCGTGGCTACGAATGTTTCCGTTTCAGGCATCGTATACAGTTTCTGAAAGAGCGGAATCTCCGCTTTGCCAACGTTTATAGCCTTTGTGATACTCGGGCCGAGTTTTTGACGTCGTTCTTGCAGTATGAATCAACGTGATATTCGGGTGCTCCACTTATATGAATGGAAAAGTGGATATAACGCCGCGGCCGCAGCTCGTAACATCAAGGCTGATTTGGAGAGAATTTCACTATGGAACACAAATTCGGCACTGGTTCGAAAGGTTTCGATCTGAAGGTGAAGATTGAGGTAGGCAGCCATCACTTCTTAACGACGACCAACTCAAAGCCGTGGTGGAAGCGGATCCGCGGCAAACTGCGAGAGAGCCGGCACAGCATTTCGGCGTTGACGGCAGCACTATCAGTCGCCGCTTGAATGCGATCAAAAAAGTCAGGAACTTGGATAAACGGATCCTACACGAACTGGCCGCCGGTGCAGATGCTGAAGCACCAGGACACCTGTGTTTCGTTAAGGCTACGCAACCTAAGGGAGCCTTGTTTGGACAAGATCGTGACGTTCGACGAAAAATGGATCCGTTGTGACAATCGTCGTCGCTCGTCACAATGGCTGGACATGAATGAGGGTTCCAAGGAGATGCCAAAACCAGGTATCCATTCAAAGAAGACCACGGTGACCGTATTGTGAACATTGTCTGGTATAGTCCATTACAAGTTTTTGAAGACTGGAAAGACCATCACACGGAGAAGTGCTGTGCCGAAATTAAACGGATGCATCAGAAGTTGATTGAAATGCTTTGGTCAATCGAATTCTACACCATGACAACGCGAGTCCTCACGTTTCAAAAATTGTTGTTCAGAAACTGGATGGATTGGGATACGAAACTCTGCCACATCCAACATATTCACATATTCCGTTACATATTCCGAGTGTCATTTTTTTAAAGCCTTTAGATCCTTACGTGAAAGATAAACAATTCTGCAACCAAGATGATGTCCAAAATGTCTTCTTTTGTTTTATTAGTCCTCGAAGTTCCAATTTTTACAAAGATGGAATATCCAAGCCATTGTCGCGTTGGGAATATTATGTTATCTGTAACGGTGCTTATTTCGATTAATCGAATTTCTTCCAAGCAAGTTAAAGTTTAAAGTTATGATCTGTCAAATGTTTCAGTCAAAATCGGTCATTCCATTTGCAACGACCTACCAACGTTGTTGTTGCCGCGTGTAAAGCTATCAGAAAGGTCTGAAATTCTGACAAAAGAGCGCAAAGTGGCAGTGCAGTGGGTTTCAAAAAGTCAAAATCTCGTCAGCACTCGTTCAAATTTTCCCATTGTACATAGATGTGATAGATTGTACATTGTGCACGTATATTTCAACTTTACACCAAACTGATCACACCGCAATTTCTTAGCTTTATGGCGACACATCTAAGCCTACAGCGATAGTCAGAAGTGGCTACCATGTGGAGTCCTGTTGCTCAAATTAAGAGGAATTGACGAACGACTGCAGGTACTTCCTGATACACCGGTGACTTGATATCTACTTCGAAAATGTCGAGAGTAGAATTCAAGGCAAGGGGCCGAACTCACTTTTCTCCGAGCCTGAAGTCGAGGGCAGGCATGGGACCTATCGGTGAGAACGGGCATGCCCAGACCGACGGAGTCGCATCGGTCTCGACTGCGAGCATCAGAACGGCTAAGAGAATCATGTCGACCTTCGCTCTGAAACCATATACTTTGAACGCCGTTCTTCCTCGTTGCACTGCTGAAGGAGCCGATACGGTCCTTCAACTGCTGTCGACCATGACGAGTTCATCAATGGTGCATGTGGATGGAAATATTTTAAAAAATAAGATTCATGTCGCGAAGATGGACAGCAATGGGAGATATGACGCGCTTGCCAATCATAACCAAGAAGAGCACCGGCTGAACACATGCTAGCCAATCAGAACACTGGCCGTAGAAGTCTTCTGAGAATGGCGCGCGAAACTGATGTGATCTAACTGCACCAAAAATAAAAATTTCATTTTTGGGCTAAGTAATTTCTTCAAACAGCGCTAGAAAAAACCTCTGATGAACTATTACACAGTGAGCAATAATCTAAATTTCACGTCCAAATCGCATAATTTCTCTTGTAAATAAAGACCGATAAATGCCAAAAAAATCCATAGGTAACAGAATAACTTTGAAAGGTCAGAATTGTCAGAATTGAACTACATAACGGCATACCAGTCTTAACTTTACAATTCAAAACCTAAGTACTGAGTTCCTAAACAACTTTAGAGAAGTTTTTTCTGAATCTCACAAAAACAATGAAGCTACTGACTGATAAGCAGAATAATAGCTCAGTATTGATTAGAACAACAATGGTTACTGTGCTGCTATGGAATGAATGGATACCCGATGCCGTAACACCTCTGTGACAGCGATTATGATCGCGATTACCGAGAGAAGAACTGGTCCACTGTCAGCCGGATTCGCTCTCGTGGACCAGCGAGCGGAAACAATTAAAGCTGGAAACCGAGCAGATATCTATTACCCTGTTTGACAGTACTATTGCTATTATTTTAAACACAACAGAAAGGAGGAAACTCTGAGTAGCGGCTCCCATATCCTTCTTCCGCATTTATTTATGTATTAGGCTGCCTGGAAAGTTTTGGAGGTTTTAACAAGTCCACTTTAAACGACCATAACTTTCTTCAAACTCACCGGATTTATCGAAATAACACCCTAGAATCAGCACACTTTTTCCAACACGATACTAGCTGGTCAATCAAAAAATAAAAATAAAAAAGCAATGCTAAACTTCCCTCACAAATAATTATTTTGTCTTTCTAGTAGGGCTTATAGTGTAATACAAAAAATACAAGGCTCGTTTTAATTTTGAAGGTTGTTCAGCTTGGTTTTGAAAACAGTATAAGAACATTTGGTCCGTACCAATGTTGATGTTTGATTAAAGTGGAGGAAAATGTATGGAATGAGAAGCGAATCTAGTTGAATTTGTCGACTGCAGGCAGCAAACTAAACCAGGTCAATCCGTCTCCACAAGCCTGATTTGCCATTAACCTTGCAGGTCGTGCCTCGCAATGTCATCCTGGGCAGTGAACCATGTCATTGATGTACTTTGTGGGTAATTGATACCAGGCTTGCCCGGGAAGGATAAAGCGTTCCCATCGCAAATCATTGTATGGCCAAATACGCATTCAAAAATCGCCTCCACAAGATCCCGTGGAAACAGAACGCGTGGCGCATCCCAACAGGGATTGAGTAGTGTAGCCCTTTACCCTTATCCTATACATTGTGGATTACACGCACTTTACTTGCTCTCGTTCTGAAGTGAACCATAAGGTAGCAATGTCAAAGCCGATCTATGTAGCTACCACCTACGAATGTGGAGTTATCACAGGTGGAGGAGGGTGGGTGGCTTGAAAGTTTGAATTTTTTTGAACGAGCGTCACTTTTTTGAACGAACGTTTACACTTAATGCGTACCGTAGGCAACGACGCATAGTCTTCATTGTTGTATTCCAAGTTTTTCTGAGAATTAAATGAGAAGAGCAATTTCCGTTGTTTTATGGTTGTGTGCAACAAAAATGAGCTTTTGAACATGTATCGTCAAACGTTCATAACTAAAATGAATCAGTACTTTTTAACCCTAATAGGCAAATCAGAATCAAAATATTCTCCTGCCGATATTTTACATATCATCATAAGTGCTCCTAAGGGAGAAATTCCTACGTTTGAAAGAAAGCATCCCCGTATCACGGGTGGGTGCTGACGGACCTCGAGGATATCGCGGATGTTACGTGCGGTCAAACAGCGCTGGTGGTGTAAGGCGAACATCGCTGCCCGGAAAGCAGAAGATGCGGGTTCGAGTCCCGCCTGGCGCAAGAGTTTTGATCGTAACAAAACATCCTGTAACAACATATAGCCTCTATATCAGCCGCTCCAGGCTTGATTTTGTCTAAGTTGCTGAAAATATGGTAATCTGTTGGCTATACGTCTGATGAGTGCGCTGGATGAGGCAGTGTTTCATAACAGATGCCTATCAACTTATTGGAGTTTTTAGTCAGATGTGGCTCTGCTGGAGTTTCTCATTGCTGTGAAGAAAGACTGAAGCCTTGCAGCCTTGCTGTTGGATACTGTTCGATTTGCACGTGCCAGTTGCTGATACGTTTTATGGATTTGGCTGCACTAAATTACCGTGCTGACCGTTCCATTCGGTTTCATGACATTGCCGATGAGGTTTAACAGCACTTGAATATCTGTAGCAGATTCAATTCATGAAGCATGCACTATCCTTCTGGTTCATCCTTGCACTTTTCTCTAAAGCTTGACGACGTTTGAAAATTACAGCTGAAGGATTCCTTCCCCTCATGAAGAGCAGTTTCGGGCGGATTTGGTTCTACCTGTGGCTTCAGTCAATCGTTGTAAACTTCAGGAGTCTGACATTGATCTTTCCGCCTTGTGTTCCAGCATCGTATTTCTTTAAGAACCAGTACTGACTAGGGAAGGGTCTCAGGCGTAGATCTGAACGGGGGAAATGGATAGTACTGCGAGAATCTCCATCCTTCATATAGGAGAAAAACATGTCTCGTCCTTGCTGAGTCCTTGAACCAAAAGAGCTACGGGCCCTCGAAGGGGGGGGGGGGTGCAGTGGCGCACCGTCAGCACGTACCCACGTGCATGCGAGCGCGCGCTGTTGTATGAGAAGCGGCGAAAGGCTCCGCGGCAAGCGAGTCGGTGGCTCAACAGGGAGCAAGGCTACTTCGCAGGTGCTAGGTCAGGTGTTCCACCACCGTGCTATGCAGTAATTTTTGCATTTTTCGTGATTGCCGCCTTATTTGCTTCCTGCACGTTCCCTGCATATTTATTTCACTATATAGTGTCAAACAAGGTTCGTACTAAATGCGAAGTTTGGACAAGAACGGTTACCATGACCTTACCATTAATCACATTTACCAACTGTAATCTAGCGTACTCAAGGGTAATAGGGAAAACTGACGTCAGGTTTGTGATCACCATCCCAAATGGTTCCCCTGGGAGAAGTTTGGGCAAAATCGGTGATAAAGATCTCAGCCCTAGTCACCCGTACCTGCTGTAACCCGTACCTGTTGTAAGGTGATTGCTTAACATTCGCTGAAAAACACAAAACATAGTATAATTCAGAAACTGATAAAAGTGAGTGAGGCACAGCTCACAGAAACTTTATTTGACAATTTAGAGTGAAATAAATGTGTAGGAGATGTGTAGGAAGTAAGGATTTGATTTAGACTGCCATGTCGTGCCGACTTTCACGACACTACTTTCACGACTCCAAAAATCGAGGAAAGCTCGAAATTTTTTTGCCTAAACCTCGCCCAGGGAGGCTATTTGAGGCGCTGATCACGAATCTGACATCCGTTTTTCAAATTTCGGCCGATGACGGTAGGTTATAGTGGGTGCGGGTGACGGTGCAATACAATATGGTGACCCCCAATTTCGATGGCCCGTAGCTCTTTGGGTTCAAGGACTCAGCAAAAACGAAACATATTTTTTACTACATGAAAGGTAGAGATTCTCATAGTACTATCCATCTCCACCATTCAGACCTGCTCCTGAGACCTTTCCCTGGTGAGTGCTGCGAGCTGAAAAGACGTTCCGTCTTTACGCTTCCTCAATTTTCTCGCGAGCCTGCACACAGTAGCTTTCCGTCCACGTTTGGACTTACGAAGCAAAATGTTATGAAACTATTCCTTGGAAACCGTTTTGGATATGCGTTCAGGAGTTCCCGAAAAGCAAAAAATGAAGCAAACGAAGACCAAAAGCGAACATTAGATAGGCCTCAAAATTATGTGATGTTTGATGGGTGATACAGAAAAACAGTAAGTTAAAAATTGATAAGCCAAAACGCAGCTTCTTTGAACACAACCAGTAGACCAGTAATGTCATCGGTATAGACATGCCCACACCTAACGTTGGTTAAATGACTTTTCATGTTGAAACTATGAGCTCAAAAGTTTGCCAGCATTTGGAAATGGGTGCTATGCATTTATCTATCAACGGAATTAGCGGCATTTTCCGTTAAAATCTGGCCTAACGATTTAATGGTGAGTCTTAGAAATTTAACGGAATTCTTAACGGAGTTTTTCTCTCAGTCAGTTTATCACATTTACCCTTACAAGGAAAGGGTCTGAAGCGTATGTCTGAATGGGGGGAGCGACTCATATAGGGAGAATCCCCACCCTCAATTAGTACAAAAATGTTTTTATTTTTTGCCAAGTCGTTAAACCCAAGGAGTAGGGGGTCCTTGAAGTCACAATGGGATACGGTGCATCATGAAGTTGGGGCCTTGCACGCCTGCGATGCCTCTTCCGGCAAGCAGCTCGGAGGGCCGTGGAGGTGCAGTTGCTTCGAGCGAGGAAGGTCGGAGGTTTGGTTCCTTTGCGCTGCTGCATTTTTGCATTTCAACTGACTGGTTGAGATTTGGGGGATTCTGACGTCCATACCATTTTCAGACGTTTTCTGCGCATTTTCCAGCTGTACGCTGTGGTATTTAACATGATGATGTATAAATGTTCAACACTAGCGATACACAGGTGCAAAGTGCATGAAGCAGCGTCAGTTAAAATGCAAAAATGCAGTAGCGCACAACAACTAAACCCCGACCTTCCTCGCACGAAGCAACCGCACTACCACTGCGCTCCGAGCCGCTCGCTGGTAGGGGCATTGCGGGCGTACAAGATCCCCAAACTCGTGATGCGCCGTATCCCACGGCGACCCTCTACCCCTTGTGTTTAACGACTTGGCTAAAAATAAACACATTTTTATACTAATCGAGGGGTGGGGATTCTCTCCATATGAGTCGCTTCCCCCGTTCAGACATGCGCTTCAGACCCTTCCCTTGTTAGTATTCTCTAATGTTGCAGGTCTTATCCTACCGATTAAGACTACTCTTGAAACAAACTATTGACATCAGCAAGAATATCTTAATGTTTCTTTGAATTTTTGGAAATAATGCATTTTGTGGGCGCGTGTATCGCAGTCGGAGGAGGTACCGGCTGTCGTGTGCACCCTATACCGGGTTCCTGGTTCTTTTTTCGAGACTTCCCGCTCTGGCCAACCAAGCTTTCGATCCCACCGGGATCGGTGAATTGGCACCAGACTTCTGGGTCTGGGAAGGATAAAGCGCCGACGTGTTCATAGGCTGGCCACCGCAAGTCATTGTATGACCACATACGCACTCAAATCGCCTCTACGATATCCCGTAGAGGTAAAATGCACGGCGCATCCCAAAAGGGACAAAAGGGATTAAGCAACTCCGTTCTCTATCCTTATCCTTTGATGCATTTTAGAGCTAGAATTTTTTTTGCCAAGCCTCCAAGCACGTCAACAAATCACAAAAGATTCTGGTCTAACCTCCTCGTTGATATGCCTATCCTAATCTGTCAATGCTTATACTAGAACCAGACGTTCAACGGCCTGCCGGCCGCCAAACTTCTGGTTGGGGCTTCGCCCCAAACCTGGAATATAGAACACCCCGAACGTCTTCTTCTCCTCTTTAGGCCTTCTCTCATTCATTAAAAACTGGTTTTGCTATATAGAATGGTATAGCGGAATAGGACAAAGCAGGCCCACCACTTTCACTGGACCCCCTTTAACTGGTCCCTTATCACTGGTTTCCCTTTATTGTCAGCCCATTTCCGGTTCACCCTTCACTGGTCCCCCTCCCCTTCGTCGGTCCCTACTACTGCAACCACCTTCACTGGACCTCCCTTTGTCCCCTCTTCGCTGGTTATCCTATCCTTCACCGATCCCCATTACTGGTCCCACCCTCACTGGTCCCCTTTTAACTCATCAACCCTTTTCCGGTCCCCCTTCACTGGCCCCTCCCCCCCCCCCCACTACCTCACCGGTGCCCATTGCTGGTCCCTTCCTCAGCGGTCTCCCCCTCCCCCCCCTTCACCGGTCCCCTTCGCTGCTTCCCCCCCCCCCCCCTACCGGCCCCATTGCTGGTCTCACCTTCACTGGTCCCTCCTTTATTGGTCAACCCTTTACCGCTCCCCCTTACTGGAACCCCATCCTTCACCGGTCCCCAATTACTGGTCCCACCTTCACTGGTATCACGTCGTCTGAATCCCAAATCCTCGCGCGACAGCGGCGACACCTTTTCCAAACCCGGTGGCCTGTTGAACAACGTCAGTGACATGTGTTCTCAACCCGAACGTGCTTTGCGCGACATCGGTGACACGTCGTCTGAATCCAGACAGGCCCTTCGCGACATTGGTGACACCTCTTCTCAACCTGAACGTCCTTTGCGCGACATCGGTGACATGTCGCCTATACATGGACGCCCGTCGACAACTATAACACTTGACAAACTGGTGACAACTGCAACCTCCTCCCCCCCCCCCCCCCCTTCCCCACACTTCCTCCCAACACACTCCCCCAGCATTTCTGTGCAAACAAACACACACACAAACTCACCCACAGACAAACGACCGTTCTCGCTTATATATAGTAGGATACTTTTGCTCGCCTCCTGGAACGAGGCAGAGGGAAGGTTTTCTGCCGCTGGATGTATTTCAAATAATTTTTGAAAAAAAAAGAAAAGAGAAGAAAAAAAAGCAAAAATTATAAAAGCTACTTTTCCTGAACGTTAACACGGCAGTGTGAGACCGTGTGACACGATGTCGTGTCACGGTCCCGACGTTGCAAAAAAACGGGTTGGTCCCACGCGCCAGGCACTCAAAAATCGTGCGTTCGACAACGTGTTAGTATTCTACGATATGCTTTTATTGTATTTTTATTAATTCTTTCTGTACTTAAGGCTGGTACCCGCATCGAGATTGTACATGTTCGTAGAACAGTCAGGCAAGAGAACTAAGAAAGGGGGAACTCCGAGTTCCGACTGATCGCACATTTTAAGATGCCTTGCCGGTGATCGTCTTGAATGCAAATTCCACACCCGGTCTTATTCCGCACCCTGTAGAAATTCCACAAATTTGTTGCTGAAAGATTGTTTATTTTTCTATTTTTCTTGATGTGGAATTGTTTATCTTACATCGCACTGTTATACCCCATTCCTTAAACTATAGCTGTTGAAATTTTCTAGTTGAAATACATTAGGTTTACCTTGATTTTTCTCACTTGGAATAATGATGTGCAGCTACTCGTATTTTTTAAACAAAATTTATCGATTTACCGGAAATTTAACGAAAATTTTTCGTTAAGAAATTTCTTTAAAAAAAACTTAACGCACAGAATTTCGTGCACACCTCTGATCCGTAAGCAACCACCTACATGAAGTCGAATAAGCCCAAATTTTGTCGTTACAATAAGCTTCAATGGATAGGCACAAAATTGCTATTACTATTCATTTTCTCCGAAGCCTCGTCAAAGTTCTGTCCCGTACTGAATCTCAAGAGTAAATGAAGGAGTATAGCTGCGAAATTCAGTAAGACCGTGAATCCATTACTTTCTCCAACATCGTCCCCTAAAATAGACGCCTGTCAGGGCGATGCATTGATAGTAAGAGTAGCGCTGACATCGTCTTCTTCCGCGATACCTAGTCTATCTCTTTCTGTCTTTACGACTCACGATGTTCCAAGTAGGGTGTGCGTTTAGCTCTTAGCGATTTACCGGGTTAATGGATGTACATACAGGCGTTTTTTGTTAAAAATTGCTAACAAAATTAAGCGAGAAAAATTGCATTAACAACATTTACGCACCATTTTAAAATTCAACTTCTCCTCCATGTGAATGCATTTCGGTCGATTTTTTTGAGAGGCTTTCTCGTCATCGTTGCCTTACCGAGGAAACCGTCGACTTTCTTGAATCTGTGAAAAGAGGCTGTCGATATCGTTCTCATAATTCGAGAATCGTTACCTTTTTTAGCTCCTTGACCAACTTATTTGTTTGCGCCCCCACATTTCTCTGCCATCGAAACGTTCAGCCGCGCTATGGTGCTCCATACTGTAGATCTCCCCTCATGTTAGACTAGCTAGACATAGCAGAAATTTTGTTGTTATGGAGGTCTTGCTGTTATTGCTTGAGTGAGAATTATAATGATTTTTCTCGTATGAAATTCTTATGATAATAGACGTTATTATTTGATGTGAAATTAAAGACGTAGTCATATAACTGCCATGTAGATGAATTCGAAAAAATCCCACGAAAGATCAGGTTTTTCACCTACTAAGGTACATTCAAACTGACTGCAGATATAGGATATATTTCGAAAAATAGTCGTTAAAAAGTTACCGTAAAACTTTTACCGCGCACCCTTGGTCCCAAACTCAGAAACCGGAACGGCTACAGGTTTCTGCAGCAAATGGAATCACTACTATATCCCAGAGATGCCTGCAAGAGTTGTCTGAAACGGTTGACGCTTTCCTTTGCTATAATAAAACGAACAAAAGAACGTCAACTTGTTATGGGATCTCTAAAACTTCTGCTCACCTCAGAGTAATTTGCAACAATTTTGATCCCTTTTTTAGGATACCATGACCCAAATGCAGCCCAAGATAGACTAGTTTTCTGCTGGAAACGACGTCGCCGCTACCCTCTGTACAATTGCTTACCTTCTGTTCTAGACGACGAAATAGGCGAACTCATTGGATTCATCTTCGGACACATGTACGAGGAACTCCTATTGAATCTCACCATCAGTTCTTTTTGCTTGAGACATTATTCATTTATTCGAGTCTTAAGAAGCAGCATGAAACAGAGAGGAGAACTTCCGAAAGAGTGGACTAAACGAAGCAGCAGTTTTGCGACTATCCCCTTATGCTGTGACGTTGAAGTATTCATGCAGATATTCATCTTCATACAGATGATGGCAGTCTTTGCAACCAAGAAATACAGACTAAGCTGTCAATGTGCCGGAGAGTAAGTGCGTCTATACTTATTATACATACATCTGATACTGCATAATCTATGGAAGCAGCTTCTCTAACTGTTTTGTTGCGACTCGGGCGGGTGGTGTAATGGCGAAGAGCATTCCCGCCCGGTCAGCAGGAGGTGCGAGTTCGAGTCCCGCCTGGCGCCAGGATTTTGATAGCAATAAAACATAGTTATAACAGTATATAAACTCAGTACCAGTCACTTGAATCTTAAACAAAGTGACTTGAATCATTGTAGAAAGAGCTCTTGCAGACTGAATCTTTCAAAAGTTAAGAACGATTAGTCACAGTATATCAAAAGATTTGGTTTTCACTCTCATATCGGCGTTACGTGTCCATATGAGCAGAAGAAAACCGCAAGCTCCATGGTGAGTCTAAACTTACGATAATGGATAAAGGACGGCGTTACTCAATCCTTTTTCGGATGCGCCACGCATTCATTCGGGATGTCGTGGAGGCGATTTGAATGCGTATTTGGCCATACTTGCGGTGGCCAGCCGATGAACAAGTCAGCGCTTATCCTTCCCAGACAAGTCTGGTACCAATTCACCGACCCCGGACACCGGAATGGAAGTCTTGGTTGGCCTGAATGGGAAATCCGAACCGGGAACCTAGTATCGGATGCAAGCGACAGTCTGCGCCCCCTCCAACTACGCTAAACGCGCCCATACTTATGATATCCGCTAAAATGTTTGTATTCGTAGATAAACGGTCCGACTATCAATGGTTTGCGATGACCAATTAGAGGAGCTCTATTCGCGTAGATAAGACTAGCGCAGACAAAAACATGTGCTTAAATTTTTCAAAAAGGTACTGAATTTTATATAAAAATGTAGCGAAATCTCTGAGCGAGCAGCTACGTGCACGGAAGTTCGACGAACGCAGCGAGGTAGAGAGTAGGCAACAAGAACAGGTTGCTCGATTACGTCGTCCCACAGACCGTATCCAAAACCTGATTCTCGATTCCCTCATATGTACTGCAATGCATAGCAAACGCGCAATACTTACGCTAACCCTGGGTAAATCTGAGAGATTACAGAATCTGCCATGATTATCCCATGCATAGGTTTTTTGTGTAACCGGGTTACAGAGTACAATACGCATTCGCTCCTTTATGTTTCCGTGGCAAAATCGAGAGCCCGAGCAAATTTCTTCACCTGCAGAAAATTAAGGGAGTCCCACCACATTTTGAGTGCAAATCAAGAAGTCTTGGATCTAACTCTGCATGATTTGAAAATGCCGCTTGTGTACTATGGGTGGTACCAGATATATTTTCCTGCTTTTGATTGAGTTCGCAGGTACATATTTTGTTCCAACATTGTATTTTCACGTGCGTCCTCGCTCCACGTCATGAACAAATAAACAAATAAATAAACAAATAGAAACATATTAAGTCTAGTTGACATAGTGTTCTCCTCCTCTTGTTAAAGAGCGCGAAGCTCGAACTTGAAATGGTTTTTTAAGGCGTAGCTCGGTGTTAGATTGCATGTATGAAAATAAATTTCATTTGTTGACAGTTTCCAACATACTGTTTTTTGTGAATTATTCATTTAACGTTACATTGTTGTACACCGTTTTGAAGCTTCTCTAATAGACATTCGTTTTACGGTTTTCGTTAGTTTCGACTCTTATTCTTCTTTCCCATACTTATCCTGCCCGAATGCTATTTGGGTCCCTCGATTTTTAAAGCGCCTATTCTGAATTCACGATGGAAAAGTTCTAAATCCTCTTCCTTTGACAGAAAAATGCGCGCAAATCGCGGAGCTTTGTTCTGAACGAGATGTGGTGGTTTGTTAAATATACTTTAGATTTATGGAGAAATAAATATCATAATAATTTATGGACAATGTATCTTGTTAAAGTCAAGCATGTGCTTCCAAATGATGTAGCATGTGTTCTTAGACAACTGTAAATCGTCATGGTGCTGGCAGCCGAACAGCAGAGTAGCAATATCTGTACGTTGTGTTAGGGGGGGGGGGCAAAAGTAATGAGACAATTTGAAAAAAATCTTTATCTCTTTATAACTTAATTATAAATCAACGATGCTGAGGATTGCGTATGCCGTTAAGGTCAATGACCTTGCTGCCATCACTCAGCCAAGTTCCTGATCCCATCCTTCCAGAACTGCTTGGACCTGGTGTTGATCAATTGCTCGATAATGTTGTCAAGGACTGCTAGGGTTCTTGTGTCCCTTCCGACCAGGAAGTCCCGCAGGTCCAAGAAGTGGTGGTAGTCGCATAAAGAGATGCCCGGCGAATACGGTAGGTGAAGCATGTGAACGTAGCCCAGGGGTGGGCAAGCTTATCCGTGGTCACTTGTTCCGATGGGGTGCGGCGTTGACGAGGAGGACCTTCTTGATGCGCTGCGACTGAATAAGTTCGAGTCGCAGGTCCATCTCTTCTATTTCGTTTACCATGGCCTTGAAGTCCATCGTTGTGCTTTTGGAAAACAGCTTCCAGTATACCGGTCCAGGGGCGCAGACCCAAAAGCTTTGGAGGTGCTTCTCGCCGTGAACATTTCGCCGAACGAAGGTCGGTAACGAGTCAACAGGTCTCACCCAGACTGGCTGCTTGGCAGGGTTAAGGTAGAAGACGTATTTCTCGTCTTGCGTGACTATTGAGTCCAGGCTGCTCGGGGTTGGGAATTGGGCGAGATTTGCGCGACACTGGTCGACTCGTCAGACTGGGGTTTCGACATGAGACAGACTGCGGTTTTGGCACGCTTCTGGAAAGGGCGGAAGTGATAACTTCTCAGGTGGCCTTCAGTAGGTAGCATACAAACACGATAAGCACGAAACCAGACTGCAGTCACGACATACATATATGGACACGGCATGAAGAGTCTCATTACTTTTGCCCCTCCGCCTAATATAATATGTGTAGAATACATAAATACACATTCACATAGTCGAACACCACGAATACTGATTGCACATATTTCACCGTTGATATAAAAAACAAATACACATAAAATCTGATCACAAATAAAAAAGCGATACACTTTATTTATAATACATTCTAATACTAATCAATCAACACATATCGATTTATTGGTATGCTTTTCGATGAACTCGCAGTAAGCAGACGGTCGAGAATAGACGCCTAAACAAAGCAATGTTAGCACTCGTAGAATTGTTTCGAGCTTGAGATCAACACTGCTAATGAAATTTTAATTTTATTTCACTTTCCAAATCAAATTGGACACTTTTCTGAACAAGCCTAAAGCCTTTGAAATCAAACTAAACATCCTCCAAGTCAAAACGACCTCTCTCCACATTAAACTAGAGGCTCTCCAAAAAGGTCGGATAGCTTTTGTTCAAGAAATTTTTTAGTTAAGGCTTGCTTTAGGGAGCAGGAATGCAGTCACTTTTTTAGTGCCAAAATGAAAGAACGCGCCATACCCTCGTTCAAGTCGTCGAGATTTTTTTTACTGGTAGCGAATATGTGTTTGCATAGTTTCATACCTGTAAACAGTATAAAAAACACAATTGTAATGATTATACATATCCTCACTCTGATACTTCATGTAAAAAAATTTACCATATCCATCAACTAGTACTCACAACAAAGTTTTTGAGAGCATGGTACAATCTTGTATTTAATGCACTTATGATTGGCACTTCGTTGCGCTATAAAATCAGATTTGACTTGTCATTTTTCGAAAAATAAAAGTTTCATATGTTGTTAAAGGATGTTTTGACGCAACTAAAACTCTTGCGCCAATCAGAACTCGAAACCGCACCTTCTGCTTTCCGGCCAGTTACAATTTTATAAAATTATTTCACTCATTCCGACAGTTGAGCTAAAAAATTTCAGAGCAGGTTATACCAAATTTTCCTTGAACAAAAATTACTCTGACCTTCTTAAAGGGCGTATAGTTTGACATGTAGACATTATTTTGAGTTCAGAGGAATCAAGCTTCTTTAGAAGAGTGTTCAATTTGACGTGGAAATGGTATACATATAACCTTTCACAATTTCATTAAGCTAAATGAAATGAGAAAATAATTGAATAATGGTATGCTGTCGCTTTGTCTGTGAACAAATTCATGTACTGAATTCGTGCATTCCTACGAAAAACCTTTTAAGGTCTTCGTAAAAATTTATCGAATCGATGATTTTTAGTGATGGAGACTTTTAGTTCCCTCTCATCTAGAGAAGATTTTCTAGAGAGGCTAAATGGAGGAATGCAGTAGCTAGTAGCTTTGCACCGGATACGGTCCCCATGGCATCTCTGTCTGTAAAGGCCAGCATAGATTTAAGAGCTTCTGCACCTACAAGCTCTATGAAGAGCATGACGCATCCCGAAATAAAACAGAGATCCCAACGCTCAGCTATATGGCATTTTTTCTTTGGGGCCACAGTGGCAAGGCAAACAAGTACCTGCATGCCCCTTCTCGCCACAGCCTTCTCCCCAGCTGACGATGCCGGATTGGTACCATCGACTCGAGTTGTGATGTTTCTGAACGAGCGGACCTCCCGAGTCACCCTGAAATGCAGTTCTGAGTGTTGCGTTCACCGCTTTTCCTGTAAGGGACCAAGAAGAAGGAGAATTCGAAGAATGCTAGGGATCTCCAATCTACCTGACAGCTGTCGACTCCTTTCCGGCCGGCGCAAACCATCGTCTCGTCGATCTCGCCCTTGTACTCCCGCTCACACTCCTTGGGGCTCAGAAACGGCACTATGACCTGACGCAGCTTATTCGACACCTGACCGCCTTCTGAATTACAGCGATTGTTAGTCATTTGGCAGTTATGTCCACACGAAGCAGTGGCAGCGGAAGCACAACGCCATGAAAAATTGAACTGAATTCGGAGCTTACCACTCGTTGTTCCCCATCCGGTCACATAGGCGCTTCTATTGTTACCGACCTTCGCTTGATTCTTAGCGACACAGACCGGCTGAATGTGATCGGTGAAGTTGACGGGTTCAGAGAGCTGAAAAAGTCTGCTTTTGACGGCCTCTATAGAGCCTACGTCACTCGCCAGCCTCATGCAAGTATCTAATTTTCAGATTAAAATGCAGTTCTCACTTCAAACTCATCAACGAAATACCACCCATCTTCAGATAATGCTCACCCTCAGGAGGCTGATGTCGTATGAGAACGAGTGGGGTTTCCCGAATTGTGGATGGATGTGAATTTCGATGACATCCCTCAGCACTTCGCCGACCTCGTCGTCATCACGATAGTCGTACGTGCCCAGTTTTATGCCGAAAAACTTAGGATTTTCCTCGAAATGTCGCCTGAATACGCAGATTAGTAAAGGCCTGCTATAACTATAACTTCATGTGGGTGCTTCATCTCCCCTAGTGCGTGGTAGCGCAGTCGGTGGAGACGCCGGCTGTCGCAGGTACTCTGATTCAATGTTCTTAATTTGGGTACCGCCTAGGTCAACCACTTTTCGAGGATAGTGCCGTGAACGCGCTTTACATATAACAGCAAAAAAAATCCATGTGTAAAGGCGTTACTTTCGATAGGATAAGATAAGATAAAGGACGGCGTTACTCAATCCCTCGTGGAATGCGCCACGTATTCTACTTCTACTGGTTCTACTGGAGACAAGTTTGACACGAATTCAACGACCGCGCTGGGATGGAAAGCTTGGTTGGCCTGGGCGGGAAATCCGAACCTGGGACCTGGTATCGGGTGCACGCGACAGCCGGCACCTCCTCCGACTGCGCTACACGTGCTCCTTCGATTAATTTCGATAGGTAGAGAAATTTGCCCTTTTGCCTTGTAGGAAAAGATGCTATTGCTATGTAGGCGCTGACAGCTCGAGAATACGTCGGGCAGTACAATGAGGCTGCCTTCACTCGAAGGTTCTGGTTCTTCTCGCCTTTCCTCTTTCCAAAGATATAGCATAATTAATTCAAATTCATTCATCGTCCTGTACCGTACTAACTGTAACTTCTGTACTAACTCATTGTCACTAAGACGAATTATTTATGATAAAAAGCTTGTTTTTAGAATTGCAATGATCACTTGGATATTGATAAAAATGAACTCTTCACGTTCTCCTCATTCAACGGGATTACAAGAGGGCACATTCTTAGAATTCAACCGCAAAACCGCACTCAAAAAAATTTCAAGAATCTTTCTCGCCTCGTGTTGTGAAAATTTGGAACGAGCTTCCTGCATCAAGTCCTAGACCCTTCACCAAAAACATTCAACTACAAATTAGAAAATTTTCTTAAACAGAAAGGTTACTTGTGAATTTGACCACAAAACAAATTTTTGTAGGAGCAGGCAATATTTTGTTTGAATACACAGTAACCTTTTCCGTGAATGATACTAAATCGATTTGTGAAATGAGCGCTTTCTACATCTGCAAATTTTCGAAGTGATCACTATTGCGAATATTCAAAAAGCCTATTTTTGCTGTAAACTTTTATGTAAACTCTTTTTGTATCGCTTTTGGCTTAATAAATGTTTTATGTTCTATGTTCCATCCGTTCTGATGATCTAGTTTGATTCGTTCGCTGATTGTTCAACTTTCCGTTCGGTGAAGTTATTTTGGTTTTAATCATCCAAGTTTGAGTTCTCATAATAAAGTTGGTGTCGAGTCGAATGTCACCATCATGTAGCCAAAGAAAATGTCTTAGTGATACTGTCGGAGAAGGGCGAAACACTGACTTGTCCATAGCCCGGCCATCACAAATCATTTTATTGGTGAGACACGCCTTCAGTTAGCCTCCACGATACTTTATAAAAATAGAATGCATGGCGCATCCAACAAAGGTATTGAATAAAGCCGACTATCATGCTTTTATGCTTTACCTTCATATTTTCACACTCCATATTATTATTAAAATTATTTGCTTGTACCGTCTTGTGGTGAGCGGTTAAAGCTACTAAGTCTCCAAACCTTGTTATATAGAAGGGTAGCTGCAGACCTTATGTAAACTCTAATTTGGACTGATCCAAATGGACTCACACGCAATGGCCGGCAGTCATTACCCATTCCTCGTCGATAAGAGTTCCACCGCAGCGGAGGCTACACTTCCCGTCAAACACACCTGAATTTTCCTGCATTATCGTAGGATTTCCAAAGCGCAACTTCTTATGAAAGACTCGGCATGTTAACCTTACTTTTGCCGCACAGTTCCACCTGCCATGGCCAGGAGTAGGGCACGGCCTCCGTGCCACCGAGAATCTTCTCCTGCTCGCGTGGCGCAATCGGTGTGTGGCCGCAGTTTTGTGACGTCGCGAGACCGAACACTTAACTCCGTCGCTTTAATAATCACAAAAAAGGGTAAAGAACAAGAAAAAATCAAGCGATTTAACCTTTTCAGCTCTCCTTCTTGATTTGGAGCCAGACAGCTTTTAGAAATAGAATGAACATTTTGTGAACCAAATCATGCGCATCTAAAGTTTAAACACAAATTGACTAACTAGGTTAAAGTTATTTTTTAATAATTTTTAAAATTTGTCTTTACAGAGTGTCTTCAGAAAAATCACTGTACTATTTGGGTAAACACACAATTCTTAAACTTGACCTCGGACAATATTTTTAGGCCTACCATGGGGTGCTGGAGAGCAAAGAATTTACTGGAATGTTACTCGGAAAGTTTGAGCCATGCACTCGTTCTGTACATTGCACACTACCTATTGTAGTGATGGCGTAATTATTATTTACATGTATACAAATCTAGAATTAGAAAAAACCACAACGCTAGAGAAGAGTACACAACTATTCTTATGAGTACACAACTATTCTTATTCTAAACGGCTTTTGCACAATAAATCGAATAAATAGTGCAATGTTCTAGCCTATGACATGGCACAATCTCTTCAAACAAACAATTCCTAGTATTGTAGCACTCCAAAACGCACTTGATACACTATTCTGATCGCTTTAACAGCAATTGTACGCGCTCTCGAAAAGCGTGCACAACTTCTCTCAAAACCGCTTCTCTTTTCTTAAAAACAGTATTATTTTAACCCTGTTATAGTTCGTCTATTCTGACTGTAGATAATTGCGTTCGCCTGAAAAGTGCTCGGTTTAATGTGAAAGTGATGCACATAGTATTAATAGGCACGCAGCACCGCGAAGGAAGAGGGGCCTCCTGGTTGTGGCCATCAGGCTTAATTTTATTATTAGTTGAGAAACGTTCCAATTCTCTGTCGACGTGCAAGGACCAAAAAAGATTTCGACTCTGCCATGTCATCGAAAATTAGGTGGGCCGGTCATGTAATGAGCTTCGCACAAATTCGCCGTATGAATTCCGTCACAGACTGGATTCCGCCGGATGTGAAGAGAACACCAGGAGGCCTACGTGCGCGTTGGTCTGAACGAACGATATGGCGCTTTTTGCGCCTCTCCAGCAAATTGGGTCCAATGGATCACTCTGGCACTCGATAGGGACGCAAGGGGACGCTGCTGGCGCCCGCTCGAGCAACTCGATGATCAACGGGACAAGTGGTGATACAGGTGATTTTTAATAAAATTCCAAGTGTTAATATCGTTTTTCTCCGAGATGTGGCTGCGTATCCTTTGCAGCTTTGTTTTCCTTCTTTTCCCGAATGCATTTTCTTGTTTTATTTGCCTTATTTTATTACCTTTTTACCCTTCTGTTCAAAAGTTTACAATTTCTATGTTGTTGTTCGTACAATTCTCATTTTATTCCCCTGTTGCACTTATATGATACAATAAATTTTAAATTAATTAAACTAAATTAGTGTTTTCAGACACCGGGTAGAATAAGAATTCGGCAGCGCGACAGGAGGTACACCCGCCTCCTGCTGGGGCGTGGCGTCAAGAGGTACAGACGCTGTTCTGCGGACCGCAAACTTTTGCCTTGCGTGTCAAAGGTTTCGTAAGGTAGCCGTTGGACTTTCGGTGAAGCCTAGGAGGTTGGGGATGCGTGAGCAAGGGGGTGAGAGGAAGATCGCACAGCCCCCAGCAGGTGATGGGTGTACCTCCTGACCGTCCCCCCCCCCCCCTAGGGGGTTGGGGGTGGGTCAGCAAAGGGATGAGAGGAAGATCGCACAGCCCCCAGCAGGGGCGGGTGTACCTCCTGACCGTCCCTCTAAGAATTCATGGGTCGCCTCAAGGAATCTGAAACTTCGCAAGCCTTTATCTAAACTTCCAACGTTGAACCAAGGTTCAAATATCGTATTTCTGACGGCCAAAGAAAAAAGTGGTCAGTACTCACATACAAACAGCAGCGACCACATTGCGGCTGGCCGGTGAAGACAGAATGGTGAGCAGGACAGGACAGTATCAACATTTTTTACCCTTATCAGTGGCCATGTCAACAATACTGCTTCCACTACAACAAGAGACTACTACTTGAACAAACAGTATAGTGGATGTTGACAATGGAAATACGACTGACGGTGAAAGTACTGTGAGGCTGCGCCTCAAGGCTAGAATTTGAGTGAAATTTGCAGCGATTTGAGCACAACCTCAATCTCAAGGAAACTTTCGACTCCGTCGAGACTGAAGCGGTCGTCGAAGCCCTGCCCACCCAGGGCGTTCCTACTCAGTACATCAGAGTCCTTCGAGAGCTGTACAGTGGATTCACAACCAAGATCTCACCATTCTACAACGACGTCGTCATCGACGTGAAGAGAGGGGTTCGACAAGGGGATACCATATCCCCGAAGCTCTTCAGCGCTACTCTTGAAAACGTCATGCGCGAACTAGAATGGGAAGGCATGGCAGTGAAGGTCGACGGCCAGCAGCTGCACCATCTGCGCTTCGCTGACGACATCGTGCTCATAACACCGAGCATCAGTCAAGCGGAGCGAATGCTGACCGACTTCGATTTATGTGGGAACGTTGGACTGCAGCTGAATCTTACGAAGACGATGTTCATGAGGAACGGACAAGTTTCTGATGCCTTATTCTCGCTCAACGGAACGAACATCTCCGAATGCTCCAGCAACGTGTGTCCCGGTCAGGAAGTCAACATGGCCAACGACCTCGCGCCAGAGCTCAACAGGAGGAAAAGCTTGGGGAGCTTTCAAGAGCGTCGAAGAAGAAGACGAAGAACGTCCAATTCCGTACCCACCTATTCGACTCCACTGTTATTTCTTCGATGACCATGCGAATATATTTCTTGGAGCAGCTCAATGTTGAGCGATTTACTTATGAGCAGCGTTCGATGTAGCACCAGAAAGGTAGAATGGCACACGCTTCTCTCAACATTTTCCATTTCCGCTTCTCAAGCGCTGCGCCTGCAGCGACGTCTTTCTGTCTTTATTTCCCTTTTATATTGTTGATTTTGCTTCTCATTATTTTTACCCCTCTCATCGCATCATTTGCTTCTCATAACTTCTCCATTATGAAAACCTCAGCGATATAAAAATCGAACTTTTAAATTGTCACGAAAAATGAGATTACCTGTATCACCTGTCGTCCCTATGATCATCGACTTGCTCAAGCGGGCGCCAGCAGCGTCTCCAGTCGTCCCTGTCGCGTGCCAGAGTGCTCCACTGGATCCTCCTCGCTCGAGAGCGTCATATCGGTCTTCCATGGCTTTCACGAAGTCTGACCAACGAGCTGGTGGTCGTGCTGGTGTTCTCATGATATCCTGCGGAATCCAGTCGGTAACGGCTCTCGTCCAGCGGGTGTCTGCGAAGCGCATTATGTGGCCGGCCCACCTAATTTTCGACAACTTGGCCCATGCGACCGCGTCCATGATCTTCGAACGTCGGCGGGTTGTGTGAGAAAAAAAATAAGATAAACCCCCAAAGAATGAGATAAACCCCCATTTATGATATATCTATATATTCTACTCTTATTTAAAACTGCATTTCTCTCACTGTATAGCGGTTCCTAAACTTCCTACCAGCTGATGGACTACAAAAGTTGAAGAAAAATGGAAACGCTCAAGGCGCTAAAATGGCAGAAACCTTACGTCCGACCTTTGCTCACTTTTCGCGACAATGTAGAGGTCCGATTTTTGTATCATAGAGCTTTGCGACTTAAATGTCAGAAACGCTAAGACAGAATTGAACCGAAGTCTAGGTACTATGTATGTCAGAAAGGATTTATATAAGAAAAACAGCAACGAAAACTGACGTAGTACTTCAACCCTAGACCAGGGCCCGGATTATCAACGCGCATACCCATGGGTATGCTGGGTATAGGGGGTAGACATACCCACGATGTGGACATACCCACGATTCATGATAAACCCGTATACCAGCGACTCATGTGCGTCCCATTGACAAAAAGGCGCTCCAGTGAGATCATCTGTTTTCGCGAAAGGCCTAGTTGTGTCTTATCCCTCCTCCTTTCGTGAATACGATTCGTAGCCACTACCCACTGCTGGTACTGGGTATGATTCCCTTACGGTGTCTCTACCTATACCCATTGCTTGATGAATCCGGGCCCTGAAGAGATCTACAGTAAGTCCATACAGCTTTCCAACTTGCCGCGCTCCAGTGCGAAATGCGCGCTCCGTTACGACTGCGCAGTGCGCTCCGTTTTTGCCGTCTTCTCTCTCCCTTCATTCGTTTCTCTTCTTGTCCATACCCCTGCTCCGAGTCCTGCCTGCAGTCTCCTACTGCTTATGCGGTCATCACTTTCAGCCATAACCAGGGAACGGTTCAGTACGGACTGGGAACGAGTGATGCAAGAACGCTCACTCGGGGCCGAAGTGGCCAGCTTCTGCCCGAAACTGGAGCTATATCTCAGTCCTTTGTCGAGGATTGAGATCACCATCAAGCTGCCAAAGGTGAGCTAACGACCGCAAGTCCTTTTGTAGTGACCTAGAATGGGTCCATGCCCGAAAACCTGAGAAACTCCCTTTCAGTTCACCATACCTGGCCAATCAATCTCAAATTGGGATCTCATGGAACGGCTTAAGAAGGGTATTGCACCGATACAGGTAATGTTCCATTTAGCGGAGTTCTGAACTAGAATTAACAATGTGCGTGTTCTTAAGTTCTGCTCAATTCGAGTCACGGAGAGCTCGCTGGAAGGTGTCACGCTGGAAGCCGATCTGTCTACCAGGAAAATAATGAAACAGGTATTAAGTTTTGTCCGCTTAGACGTATATTGGACTAGAGCAGTCGTTAGGTACGTTGGGTCATCATCTTTCCTAAGCACACTAATTGTCATATTACGTTGACGCCGCAAACATAAAGTTGTCAGTGACTACGCATCGATGTAGTCCGCATCCCCTACAAGTAAATATATACATAAGGATGAAAGACAGCGTTGATCAGTCCCTCTTTGAGATGCGTCACGCATCCCACTTCTGCAGGATGTCATGAGGAAATTTAAATGCTTTTTTGACAAATAGCGTGGTGTTGTTGTTGAACGAGTGTTGCCTTCACCAGATATCAGGTGTACGGTTAGAATATCCCTCCCGTTCAGCAGGAGGTCGGGTTCGAGTCCCCCCTGGCGATAGAGTTTTGATCACAACAAAACATTGTAGTATGTATTTGTATTTACCTTTAAAATAGAGCCCGTGTAGCCCAGTCGGGGGCGTCTGCTCTCTCACATGCACATCGGATCGTTTCATGGTTACGGGCTTCCGCACAGTTCAGCCAAGCCTTTCTTCAGGATATGTGAATTGGTGCCAGACTCGTATAGGAAGGATATAACACTCACTTGTTCATCAGCTTGCCATCGTAATTCCAAATACACGTTCAAATTCCCTATGCATACCGTACAAGTAGAATGCGTGGCACATCCCAAAAGGATTGAACATCATTCTTTATTCCTTATCGTTTATTTGGCCTATACAGTAACTAGGGATGGCAAGCCGATCGACAAGTCAGTGCTTTATTCTTCCCAGACAACTCTGACAGCTACTCACATACCCCTAAGGGATGAAAGGCTGGCCTGTGCGGAAGCCGCGGAACCGCGAAACGATCCGATGTGCATGTGAGAGCCGGCGCCTTCTTCGGCGGGACTACTCACAACCTACCTAAAGGCAGACACACATATTACAGTGCTTTCTTGCGATCAAAACATTGGAGCCAGGAGGACTTGAGCCCGCACCTCCTGCTGACCGTGCTGGAATGCTCTACGCCGTGACACCATGTGCATTTACGGATTCAATTGCGAGTTACATGTTTGGGGCTTGAGGTGACAAAGAATGGTCACGTCGATGAGCGACCCCACCGGTGCTGTTTGATCGAACGCAGCATCCACATCTTGTGGGACCCATCAGCACCCATCGGTATATCACGATGAGCCGGGGGTCGAGCGTTCTATCGCCTCGTCCTCCTGGCCCGCCCACCCCCAACCCTCTGGGCTTTCTCGAGAGTCCAGTGGCTGCCTTACGATTTAGAGGAGACGCATACATTTGCCACGCCTCTGTTTAAAGAGCGAGGGTAGAACGCCACTCCGCCCGATGAGCCGGTCGCTGATATCAGCATGGAACCAGTTAAGCTGATGGTCTTGATAGAAGTGATTCAGTTTATTTTCTTTAAACCTGCGCTCCAATCTGGACCTACACATGATATGAGGATGAGCTATAACGGGATATTGCTCGGTCTTGTTGCAACACAGATTTTTAGGCAATAAAAGTGCTGGAGGCACTAACAGTGAAGGTCAGCGGCTTCAGTGATCCGGTTCGAGTGCGTGCAGCAGAGGCTAAGTCCGATTTTCCAAGGTAGGCATTGTTTGGATTGATCAAATTATCGCTGTACTTGTTCTTTGTTCTTTTTTCTTGTTAATTGATCTATTTGACTAACCATGAATTGCAGTACGCCTAGTCGTATGCTGGGGAGTATATGTATGTATAGCTGGCAGGGATGGGGCACAGAAACAATGCTCTCCTAGTAGGGAAGGGTTCCCCCAAAAATTGAATTGAAACCACTTCGTGTTATACTAAGTCCCGCATAGCTCACATCATAGGGAAACAGCAGGATTGTCCATCAAACTCAAAAGATCACATAAAGGATAAAGGACGGCGTTATTCAATCCCTTCTGGGATGCGCTACGCATTCTACTTCTACGGGGTGTCGTGAAGGCGATTTGAATGCGTAGTTGGCCATACAATGACTTGCGGTGGTCAGCTGATGAACAAGTCAGCGCTTCATCCTTCCCAGACAAGCTTGGTACCAATTCACCGACCCCGGAGGGATGGAAAGTTTGTTGGCCTGGGCGGGAAATCCGAACCAGAACCTTATATCGGGTGCAGGCGACAGTCGGCGCCCCTACAACTGCCGTCCATGCTCCCGAAGGAAGATCACATACTGAAGCAAAACCACTTAAGCCCTAGTTTATACTTGCGCCGCCACGCGTATAAACTAGGGCTAACCCTTCCGCTCCGTCCTCTAACTTTTACGACAGCTTTCCAAGGTGCGGTTCAGTTTAGGTGGGATCAGTCTGAATGCACATGCAAGGTTTAGTGAACGAATTCGTCGTATTTCACAAATCACCAGACCTAGTTTGATTCGATGTCTTTGACCCTCGTACCCGTCAGGTTATAGAAAGTGGATACTGGATGCTCTACCCAACTTGTAGTTGTTGCTATTTCATAAAGAGATCACATTGTAATAGGGTTCGTATTTTCTTGTGATTGACTTTAGGGGAACCCCAATTCAAGCATTTTAGCCGCCACGATTGGGATCTGTATTACATGAAGAGCAAACTCAACGAGAAAAAACCAGGCGAGCGACCAGACACGATATACCTATCCAAAGTGCCCATCAAATGGTTTGCGGTGAGGGTTGTTTCGTCCTTTTCACTCATTGCCGCACTTGCGCTCGAAATTCGATATTATCCAGGAGAAGGGATCAGATCTCCCGAGCGAAGAGCTGCTCAAAACAGCCATGGAGGCATTCGGTAAAGTGCGAGTAGTGGACATTCCGGCTTGTGATGAGCTTCGAAAAGAGATGGATCCTCAAATCAACGGCATCAAAGTGAAAGGATTCGCATTTGGATCGGTGCGTTTCTAGCTTTTTGAATTTCAGATGTTATCGGTTTTCCATCCATTGGTTTACTAGGCTTGTCGTTGTTGGATACAGCGTCTTAAGAGGCATATAGCGGATGCTCTGCTTAGTGTTTTTCAAAATACTCTTTATTCACATACTGTTGTACAATTGAACATTTTCCACAAGTCACAAGCTCACAACCATGTTCTAAGTATCTCTAATGGATAGTTCAACTCTCAGTTGCTCCTTGTTTCGCGGGCGGACGCTTCTCCCTTCTTACTTCGGAGCTATTTATACTATAGCAGTTCATATAAGGATGTGATTTTGCCAATGTAGTCCTTTTTATCTCAATTCCTACTGGCCTAGTTTTGTATGGTGAGGATGGCGCTATTAAGCCTGTAGAGTATAATACCTAGCCGTGAAATGTTCCTACCTAGGTAAAGGGTGAATGTGGGAGAACTCCAGCTGATTTGTGGGTTGCGATGCACATTGCATTCTTCCACTTTGAGCACATGATTCATAGAGACGTAGCAGACAGTGGGCGCTTACCTCATAACGAAGCTTTAGCTTCCGCTCATACCTAGGATGACCTGGCTTCCTCTTCGCGAGCGGACTTTGTGGTATTTCCGTAGATTTCATTGGAAGGGTTAAGATAAAAGAAAAAATAGGACACTGAATTCCCATTGGCTGACCCTCGCAAGCTAAATCAGCAATCAGATTGTGATTATACAGTATTCTCCGCTATCCCTGATGCGAATCGAATTTAATCGCGAGTTCATGTCCGTCACGGTTTCAGAAATAATTGGGTACATTTCTCGCGAAACTGAGCAGTATTGGTAGGTGGGAGCGCGGCAGTCAATAATAACCAAGCAGACCTCAGACCGAACATATGCCAGCCGATCAAGATACCCACTGTACTTGCACTTTCTGAATGGCACGCCCATTCTATGCGGTCTGATTGGATGGAGCATTCCCATCTCCCAATGCTGCCCGTCTTCGCGACATATACCGAATTCCATCAATAGTCTTGGAGTGTTCATGGACAATGTTGGATACTCAGTATCATTCCCAGAGAATAGTGACCAACATGACATCCATGTTCTTTTCAGGAGGTGTTTTTCGAGGCTTATGTGCAATACATGGAGTACAGTGGTTTTGTCGATGCAATGGATTCCTTTCGGAATATGAAATGGACAAAGCGAATTGATGGGAAGGTGTTTCATGCTAACGTGAAGGTCGGTCGTTTGATTAGTTTTGGTCTGAATAGTGCCACCTTTTTGCAGAAGCTAGGGGGATAGACAACTATCTGTTAATATACCAGAATTGATTAAGCCTTTAGTAGGGAAGGCTAGTGGTGGGCTTGTCTCCCACATTCCCTTTACATTGGCGTTGTCGTGGTTCCAACCTTCTCATATCTTTTTAAACGGTATATTTTTATACAAAGTGTACTATTTTATATTTCTGTGTGATTTTGCTGAAAGTTTTCTTTCATGGACGAGCATGGAGGCTGAATGCGAGAGTAATCTCAGGTGGATTTCGATCGTACACGACATTTAAGTGAAGCGAATATTAGACGCCGAGAAGCGGAACGTGCGAAAATCCTCGCCGAGAAGCGGCGCGTCATTGAAGAGGAAAAGCGACGAATGTTAGCCTGACATTCTAGCTCGAATTAGTGTTGAAGCGTTGTTCACAGAAGTTTAGTCGCTCTGTTTAAGAGCAGAGAAGGAGGCCGAAGCAAAGCGTATTCTGGAAGAGAAAGAAATGAGAAGAGAGGAGCGCGAGAGGAAACGAAAAGAGAAGGTATGGTTGACAGTGTTTGCAGAAAGGGTGAACTCGATGCAATTTCAGCTTTTTGTAGTATGAAGCCGAGCGGTTACGAAAAGAAGCAGAAAGGCTAAAGCGAGAAGAGGAAGAACGCTTAGCTAAAGAGGCTGCTGTGATCTTGCAGCGTGCACTTGACGCCAGATTTCTTGAGTCGAAGAGGTTCCTCGAGCTTATTTTCGCACAGATACAGGTTCGGAGGCTTTTACCCGATGTCATCCTGACAAGGTTTATCTAACAGCGGCCCTCTCCGGCTGTTCATATCTTTGAAACTGCTTGATCCAGAGGTTTTTCAGCGAAAAGAAGATCGGCGTATCGAAGTGCAAGAAGCCCGCCTAAGAGCCGAACAGCGTGCTGCCGAGTTGGAAGACATTCCCATCTCGGACAAAGAACAACACCTTCGAGCGATGTTACTTCAGCAAAGGGAACTGCGAATGAGAGAGAAGGTTGGTTACCCTTCGACGGAGAGGGTAAGGCCTGCTTATTATCGTACTGTTATCTCTTTTTTTTTCTTGCAGTTGAAGGAAAAGATTCGGCTTGCAAAGGAACAGAAGGCTCAGGAAGAAGCGCAGCAACCTCCCAGTACCAAGGATAAAACCGCAACGTCATCTAGTGGCGAGGAGTCATTGGCAGAGTCGAAAAACAAGCCTAGACGGCATAAGAAGAAACGGAAGTCCTCCGTCTCCTCTAATGAGGCTGTGGCGAGTGAAACAAAGCATGAAAAACCTAGAAGAGCTAAGTCTAGGTCACAAAGTGTAGAGGAAAGCGATCTAGAAAAGAAGCGACGAAAGCGGAGATCGAAGGATGATGAGTCGTCTTCAGAGTCGGGGTCAAAAGCGAGGAGTCGCCGCCACAGAAAGGATAGCTCAGGGCAATCTTGTAGTGACAATGATTCTCACAAAGTCAGCCATAGGAGACATCGCGCCCATCATCATAAGAAGCATAAGAAGCGAAAGCATAGTAAATAAATAAATAGCATGTCATTCCAGCGTTGCAGTGAATCTGAACCGTGTTCACTTTAAAATCCATCGGGTACTTCAGACGTTTGTCATGTTGCTATGTTGTATTCATAATTGCTGCGAATAAATTCGGAGAGTCTCGGATGTATTGTTCAGGTTGTTATGTGAATTCCGATCATAAAGTACTTGTGGTCTGTTGAGCTTGGAAGCACCTTGCGAGCCACCATATCTCCGTTATCATCCCTCGATGGTCGCTTAACATTGGCGCCTGTTTCGCTGAGCAGAAAATTTCATCTCGAAGCCCTATGCTTGTCACCAAGACGACGTAGATAATAGTATAGGTGAATTAGAATTGGAAGTTCTCTGTAATTCACGTAACTTAGCCAGTCTGAACAGACGAGGAAGGCAACACTTCGCAGTAAAGGCATTGACGTATAGCTCTACTGCTCGAGAAATACATTGAGCTTCTTTTAATCTATTAGGTTGGCACTAAATTCGAGCAATCCTTAATCGAGGTAAGATCCTTTGGAATGCATAAATGCTTCTGATTTATAGGGTAGCTGCTCTGTTCCACGGCTGCAGAATTCATGTGGTTTTGAGGCGAAAACCCACTGGGTGCATTTTGAACTGGTCTACATTGGTAAATTGCCCTACAGCCTAGGAGAGCTGCAGGTAATGAAAAAGGTAGTAGTCACTCAGCGCACAGTCTGGGTTGTAAAGTGCATGAGTTAGACGCTCCCAGCCAAATCTTCGACTTTCTGAAGAGTTTGGATCGCGACGTGTGATCTGGCGTTACCCGGGATAATGCCGCTCCTGGAGAGCTGTCGGAACCGATTCTGGCGGAGTTCAGCTTGCACACGGTTAAGTTGATAAGAGTAGACTTCGGCATCAATGCCGGAACCGCTCTCGATGAATTCCCAGAAGTTAACACCTTCCCGACACCAGAAAACGGAGAGCATCAGCTTCTCGTGGTGAGGTCAGGGTTAGGCGTTGGCAGCGGCTTCTGCTTTGCTCAAAGCCACTGGTTAAACGTTGACGATTATCCAGTGGAATCTACTTTTCATCGCGTGTTACCAATCGGTGGGGGAATGGTTCCTGCTTGTGGCATCCAGCGATCCTTTCGCGGCATTCACACGCTTCCTCCTCTGGGATAGGGTGAAGTCGTGAGGCACCCGTTTACCGAGCTTTACAGAAAAGCCAACGCTGTGTAGAATCTTCTCAATAGAGGTATGTGAGCATCTAAAATCGAGTGCCAAGATATGCGTTGAAAGCTCACATTTCCTTCGATCGCGCTAATTACAGATCAACGATCAAGCGCAGTCGGTCGTTCGGTGCGTCCTTGTCTTCAGTTTCAACGTTGTCCTCACGGAACCTCTTGTGTCATTTTGAACACTGTGGATCCTTTGACATCTTCATGTCCTAGAATAGCACATATGTTCTGTCGAGCATCAGTTGCAGAGTAGCCAAGCTGGTACTCATGAAGAAGAATCGCGAATAGTGACTCTGGATCCTTTCAAACTGAAAAAATTCCTAATAAATCAGATTGGCAGGTCAACAAAAGTAATATCGAGAAGTGCATACTAATTGCTTTCAAACAGTGGAAAGAGCAAGAGAATTGATTCAGCAATAACCTGATAATCTCTGTTAGAAGAAGTGACTACGGATGAGTTCACGAACTTAGTTGCCAACCTAATACTTAGTTTCTATGAAAAAAGCGAAATTTGACTAGGATAGAACCAAGTTTGCTTCACTTTCTAAAACAAATTATGGGGTGAAAGCGCACTTATGACTCTTTACTTGGATACGACGTTGTCTGTCGGATGGTAGCGCAATCGGAGGAGGTGCCGGCTATTGCATGCGCACGATTTCAGGTTCCTGGTTCGGAGTTGGGATTTCCCGACCAGTTAGTTCAATCTAGCCTCCCATCCCTCCGTAGTTAGTGAATTCGTATCAAACTTGTCTCGGAAGGAAAAGCGCTGACTTATTCATTAGCTGGCAACCGCAAGTCATTGCATAGGCCAAATACGAATTCAATATCCTTCCGGAGGACATTCGTAAGAGTAGATTACGTGACGCATCCAAAAAGGGATTGACTGGTGGTGTCCTTTACCGTTATCCTTCCGGAGCCAGTGAATGTCATATGTCGTCTCTTTGATCAACGGTTTACATGGGACAGCGCTAGGTACACCTCGGAGGGCCATGTCACGTGTCAGAGCGGTCAAGCGGGTCTTGGTCTTGAAGGGGCTCGAAAGGTGTCTAGTCCAATATACTCAAGAAGAAAAAGGATCTTTGAAAATGGACAGGAAATGGCGCTCCCCTGGCCGGATAGGTGTCAGCGAAACCGTTACGTGACCGGCACATCTAGATTTGGACGACGCATATACCCGTACCAGGTCTCTGGTTAGGATTTACCGCCCAAGCTAACAAAGCCTTTCATCCCTCTGGAGACGGGGAATTGTTACCAGACATGTCTGGGTAGGATAAAGCGCTAACTTGTTTATCGGCTGACCAGCGCAAGTCATTGTATGACCAAATACGCATTCAAATCGCCTCCACGGCATCCCATAGAAGTAGAATGCGTGCATCCCAAACGGGATTGACTAACACCGTCCTCTATGCTTTTATCCTTTAGGGACCAAAGGGTATTCAGACCGGCTTATGTTCCACATGTTAAGCCCTTAGCGCATCCGAAGGTCTGTGAATAGCACCAGTATCTGGCAGTTCTTTACATTGGCTTACTTATAGACAGTTCTGTCGAGGTGAGAGGCTTCGCTCGGATACGGTGCTGTTAGTATGGATAAGGTAAAGGTGTAGATGGCTATCCTTAGGCTGTAGCTGTAGGTGTAACAAAACCTCACTCACTATTCAATGCGTTTCTTTTATTCAGTTCTCGACGTTTTATTCCCAACCAAGAATGAGCAAAGCAAAGGTTTAGGGAGTACTGGTTATAGAAGAATATGATAGATCGGCTGTTCTAGGCAGGACGGTGGACATTGAACGCCGAAATTAGATGATCTCAAAGAGCAGCATATCAAAGCGTCTCAAGGAAGCCGAAGAACGTGCTATCGTGCTTAATATTCTATCGGAAGCGAAGCAGGTAATGGCTTACTCAGTTTGTGAATTAAGGTGTTGTACTTTGATCAGTTATGATCTCATAGTGCAGAATGTCGCTGAATAATTGGCGCTGTTCAGCTATTGTATTCAAGCATTTTTGCGCTGCAGTTATGAGTTGCACAGGGTTATAAGGCTGCGTAAGCTTATTAGAAGCGGTTAGGTGAGCTCTTAATAAGCTTCTGTCAATGTATTGGAAGTATCCAAAGGCCGTTCACACATTCTAGGCTCTCCTGAATGCCCTAGAGTCTCATGCTTCAGGATGCTATCACTTTACTCTTTGGTTTTTTCGCAAACAGTTGTCGGCGTAGCTTCCCTGTTCTAGCTGTTTTAGGAGACGGGCATACAGTATTCACTGCTGGTACCTTAGCTGCGGTTTTCGAAGAATTCTCAGATTTGAGTTCGTCAACTTTGCTAGTTGGTAGGCCCATTGCTGTGGAACTACTTATGCTAAAGTGCTCCAAAGGGCATTCGTAAGGTAGTTGTTCGGTCTTCACCTCCTCCATTCTTTCACACCCCACGTCACCTCTTTATTATGATCAGTATAAAGGCTGCGAGGTGTAGCGCAGTCGGAGGAGGTGCCTGTTGTCTTCTGACCCGATATCCGGTTCCTGGTTCGGATTCCTCGCCCAGGCCAACCAAGCCTTGCATCCCTCCGGTGTATGTGAATTGGTACCAGAATTGTTCAGGAGGGATAGAGCTGTGGCTTCTTCATCGGCTGGCCACCGCAGGAATTGTATGGCCAAGTACGCGCTTAAATCGCCTCCAAAACATCTCGTGGACGTAAATTACGTGGCGCGTTCCAAAAGGAACTGAGTTACGCCGTTTTTTATCCTTTATAAAAACTGCATATAAGTTTTTATTGACACTGTATTGGTCACTGTGGGTAGGTACGTAATAAAAACTTATATGCAATTTTTACAAAGGATAAAGGACGGCGTAACTCAATCCTTTTCGGGACACGCCACGTATGCTACTTCTACGAGATGTTGTCGAGGCGATTTGAGAGCGGGTAGCAGGCAGTTCTTCACAACAAGGTCAGTGGCAGGACATTTCAAGTCCGTGTCAACTCTACTTTTTCGGATGTATTCAAGATCATTAGGGGGATTCCTCAGGGCGGAGTACTTTCGCCAATACTTTTCAGCATATTCACCGCAGATCTGAGCGACAGTTTGAAAACACGGGCATTACGGCCAAACAATTTGCCGATGATTTGAAAATCTACATGGAAGTAAGTAATAACCAGGATTCCAGTATTCTCCAAGCAGGAATTGATAGTTTGGTCAAGTGGTCCGAAGATTGGCAGTTGCCGCTTTCACCGCATAAAACATTCCACATGCGGCTGGGAGATTGCCTGACTTGTAGTAAGTACTACGTAAATGGTTCTGAGATTGCAAAGGTTAAAGAAATCAAAGACCTTGGATTCAGGTACCGAGATTCCCTCGACTTCCTTCCTCATTATAAGGAATTGTACAGGACAGCTCTTGCTCGTACGTACAATATATTTAAAGCTATGACTACAAAAGATAGCAAAGTGCTTATTAAAGCATATAAGGCTTACGTTCGCCCGATTGTTGAATGTGGTACTGTTGTGTTTGCACCTTACAAGAAACGTGATATTGCAATACTTGGAAGGATTCAAAACAACTTCACCAGGAAGATACTAATTCGGCGGGGAGGTTTCCTCCATTCAAAAATTCCTAGCGCGGTGATAAGGAACAAGTACTTTGGACTTCCAACTCTTGAATCAAGACGTAGACTATTTGACGTTCGAATGGTTCGAAAACTTCTGGATGGGCAGTCCGCAGTTAATGTTTCACAGTTTTACTCTCTACGTCCTTCTCTAACCAGGGGTGGACATTGGAAATTGTTTTTCCCAGACCTAAAACCACTATCAGAGCCAACTTCTTCACTGTTGGAGCAGGACTTGCATATCTTCATCTCCTTAAAACTGCTCCCATCCCTTATTCCGTAGCCTCCTTCAAACGCCTCGCAGCAAAGTCTATTCTCTCAGCATAGTTGTATCGTAGAGCATTTATGAGTTCATTTATCATTTATCATGTCGTTGTTGTTACGACGATGTTTTGTTGCGATCAAAACTTCTAGCGCCAGGCGGGACTCGAACCCGCACCTCCCTCTAACCGGGCGGGAATGCTCTACGCCATTACACCACCGGCGCCGTTTGATCGAACGCAACATCCACACCTCGTGGGACCCATCAGCACTCACCCGTACATCGGGATGAGCCGGCCGCTGATATCAGCATGGAACCAGTTAAACTGTAGGTCTTGATAGAAATGATTCAAATCAGTTTCTTTCAAGCCTCAATTGGCTGGTACCGAGGATGTAAGCTGTTACGACGATGTTTTGTTGCGATCAAAACTTCTAGCGGCAGGCGGGACTCGAACCCGCACCTCCCTCTAACCGGGCGGGAATGCTCTACGCCATTACACCACCGGCGCCGTTTGATCGAACGCAACATCCACACCTCGTGGGACCCATCAGCACTCACCCGTACATCGGGATGAGCCGGCCGCTGATATTAGCATGGAACCAGTTAAGCTGTAGGTCTTGATAGAAAGTTTACACTCGAATCGGTACCAGCCAATTGAGGCTTAAAAGAAACTGATTTGAATCATTTCTATCAAGACCTACAGCTTAACTGGTTCCATGCTGATATCAGCGGCCGGCTCATCCCGATGTACGGGTGAGTGCTGATGGGTCCCACGAGGTGTGGATGTTGCGTTCGATCAAACGGCGCCGGTGGTGTAATGGCGTAGAGCATTCCCGCCCGGTTAGAGGGAGGTGCGGGTTCGAGTCCCGCCTGGCGCTAGAAGTTTTGATCGCAACAAAACATCGTCGTAACAGCTTACATCCTCGGTACCAGCCAATTGAGGCTTAAAAGAAACTGATTTGAATCATGTCGTTATTGTTGTTGTTTTATCTGAAGTCTCTCTTATACAGCGTACGCAAATAAATAATTAAATAAAAGTCGGCCTAATAATTGTGCAGTACTTAATGAAAGTCTGTTCAGGAAATTGAGTGGAACACTGACAGTTCTCCAATATTGGAGGCGATCATCGTTAATATCAACAAAATTGTGAAGCACCTAACGCAGAACGAGGTAAGTCAGAAGGTATTAGATTAACAAGACAGCGCCGTACTTCGAAACGTTTTTCTCGCTTGATGTGCTACATGCCTACGAATTTTATCTGAAAAAAGCGGTTGGAATGCTTATCCTTGGCATGTTACTGTGTCCGTCGTCCTCAAATAAGTCTATTCTCAGGTGCAGTTCCCCAGTTTCTGAGAAATGAAGAGTAGTTCAATACCAATAGTGCTGAGTTTTTCATTCCAGTGAAGAAAGCTGACGGATCCCATAGAAATGTCTGTTCCTTGAACTCCATCACTGATAATGCAGTTATGTAGCTCTTATCATTGGTCAAAGATTATTCATGCCTTGGGCCATAACCTTCTCTTTTGGTATTTATACAATTAAGTGTTACATGTCCTAGGCACTAGAACGGTTGAAGCACTATGGAGCAGAGATTTCCGGGAGGGCTCGTTTAGGATCAATAACTCTTTACTGTATTGTAGGGTCTGGACAGAAACCTTTATAACAGAACATCAACACCACGTCGACGAGAGAGAATTTGCAGTGCGAAGAAGCTCTGCGTAGCCCTCAAAGTTACCCAGGAAATCCGTTCTCGAAACACCGAACCCTCAAGTGGTCGTGTTCATGAGCACCCCGCTGCCGCTGATACGGAGTTGCATTATTCACAAAAACCTAGCAGTTACTGTCGAATGGAAGATTAAGGCAGTGAAGTGATAATGGTAGTAGACGGAGTTAGGAAACCGCTGTTTGCGATGAGTCGCGCATTCTACTTCTACGGCATATCGTGGAGAACATATGAATGCGTACCTGATTTGTGCAACGAATTGCTGTGGGCAGCCGGTCGGGGAGTCGATGCTTTATCCTTCGCGACAAGTCTGGTACCAATTCATCCACCCTGATGGAAGTCCTTGTTGGATTGGACGGGATCTGAAACGAGAACTTCGGTCCGAGTGCAAGCGATAGTCGGTGCCTCGTCGCATTGCACTACAACGCGCCGAAGGCTACCAAAGTTCGAATAAAGTACTGAAGGCGCCGATCGGTAACCGGGAGAAGATCAAGATGACCGCGAGCCATATCACTTCATAGGGCTCTGACGGCTTGATCGTTAAGGATGTATACGGCGCAAACATGACCGGTCAGAGTTCATCGTCGTATAAAAAGTCTAGTAAGAACGTCTTTAGGCCCTCATTTCTGACCGTCCTGACGGGTGAGAGACGTTCTGCCTGAAAGCGGCAAAGACGGGGGACAGTGCCTGCGGAGCCAATTAGCGTCGACTCGCGCAGTGACACCCGCCGCTTCGCACTCAGCCAGACAGCCCTCGCCGCAGAGGCGATTGTGACCCAGGCAGCCACGGGAGCCCGCAGGTAGACCAGATTTTGTGTGATTACAATCGATAGAGGGATAGGAGGCTCAGACGGCTTGTATTGGCAGTCCAGAATATGGGATTGATCTGAACCATACCATCTCCTATATCAGAATTTCGAGCTCTATTGAATGAGACAGGAAAGAATCTTGCCTCAATAACCCTTACAACTATTTTTTTCAGGCGCAGTTACCTTTCGGTAAATATCAGTTTTTATTTATACCAGAATTAACTGCGAGGTATGCTTCCAACCTGCTGATGTGAACTATACCATCTCCTAAATTAGAATTTCGATCTCTATCGAATGAACTAGAAATTATCCTGTCTAAATAACCCTTAAAGCGCATTTTTAGGCGTTGTTTAATTTTCGCTAAATATCGGTTTTTATTCACATATATCATGAATAAATGCGACACTTGCTTCGAGGCGAAAATTGCACAAGGATTCCTATTAGATAGACGGGAGATCTTTTAAGAGAAGTTTAAAACGTTGGTTTCAACATGGCATCTCTTTAGCATTTCGTAACTGATTTTTCCATGGGACTTTATAATACACACATCATATATTTCAAAAAAAAAACATTGAATAGGGGGTTCTTCAAATCTAAAGTTCACCGAGAATAAATTTCATCACACAATACTTAAAATTGCCCGTCCAGTCGTTTGTGGCTTCTAGCAGTTTTTTGACCTCGCGTTCCACAGGCAGTGTACCTGCATAGGCAATGTCTCTTCCTCAATTAACGAGTTAGGAAACACTGATGAAATGCTTTTAAAAAACTGGGTACTTCGGTGTTCTTAGGAGATCCACTGACTATCAAATTGAGCTCGTTGGGCAATTTCAGACTGTGAACACGCTCTACGCAATGAAGGACCCTAATATCGTTTTCAAAAAGGTTGAGCACTTGTGGTGCAATTAGAAAATCTCTCGTCTATCTAGTTATATTCCTCGCGCAATTTCAGCCTGGAAGCACACTTGGCAATTAATTCTGATATAAATAAAAACTGATATTTAACGAAAATAAACAACGCCTAAGAAGTCGCCTTAAGGGTTATTTAGACAAGGTAATTTCTGGATCATTCGATAGAGATCAAAATTCTAATACAGGAGATGGTAAGGTTCACATCAGTGCCTGGAAGCATGCCTCGTGGTTAATTCTGATACAAATAAAAGTTGATATTTAATGAAAGTCATTTAACGCGCCTGAAAATATTTGTTTAAGGGATATTGAGGCAAGATTCTTTTCTGGCTCATTCGATAGAGCTCGAAATTCTAATATAGGAGTTGGTAGGGTTGAGATCAATCCCAATTTTCGGACTGTCAGTTCAAGCCGTGTGGGCCTCCTATCCCTCTATCGATTGTAATCGCACCAAATCTGGTCGACCTACAGGCTCCCGTGCTTGGCTGGGTCAGCATCGTCTCCGCGGCGAGGGCTGCCTGGCTGAGCGCGAAGCGGCGGGTGTCACTGCGCGAGTCGACGCTAATTGGCTCCGCAGGCACTGTCCCGCGTCTGTGCCCGCGCCGCTTTCAGGCAGAACGTCCCCCTCCCCGTCCTGACTGCAAGGAGTTCTTGGACGGTTCAGTGTTATCGTAGTTGTGAAGAAGGGTAACGGATTACTGTACTTTAGTAAACATTTTCCTACTTTACCATCTTCGAGATATATACGAATGTAAAGTTATAAGAGACAGATATATACAAAATACGATATACCGCCTTTAGTGCTCTTATTGGATTGCTTAATAACATAAGTTATCAAGATAGGTGCAACTAGAACGTTAAATTAGTAACTCGTTTTCGAAACTCTTATATCGAGCAATTACTCGGAGAACAGAGAAGAAGACAGTTTCTGCTGTTTTTTTAAAAATCTCTTCGCCTAACAATTAGGAGACCATGCCAAGGAATTTAATAATTATTTGTCAACTAAATAATTTAATAGAGTATATTCGAAGTACAATAAATAAATAAATAGATAAATAATAAAATTAAGAAAAAATAGTAATAGTTGAAATACCAATTGAGTACGAAATTTCATACAATTATTTAGACCTGAAAATAACAAATTAACAAATAACAAATAAAAACACAGAAGACACGATTGACATATAAAATGGTGCCACTGTGTTCAGTTTCCTGGAAGAAACAAAATGATTCACACTGCAGTATGACATGAGTTATCCTTTCTGGTAGCGAGTACCGTACTACAGTGGAGTTATTTTTGGTAAGACGAAAACTAGAGTCAGCTGATCGTCATACTGTAAGTTTAAATGTCTTTCATAATTCTAAAATAACTACTTTACTAAATGAAATATAAATATGTAAACAATATATAAATTACAAAGCGCAGAATATGAAATTAAATATAGATTATAAAACCAAAGTTTTTAAAACATTTTTCATTGAAAAAACACTGAATTCTGCTGAATTAAACTTAATAATTTTGCACATTTGAAAAAGTTATAATACCTTCATCTTCACTGGTGAGCTACCAGGAAGGTGTCATATCAAAAAAGGTTCGGCTGGAGGTAGGTGGCGAAACGAACGACTTTGGAGAAAGCAAAAATTGGTAACTTTATGTTTTCGCTTTTACTTTGCTCTGTTACGTCGCCGTAATTTAAGTGGTAATGTATTTCTGGAAGAACTTCAATTCAGATCTGTTCTCACGTCGACAGCTGTTTCTCTTCCACCAACCCATTGTACGCAGTGCCGCTGCTAGTCTCAAAGCTCTCGACTCGTGGTGACTCCACTGACCGAATTATCTTCTGGTTAACGGCTTCGATTCGCGAGGGACTTGAACGAAGTCTGAAGGCCACCATAACCGCCGACTGTGATGGTTAGCTATACAGTAAGTGCTCCTGAAACGTTTGTAAAGAGGTGCATTCAGACTTTCTCTACGAGAAGTACGCAGAGCTTGTCGACGCGCTTGTGTTTCTTCGTGACAAGTTGCTCAACGCGGTCAACAAGGACAATTTTCGATTCAGGACGCCGGATGGCCTTCGCATCATCGAGGTTTGGGGTTTTTATCTAGGTGTGCAGGGCGCGTGTAGCGCAGTCGGAAGAGGCGCCGGAAATCCGAACCAGGAACCCGATACCAGGTTCCTGGTTCGGATTTCCCGCCCAGGCCAACCAAGCCTTCCATCCCTCCGGGGTCGGTGAATTGGTACCAGACCTGTCTGGGAAGGATGAGCGCTGACTTGTTCATCGGCTGGCCACCGCAAGTCATTGTATGGCCAAATACGCATTCAAGTCACCTCCACGACATCCAGTAGAATGCGTGCCGCATCCCAGAAGGGATTGAGTAACGCCGTCCTTTGTCCTTTATCCTTATCTATGTGTATGTGTTTTGTGCGGATATGGGTTTTTGAGTGAGAAAATGAGGCGTCTATAGTCTGTGCTTGTCCTTTTCTGTCCCAGTTAGTTGCTGCTGTCTGACATCCGTTTTTGGAATATCGGCGGATTACGATAGGTTTCGGTAGGCACGGGTGGCCAAGGCTGTCGAGGTAATAACAGATTTTGCCCAAACTTCTTTCAGGGGGTTATTAGGGGTGCTGATCACGAATCTAACTTCTGTTTTTCGCATTACGCCGGAGTACGGTAAGTTATGTTAGGACGTATGGAACACTTCAGAGTGGATTCATGGAGTGACATTGAATGTCGAGAGCCGAGTAGGCATGTCCTACGGAACCGCTTGCACGCAGTGCCACCGCCCATTCTCTAAGAAGGAACACTTCAGAGTGGATTCATGGAGTGACATTGAATGTCGAGAGCCGAGTGGGCATGTCCCGCGGAATCGCTTGCACGCAGTGCCACCACCCATTCTCTAAGATGCCAGATTCGTGATCAGCACCCAAGGCAACCCCCGCTGACCGAGTTCGAGAGAAATAGGTGACCATGACCTTAGTCATCCGCGCCTTCCGTAACCTGTCGTAATCGGCTGAAATTTCAAAAGCGGATGTCAGATTCGTGGTCAGCACCCTGAATAACCTCCTAGGCGAAGTTTGTGCGAAAATTTGTTCGACCCTTCCTCGATCTCTGGAGTCGTGTACGTACACTAGTGCTCTTTTTTTATGCCAGCTAGCTTCTATTTTCCTTCATCAGTTCATTGTTAAGAGTTTTTGAAACAATTTTGCTCTCAGAATTCGTTGTGTTCGGCAATGACGTCGTCACTGGAGCATGTGTACGAATCGGTAGTTGCCGAAACAGACGTGGACCTCCGGGTACTTTCGTTGCTTATAGCTAAAAGTCGGACCATAGTGCTGATGGTAAGCCATCGTCTTCATGAGTTTATGGATACCTTTCACCATGGGCCATTTTTATTCAGGAGACAACACTGCTCAGATGTGTCATACGGTGGATATGTTCACGTGAAAAGTCGGCCATATGGGATCGCATTGCTCAGAGGATCTTCACCGACGAGTCACTTGGCACGAGAGACGCCGAAGCGCTAATAATTGAGGTGGCACTGACGGCTGTCAAGGAGGAGGACCTTATGGTAAGAGCTGTCGGCAACTAGTTAATTTATTGCCAGAAGCTCGAAATCGATTTCAAGATACAGCACAGAGGACAGTGTTCTTCTTTATAGATGGTCTTTCTCTAAAATGACCCTCCGAGACTCTTGAGTTACAACTTGCCTGGGAGGAACAAAACCTCTGGGAGGGATAAAATCTGAAGCTCGTGGTAGCGCAGTCTGTGGAGGCGTCGGCTGTAGTGTGCACTTCGATTCGAGGTCCTAGGTTCGGATTTCGCGCCCATACCAACCAAGTCTTCCATCCCTCCGGAGTCGCTAAATTGGTACCAGCCTGTTCGAGAAGGATAAATCACTGAGTTATTCATCAACTGCCCACCGCAAGTCATTGTGTAGGCCAAATACACATTCAGGTTGTCTTCACGACGTGCCGTAGAATTGGAGTGCATAGCGCGTTCTAAAATTAGATTGGCTATCGCTGGCCTATGTCCTGTATCCTTCTATTGTCAGCTCAGTCTGGAAAAGTTTATGAGCTTCAAAACTAGCGATGTGCAGCATGGGTTTTATATGACTCCATAGTGTGGCAGAAGCCGATGTCTGCTTTTCAGCGCTGCTTCGGTTTTTCCATCCGTCGCAATCCGATCGTCCACCGTGTCTGTTGCACGAAGCTGTTTCTTCAGCGGGTCTGCGAACCGGCGCTGGTGGTGGTGTTAGCAGACTATATTCACACGGCTGCTACCAATCAGATCTACGTTCAGACAATTAAGGTTGGTAAGAGATCGCCCAGACATTTACATGTGATCATCTGCGCGACTTCGTATTTGGTCCATTGTGGAAGGGCAGGTGGTCTGCTACTATAACCCTCTGTGCTCTTAGCCAGCTGTACGATTAAGGCTGCAGTATCCGTTTGGTCGGATCCGTCTCATGTCCGATACGTTGCGATTGAGCAGCAGATGCACCTTACTCGAGTGATTCTGGCTCTGGGACGATGGATCAAGTAGGTTTCTGAGTCTACTTCATTCCATTGTGAGCACGGCAGCGATTTCACTTTCACGCAGCAGCACAGGGCGTTTTACGATGCACTCATTGTCAGCACCGGTAGATCCACGGTGAGTTTGATATGTGCTGGAGGGAACTCCTTGACACTTGCTTGAACAGGCATTGCCATGAGGGTCTTGAAGCATCCGCTCTCATGACCACAATGCATGCCGATGACGACATACCATTCGCTGTCCGTGGTTTCTCACTGGGTTCAGTTCGCACGAATTTTCAGCGATTTATGCGAATCTACCGTTGTTCGGGAGGTGTTCGACATAGTAATTCAAGGAGTGGAAGTCCGCTTGGCGAATCCAGGTAGTTTTCTTTGCAGGTGGAGAAATTGCTCCGAAGTGCCTTATTGGTGTGTCTTTCAGAAGTGACTATTCGTCAGTCTGGGATGTTCGTTGGTGAGACATTCTCCGGATGGATGGGTGGAGAGCGGCTGGAGTTCGAGCACGAGGAGACTCCTTGGTTGGCCGAAATGCGCAGGTGTGAATGACTCTTACTCTTTGCATGGTCGTCTCCCTATGTGAGGTCTTTCAGGATCCGCGATGGAGCTGCGGTAATGGCAGAAGTCGAGGAAGGTAATGGTGCTGAAGAGCCGTCTGCGTTGCTGCAGTGCGATGACATTCAGCTGCCCTCGTCGTCCAGTTACGCCGTCGATGCTCATGCTGTCGACAGTGATGACGACGAGGATTTCCCTGCTTATGAAGTACCGGAGAGCGAGAAGCACGTGGAGCTCGTAGGTCGTACTGTCTCTGAGCTCAGCCTTCCAACATTTTGGACAATTTTTATGTCAAACTGGACACTCTTCAGGGCAAGTTTAGTGCTTTCGAAACAAAACTTAACATCTTCCAAATGAAAAAGAGCTTTTTCCACACTACAGTATACTCTCCGAGGCGGATAGAATAATTTGTTGTTCAAATAAAAGTTTAATATGACTTCCTTTAAATTTTTCAAATTATCATCTCTCTGAAACAGTGAACGATGGGTTGTTTGAAATGTTATAAACTTTCATTTTTTAAAGGAAAGTTAACAAATTGAATTATGTTTTAGAGCGCAGAAATGCAGCAGTCGATTAGTGTATTAAAAAGGGATCGCGCCGTACACTCAGCCGGTTCGTTTGATTTGATTGATAGCGACAATTCTGCTCTCTTGGTGTGACACTGAAATCAACGGCAACAAGAACCGTTATGAAAGACAGGTACACCGCATCGCTGTTTCAAGTAAGCAGCACGTGTACTATCAATCAAACGAAAAATGCGACAATCCGGGTGAGTGCATGGCGCGATCCATTCACTTATTGGGGCAAGTGAATTAAAACATTTCAAAAAATCATACAGAATCTTCCTTGAATAAAAAATTTCTCTCACCGCCTCGGAGGATGTCTATTTTAATGTGGAAAAAGCTTGTCTCGACTTGGAAGACGTCCAGTTTGTTTTCGAAAGCGTCAAGTTTGCTTGGAATAGTGTCCGATTTGACGTGAAAATGGTATATATCTGAGGGATGTTATGTGCGTATTCTAGCCATCTAAAGGAGAAGAACCTGAAATAAAAGTCCCTGCCCCGAGTTACATTCGAGAATGCATGGAGCACCTGGATGAGAAGGAGAAATATGAGGTTGGTCTGTTCAGAATCCGTTTCTCTCGACTTGAGTGGGTGCTATTTTCTTCAGGTTTTCGAAGCGGCGTTCTTTGCTCTGGATGGAATGATTCGAAGGAAAGCTCTGGGATTTGTGGACATTTCTAGCAAACTGGTGAAGAAACTGGTCTTCCTGGAGAACAAATTCTCCACGAAGGGCTTTGAAGTAAGCTGTTTTCGACATTATCTTCACGTGCATGATAGCACAATCGGAGCAGATGACACGCCTTCCAGGTGCACCCTGGTTCCGTGTTCTTGGTTCGAATCCTTTTAAGCCAACCAACCTTTACATCCTTCTGGGGCCTCTGGATTGGTACGAGACTTGCCTGGAGAGGATAAAGCGTAGAGAGATTCATCGGCTGGACACCGCAAGTCATTGCGTGGACAAATACGCATTCAAATTGCCTCCACGATACCCTGAAATGCGTGGCGCATCCCAGAAGAGGGGATGGTGGGCGCCGTTCTTTATCTCGTTTATTTTCTGGCTTCAGTTAAGCCTTGCAAGAGGAGCGGAAACATGTTTTACAAACGTACTAATTGTGGCCAGAAATTTGTACGAAGTGGCGGTGGTCACATGCGCATCCATCATCGTCGTGTGCCAGAATGATCCAATAGAAATACCTCATTCGAGGGACACGAAGATCTTTAAATTTGTCGGTTAGTAAAGCTGTAATTCATAGGTTCAGTATGGAACTGCTGCAGGACACCAATTTGTCGAATCGTTTGCCGCAAAACTGGGGAAATAAACGCAAACAGTCTTGCACGCGATTAATTCAAGCGCACGATAGCACAATGGAAGAGCAGCAATGAATAAAATAATGAAGTGCAATAGAAAAACACGAAGACAGGAATTTAGGTGAGCGTTAGGTGCATCCGTTATGTAACTAACTATTGTGCTCCCAGTGTGGTTCAAATGAGTTCGCAATTGTTTCTTGTGCTCAGTTCCCTAGAGAGTGATATTCTTTATGACGAAATGGCGTTCATTCTCGAACATATACTAAAACTGGAGCAACACAGGGAAGACTAGCATGGCCCCTGCGCAAGGATGACACGCAAATTCGTGAAGCGTTCCAAATTTTTAGGGAGCATGTAGCGCAGTCTGAGGAGGTGCCGACTGTCGCTCGCACCTTATACTGGGTTCTTGGCTCAGGCATACCAAGCCCTTCCACCCGTCTGGGGTCGGTAAATTGGTACCAGTCTTGTTGGGGAAGGATAAAGCGCCGACGTGTTCATCGGCTGGCCACCGCCAGTCATTGTATGACCAAATACGCATTCAAATCGCCTCCACAACATACTGTAGAAGTACATAGAATGCGTGGCGCGTCCCAAAAAGCGATTTAGTGACGCAATTTTCATCCTCCTTCATCCTTTTTTTACAAAATTGACATTTCATTTCCAGTTTTTTTTAGACTCTGAAGATGGCGTAGACGCCGAAACGTCGAAGTAAAGCGTGTTTAATAATCTTGGTGAACAGCTGAGGGAATTACGGTGGAATGTTTCTTTTCAATTCTTTGGGTCACATATGATCGTGAGAAAGTAGCTATAAATAGGCTTTTCACGAAGAAATTCCATCACAATGCTGGTTGGCTTACTGGTGCCTATCTAACATTTCACGGATTTCGGCCAGTTCGTATATTAGGATGTCGCCGAGCACTACGAACCCTATCCACATAATGTTCGACAACTTGGCCAGTGGGACTCGTCTCTTATCTTCGAACGTCGTCGAAGAGTGGAACTCCAGAGGATTTCTCTTACTTGCGCGATTGATTCGGTAGTTCTAGTTGACTTGTTTTTTTTGCCACAAAGGATTGCGTTTCAAAGTTTATTGTCGCAACCTCAAACTAGGGTGATCGAGCCACAAGTGAATGACATATTCATAACAGAGTCTGGAACGAATTCGTCGACCCCGGAGGGATTCAAGGCTTGGTTGGCCTGGGCGGGAACCGAACCGAGAACCATGGAATGGAGTGTAGCGACAGCTGTCGCTTCCTCCTGTTGCGATAGTACTCGCCAAATCCCGTTCAAAGTGATAGAAAATTACTATGGAAAAACAGTGGTGTCATACTGTGTTTAACAGATAATTTTGCGTCGTGTTTCAGGAATACCGCAAGCAGTGCGTAGTATCGTGCTTGGTTATGCGACCGGAGCTGGCTCCTAAGCTGGGCGACATGGTTTTTTCACGAAATTCTTCGTTTTTTCATAGGTTTGTGGTTTATTAAGTTAATGTGTGGTGTACTTCAAAACTTTCTTTCTGACTGACCTAATGACCAAAGGATATGGGTGTCTGTCTGTAGTGCAGCGGAGGAGGTGCCGATTTGCACGTACACCCGATACCTCGGTTAGGATTTCCCGCCCAGGCCATCGGTGAATTGGGAAGGATAGAGCACTGACTTGTTCAACGGCTGGGCATCACAAGTTTGCAATTATAAGCCAAATACGCAGTCAAGTCACCCAGGACAGGACATAGAAGTTGAATGCGTGGCGTATCCCAAAACGGATTGAATAACGCCGTCCTTTATCCTTATCCTTAATGTAAGGTATACGAGCGTACCTGGTTCAGGCGATGGTGATGAGGCCAACCACGCAGTCCTTGCCTCTTGTGCAGCAATTTGGTGCCAGATTCATTGGGAGGGGATAATCACAGACTTATCCAAACACCGCTAGAGGCAGCATTTTTATAATCATTTATTACATAGAACATGCATGCAAGAATAGCAGATCGAAATCTAACCGGGGAAGTCTCTCAGGCGTATGTCTGAACTGCGAAAACGAATACCACTGTGAGATTCTCCACCCTTCAAGTAGTAGGAAGGGATTTTGCAAGGTCCTTAAATCCAGGGAGCTAGGGAGCCTCAAAGTTTACTATGGGATCGCTTGCACACGTACAATACTACCGTAGTCGGCCGAAATTTTAAAAATGGATATCATATTCGTGATCAGCGCCCCAGATAACCCCCTTAGGCAAAGTTTGGGTGGAAATTTTTTCTATCCCTTCTCGACCTCGATCAACGGGCTAAGGGTCACGGAAGTTCAATAGTGATTCAGATTTACCCTTGACAATCGCATACTCAAGAAAGTGTACATTCATGTCACGGCGAACCATCGTGATCAACTTTTTGAGAGATATCTCTGCGCCCCTATCTTCAATAAAAATCTCTATATGTAACATTTTTAATCCTTTCACGACACGCGCGATTTTCAGGTGACTGCCGTGTGGAACAGCGCACATTTTTCCCACGCGTAGATTTTTTTCTATTCTTTTATTTGTATTATTTGTTAGATATGAAAAACAGTAACAAATGAAGTTTCCCATGGACCATCTTGACCGTAGGTATTAGTGGATTTAAAATTGTACTATCAAATATGTGATAATTTTCCATGAACTGTTTTTATGATGGTGTCCGACGACACCGTCGGACATTGTCCCACACGGCAAAAAAAGTGTCCGACAACATCGTCGGACAGTGTCGTGAAAGGGTTGGTCGGCTCACCAGAGGAGTTTCAAGACCAACGTGCCGCCGCCTAGCGATACGTTAGAATATGACGGTGACCTACACTCGCTGACCTGCAATCACTGCAGTAGCTACCAGCCCATCATCATCAATGTGTCTAGTTGTAACACCTTCGACGGGCAGTAGGGTACAACTGGACTTGTAGAATGGTCGGCTGCCCTTCTTTGATCATGTGGACACATGCTAGATGACATGAGATTGACTGGACAGCCATTCTCGGCTTGTGGACTTGTGCCAACATATTCTCTTCAAATTGCTTTATTTATGTCTAGTTGGGAAGGTCCACTCCCCATGTAGCGAAGGGTCCTATCGAAAATAACAGAAAGTGCAAAGTGTCGCATATAGAGGAAGCAGCTGATGAAAATACCTAACTGAACTCGTACTTCTCAACCTATAGTGAAATACATGCATTCGAAAAGTTGGGAAGGTGATTGATACCAAACAAGGAATGAACACTAAAAATGCAAAAATACTTCGAGGTCAAGGAACCGAGCATCCACCCTGTGCCTTCGATGCACCAGCACTGCCACTGAGCCCCCGAGCTGCTTGACTCGACATCCTTCACCGTCTCTCTTATCTCCACGTGCAACACGCACGTACGTGTTAGATGCTGACGGTGCAATATAGTGCTGGCCGTTCAGGGGCCCCTAGCTCCTTGGGTTCAAGGACCTTGCAAAATGGAACATCCTTTCCTACTAACTGAAGGGTGGAGAATCTCACAGCGGTATTCGTTTTCGCAGTTCAGACATACGCCTGAGAGACTTCCCTGGTAACAAAACAGTAGAGCAGTGTAGGTTAGTGTGAACTAGCACAGCAACTTGATGCAACACAATGGAAGCGATATACTTATTATACCATTTATAATACGAAGATCCGACAACAGAGGCAGTTGTCGAGAAAAGCTTTAAAATTAACTCAACTTAATTAAAAAATTGAGCTTGAAAGGAGTAGGATGCCTCTGGCTTAATTTGTCGAATTGAGAGCCTACTCGCTTAACGGACGAGAACTTCCTCACATTTTTTTCCTCACATTTTCTTGCAAGAGCTATTCAAAGGGCCTTTGGTGATAGAGTTTCTGAAACTGTACAACGTCCTTGGCTCAATATTATGCATGCGTGGCAGTCCAATGGAAATTTTGTAAACCAAGGTATAGTCGGAGATCCGTCTCCTCCCACCAAGGTAGGTAGCAAGGTATAGTCGGATGTGATGTCCAACTATACCTTGCTACCAATATTGGCGAGAGCTGTAAACCAATGTTAACATTTCTGACGTCACTGCTGAGCAGGGGTGTGCGTAAATGCAATTCGAAATTTCGTGAATCGTAAATCGTAAACCGTAAATCGTAAGAGTTACCTGACATGTGGTATAATACAACTGAGGTGATGTTTTTCCTACTGATGTTAATACAAAACGATCCAATACTTGTTTATTTGTCGTGTTATTCTCAGCCCAAGCTAAAGTTTTCTTGCCAAATGTTTCCTTTTTTACTTCTACTAATCCTTCTATTTGTGCGTTAAAGAATTTTCTATTTAAATGTATAATATGCATACACACCATTACGAAGCTCATCGAAGTGTCGCGAGAGTACAAGCTGCCGCTGTGCCTTACGTCCATCGACCTGAAGAAGGCATTCGGCTCCGTCGAGACTGAAGCTGTCCTCGAAGCCCTGCTCACTCAGGGCGTTCCTACTCAGTACATCAGAGTTCTTCGATAGCTGTACAGTGGATTCACGACCAAGATCTCACCATTCTACAACGACGTCGTCATCGACGTAGGGAGAGGGGTTCGGCAGGGGGATATAATATCCCCGAAGCTGTTCAGCGCCACCCTTGAAAACGTCATGCGCGAACTAGAATAGGAAGACATGGGAGTGAAGGTCGACGGCCGGCAACTGAACCATCTTCGCTGCGCTGACGACATCGTGCTCATAACACCGAGCATCAGCCAGGCAGGGCGAATGCTGACCGACTTCGATCGTGTATGTGGAAGCGTTGGACTGCAGCTGAATCTTACGAAGACGATGTTCATGAGGAACGGACAAGTTTCTGATGATCCATTCTCGCTCAACAGAACGAACACCTCCGAATGCTCCAGCTACGTCTATCTGGGTCGCGAAGTCAATATAGCCAACGACCTAGCGCCGGAGCTGAGCAGGAGGAAACGAGCGGCTTGGGGAGCTCTCAAGAGCATCGAGGAAGTCGTGAAGAAGACGAAGAACGTCCGACTTCGTGCAGACGTATTCGACTCAACTGTTCTTCCGTCCGCTGCGCAGAGACGCTGTCGCATGGGCCAAGTCGTCGAAAATTAGGTGGGCCGGCCACGTAATGTGATTCGCAGACACCCGCTGGACGAGAGCCATCACCGACTGGATTCCGCGGGATGTCAAGAGAACACGAGGACGCCCACCAGCGCGTTGGTCGGACTTCTTCGTGAAAGCCCTGAACGACCGATATGACGCTCTTCGTGTCCATCGAGCGACGAGGATCCATTGGACCACTCTGACACGCGACAGGACGAATGGAGACGCTGCTGGCGCCCGCTCGAGCAAGTCGATGATCAACGGGACGACAGATGATACAGGTGATACTCCTTCTGGTCAGGCGAAGGGGCGAGGGTCTCAAATCAAATATTAAACGTCTTAAGAAAGTCGAAAACGTTGATGATTCAAAAGCTTTACTTTAACCTGTACATGGTGTTTCAACAAAAAGATTTCATCGTTTGAATGACCATTAAATTTCCAACCTCACAGCAGTTCTTGGGATTTGTGTTAAACTAGTATTTTGCAGAAGCTTTAGTAAAAACTCGCTAGGAGAACAAAAAATGTAAAATCATTTCACGCTCATTAACTCGGGAGACCAACAACTTCGCATGCAGATCAACGAACATCGCGTACTGAGCTAATTCATGGCGCAACTTAGCCTATGATGCACCAAAAAGTCTTTGATGTTCTATCAGGATGTCGAAAAACACCTGCAACAAAATTTTCAATCAAATTTCAAGGTTTAGCAAAGCCTGTCACGGTCTGGCCCAGTGTCACAAGCTTATAGCTCGAACATTTTATTATATAACGTAATGTGGTACATTCTAGAATAGTCTAGAATATAGTAAAGTGGTCTCGACATGAGTGGTCCACGATCTCTGTGATTCTGACCGGTCGCCGCGACTGAGATTGCTGTCTCTCCTCTTGCTTGTTAAGAACTTTCTCGGGGAACGTAGTCATCCGGGTCTTCTACGACAACCATGACTGGAAGGCCCAGTGGCTCTACCAACGGCAACCATCTAAGCAGTCAAGCTCGACCTCTATCAGAAGATAGTGCTGTACTGTTGGTGGGACTCCCAAGAAATCTTCTACCACCAACTCACCACAGTGACTCGAACATCTACTCTGTCCGACAGCAAAATTTGAGTGAGGCCAGACAGCGGAACTGACCATGACGAAAGAATTTTTACCTTCGCTCGGCCACATGTTGCAATTATGGCTGGCCAAAAGTTTCAGTAAAGTTGAGTTGAACTCGAAACCACTCTGCATGACTCCACATCAAAACATTAAAAAACTACGCTAAGACGAAGTGGAAATTAAAATAAAGGATAAAGGACGGCGTTACTCAATCCCTTTTGGGATGCGCCAGCGCATTCTACTTCTACGGGATGTCGTGGAGGCGACATGAATGCGTATTTGGCCATACAATGACTTGCGGTGGCCAGCCGATGAACAAGTCAGCGCTTTATCCTTCCCAGACAAGACTGGTACCAATTCACCGACCCCGGAGGGATGGAAGGCTTGGTTGGCCTGGGCGGGAAGTCCGAACCAGGAACCTGGTATCGGGTGCACGCGACAGTCGCGCCTCCTCCGACTGCGCTACACCCGCCCTAAGTGGAAATTAACTATCAGAAAAAGCAGAGTGGTAAATCTTTATTACCTGGGCTGCGTCACATCATTTGAACAACCATTGCACGTCGATCTATAACATTTACGAAGATTTAAGATTTACGATACAAAATATAATGAAATGCCAAAAATCGTCGTAAATCGTAATTACGCACAGCCCTGCTGCTGAGTATAGTTGTGCTTTTGAGAAATTTTATCGAACGATTGAATGAACGAATAGAATCAACGTTGAAACTTTTCGAACGAATGAATGAAAGAATTTATTTGTTGTCGAAAGATTTCGAGCGAATGAACGTCAAATTTATTCGCTCATCAATTTTTCCAAATCGTCAAACACCGAATAAGCCCATTTTCGTTAATTCGGTCATTCTAGTAGTCGAGCAATTTGTTCGAGTGGGGTTCTGTGCTTAAAGATTTGAAGTTTACACGATATTCGAATAAAATTAGTCGTTTTTCGATATTGTTGAAGTATTCGATTTTTGAATAATATTCGATTACGGCTCCCCTTCGATGTTCGAATTCGAACGAATACTCGAAAATCTAGAAATATTCGACTACTTGAATAATCATTCGAACGTATTCGATCGAGCATACTGTACTGTTGAAAGAGGGTTTATAGTAAAATCCTAGCGATCTAGATATCTGGTTTACATGTGGAGCTGTTTTGAACAGTTCAGTTGTTCAATGTTTGATCAGTGTTCTATTCCACAAAAGTATCAATGTATTAAGGTGGATGGTAATCAATTTCTGTTTGGGGAGGGCCACGCTTTATACTTCTATAAAATATCGTGACGGCAATTCGAATGGGGGTATTTGGCATATGCATACATATGCATACTTGCGGTGGTCGACCGATGAACAATTCTCGTTTAAGTCTGGAGCGGCTGGTAGAGAGGCTCTTTGTTGCTACAGGATTGTTGCGATTAAAACTTGCGCCAGGCGGGGCTCGAATCCGCACCTTGTGTTTTCGGGCAGCGATGCTTCGCTTACATCACCAGCGCTGTTTAATCCGTGATATCCTCGAGGTCCGGCAAGCGTAGCGCAAGGCAAAGCGCTGCTGCCTGGAAAGCAGAAGGCGCGGGTTCGAATCTCGCCTGGCGCAAGAGTTTTGATCGCAACAAAATATTCTTCAAGAATTATGTGTTTTGTCCCTACCAAACAACTCCGGCATAAATTTAGCGATTCGGAAGGGAAGAGGGGAGGTAGCAGGCTTGGCGGAACTGGGCAAGACTCATTCGAACCTTGATCTCAGGCTGTGCAGTGCTGCCGATGCTTCCTCTGATATTTTAGGTATTTGATTCTGGAGTGTTTCGTAGCTGCTGCGAAGGAGCTGTCAGAGTTTTCCGCGGAATCGTCGACAAAGAAGGTTAAAGAAGTCAAGAAGAAGGTTGAGGAGGTGCGATTTGCTACTGGCTATAGACCCTGGTTTCGATAGCTTTGTCAGTGGTGTTTTCTCGCCTTTGTCATTTCATTTCGTGTCATTCATTGCACAAGCTGTGCGCTTTGAACAGTGAACGAAACAAACAATGTGCATTAAATCGATGATATAATGGAACGCTTAGCCAGGATACATAACATATGCTCAGTTCGAGTGTTTTCAGTTCTCATTCTGTCATCGGAATTCTCAAATTCTACATGTAGTGGGTTGTATTTGGAAACTGAAAAGGCTTCTGAACGGTTAGCTTGAAGATGGGTAGATGTATGACATTATGCCGACCAACTTCTCAGTAGACATCCGGGCCTCATAAAGAATTAAACACAGCTCATATTGACGTATATGAAGAAAGTGGCTTCCCTTTGCAGGCAGACGACTGGAGAGCGGTTGTCGAGGCGAGGATCCGCTCTCATACGCGACGATTTACAAGCGAAGCTAGACCAGAGGTGACCGCTCCAAGTAGGTTTGCGCCTGTGGCGACGATGTTCTTCTACCCCCTGCTTCGGACACAGACGGAGGAGCATTTGGAGCTGAAGGTAGGTCTCGCTCGATTACAGGAGTTAAGCGCTGCGAAACTGCTACGTGCTGCCAGGGCGGCCTCTGTCTATCTAAACGACTGATATTCCAGTCGGAGAGGCGTCGTCTAGGTTACGGTAGCCACAGTGTGGGTGCGCTTGACCCAAACAGACACTGGGAGGAAGTGCTTACCATTAGTGTATCCTATCGTGCGAGCACGTGTTAGCGCTGTTGGAGGAAGCGCTGGCAGACGCGTGAACCCGACTGCTCTCGTTTAGGGTCGGGTCCCACCCAGGCCAGCCAACCCGTCGATCCCTCCGCGGTCGATAAATTAGTGCCACATTGGCCAGGTAGAACAGTCCGTTGATTTATGCGTTGGCTGACCACCCCAAGCCATTGTGCAGGTCAAATACGTTCGAGTTTCCTTCGCCATTTCCCCTAGAAGTGAAATGCATGGCGCATCTCTTTTAATCCTTTTGGGTCCGTGCACCTACACGGGACAAACGCTGAAGAGGAAGATCGGATCTATCCCAGTCCGGGGGGGGGGGGGGTGGCACATAACTAAAAAGCATGTAATAAATCGACTGGAGACTTACCGACCAGCTCCTGCAGAAGAAGATAGGACTTAAACGAAACAAAAGACGAACAGACAAACAAAAAATAAAATCGTCACGGTTTTACAACCGTCTCGGCGGGCAAAGAGCAACGCAATGGAGGCTTGCCGCGTGCTACCACCATCTGACATGTATAACCAGGGTCTGACATGGTGAGGAGGGCGCATAAAGCCGCATGCCGCGTGCTGATCGCCGCCTGACATGTTATAACCAGGATCTAACATGGTGAGGAGGGCACATAACATTGCCTGCTTACAATTGCGACGGAAACAAATGTAATTTTTTCGCTTTTATTCTTTGTGGATTTTTCTAGTTCAAGTCCTGTTTTGTTCTGCAGGAGCCGCTCAGTAAGTCTCAAGTCGATTTATTACATACTTTATAGTTATGTGCCCCCGGACTAGGATAGATCCGGAAGATCTTTATTTTTTATATTTTTTATACCACCTTGTATTCCATCTGTGCATTCACTCACTCCCCCGCACAAAATTGTTGCAGATGGACCTACTTCACTGCGTATGAATGGAAGCTAGTAACCAATAAATATCGATTGGCTGACGAACGAACAGCATCTTCTGAACTTTAGATTAGAAGAGATATTCGCTCTTACTAAGGGCAAGTGAACCAAAGTTTTCCTGCGATTTTGATATTGTGTCTTCCCGATTAGGACAAATCAAAATTTTCTTCGAATTCCCGACAATGAATTGAATGGGTATAAAGAGTGCTGTATAGGTGAAGGAATCCTGTTCTACTTTTTGAATATTCACAAACAGAAGAGATTGCTTCCACTTCAGGGCCGTGACTCACCGTTTCTGGCTCGTCTGATCTTCTGTGCCAGCGATATCCTCCAGAAAGCAGCGTACGCACCGAGTGTGGTGAAGATGGCAACGTTAGTTCCGACATGTAACGCGACCTAGAAGGGTGTAGCAGCTCCACATTTCAGGGCTCTAGCAGACGTTGTGGCGCCGTTACGATTCCATCCGGATGCGTTTGTGCGGTCGTCGGTGCTGTTCGCGTACTTCTCGATCACAGTAGCGGTCCCGGATACGGTAAGCACTCTACTGAAGAGATGGCATTGGCAGCTTAGCGATGAGTTCGCTCCTATTCGGCTGTGGGAGTTGCCACGGACGTGGTTTTGAGAGATCGCTACGATCGTTCTAAGACACCCATACTTCGTTTCTATTTCATTGCTTTAATGGGTGCGCAGTCTTTACCCTACCATCGAGAACGTTCCTCGAAACGCAGAGAAGATTTTGGAGAATGAAAATTCATGGAGCTTTTTTTTAGAAACAAGTAGTCGACGCAAGTCGTCCAATTTGATTGATCGCTTTCTAAGGAAATGAAAAAGAAAAGCCAAAACGAAGTGTCATGTGAGGATTAGCTCGGGCGATTGGCAAACTATCGTCGAGCGTAGTACCAAATATTTAATGTTGGGTTGTTCGGTAATTAATGACTTCTTTTCTCATAGATGGTGTGAACTGTATATCTTAAGTGGTAGTGATTGCTTGGCCTACATTATTATACACTATTTTAAAGAATCCACTTTAGACTACTTTCTTCCAAGGCGTCGTTAGTAAAAACAAGTTGGAAAAATGAATTTGAAAATGGACAGTCGAAGTGAGCACCACCCTGATATTTTATCGTTTTACTTCCGAAAGGGCGAAAATACCGTGCAGGCTCGGAAGAAGTTATGTGAAATTTATGGCGAGGACTGTCTTGCTGAATCAATGTCAACGTTGGTTTGCTCGCTTTTGCTCCGGTAATTTTAATGTCCATGGTACACAACATACTGGTCGCACAATCACTACTGATGACGACAAAATGAAGGCGTTCGTTGAAGACAACCGGCGTATGACATCGAACTCAACCGTGCACTTTCATTTACAGCAGCTTGGTTTCGTAAACAAGCCGGCGGATGCTTGGGTTCTCCACAAATTAAAGGAAATCCAACCCACCAAATGCATTAACATATGCGACTCTTTGCTGAATCATTATCAATACGACCCTAAAAGGAATCATAACCGGTGATGAAAAATGGGTCGTTTATAATAACGAGGTCCGAAAGCGGTCATGGACCAAGCAAAATGCGCACGCGCAATCAACATCCGAAGCCAACATTCACTACATGAAGATTATGCTTTCTGTGTGGTGGAATTACAACGGTATAGTATACTTTGAGCTGCTTCCAAGGAACCCAACCATTGATTCAAATGTCTACTGTCATCAGCTATCGAAATTGAGCGGAGAAGTCAAGAAAAAGCGCTGGCCAGTCCCAGAAGCGTGATGTTCACTCATGACAACGCCAGACCCCCCACCCCCTTGACAACCCGTCAGAAATTAAAAGATCTGGAAACTGGTGCCACATCCACCTTTTAGCCTTGACCTAGCACTAACAGACTAGCCTTTGTTTCGCACCACTCAAAACTATTTGAATGGTGCAACTTTTGATTCCGATCAAGCTTTCAAAAATGAGTTGCTCTAATTCTTCGCTTCTATTTATTTATTTATTTATTTATGCCAATTTAAACCACATGATGCAATAAGGTAGGGAATACATAAGGGGAACCAGATAAATCGGCTACAAAAAAAACAACGAAAAAAAAGAAGAGAGGAAAGAAGGAAGAAGGAGAAGATAGGGGAAGAGAGCACATTTTGTGAAAAAGTGAGCAAGGTGCAGGAGAAAAAAAAGAGTGCTTTACTAACGCACAAACCGCGCAAGTAGATATGTAGACTTTCCGTTCTGAATACTGAAGTAGTAAAGGCAGAGCGGTCGAAAAAAGGAACACAGTGCAGAGCAGGGGCTTACGATACTACAACCATAGGTGCTAAACTAGCTGCAACCTGTGTGGGGTGGAAAAAGGCAAGGCTTCTAAAAGGCAAGGCTTCTTCGAACGCGGAATTTTTCAACTTAACGAAAGATGGCAGAAGATCTTCCAACCAAATTGTTGATATATCATTGGTTAATGCTGGTTGGTAATAGAAAAAATCGCTTTGAAAAATATGGAAAAACGACGTTAATTATCAAACAACCCAACAGATAAGACATGGATGATATAAGATCTTGCAGGTGTTCTTCGAGATGTTCGGTAATCTCGTTCGAAGCTGGATGGAGTGGACGACGATGTGCGCTGACAATGTTGATGCGTCTGAGCAGCAACGAAACCTAGCTCGAGGTGTAACAGCCACGTTGCTTCGGAAGCTGGAGGGCACGAACACCATCGAGGAGTCGGCGAACCAGGAAAAGTAGCGGTGCTTCGTGTGTGATCCTCGTGGTGACTAAAGCGCTAAGGAGAACGGTGAAGTCGAGTTTGTGCTGTCCCTCGGTGGGAAGTTCAATATCAGGAATTCTGAGATCCCTAGAAAGGGTTTGAGTGCTTAATATCACTTATTCGCCTTGACTTGGCTACTTGTTTTCCACGTGTCCTTATGCTAAACAGAAATAAATAATAAACATTATTAATAAACCTCGTATATTCGTGAAGAGGTTGTGGTATTTGTGTGTAGCCCCAAAGGACGATCTGGGCGATCACATAGTCGCCTAAGATAGCGAGACAGAGGCTTATTATTATTATTATTATTATTATTATTATTATTATTATTATTATTATTATTATTATTATTATTATTATTATTATTATTATTATTATTATTATTATTATTATTATTATTATTATTATTATTATTATTATTATTATTATTATTATTATTATTATTATTATTATTATTATTATTATTATTATTATTATTATTATTATTATTATTATTATTATTATTATTATTATTATTATTATTATTATTATTATTATTATTATTATTATTATTATTATTATTATTATTATTATTATTATTATTATTATTATTATTATTATTATTATTATTATTATTATTATTATTATTATTATTATTATTATTATTATTATTATTATTATTATTATTATTATTATTATTATTATTATTATTATTATTATTATTATTATTATTATTATTATTATTATTATTATTATTATTATTATTATTATTATTATTATTATTATTATTATTATTATTATTATTATTATTATTATTATTATTATTATTATTATTATTATTATTATTATTATTATTATTATTATTATTATTATTATTATTATTATTATTATTATTATTATTATTATTATTATTATTATTATTATTATTATTATTATTATTATTATTATTATTATTATTATTATTATTATTATTATTATTATTATTATTATTATTATTATTATTATTATTATTATTATTATTATTATTATTATTATTATTATTATTATTATTATTAATATTATTATTATTATTATTATTATTATTATTATTATTATTATTATTATTATTATTATTATTATTATTATTATTATTATTATTATTATTATTATTATTATTATTATTATTATTATTATTATTATTATTATTATTATTATTATTATTATTATTATTATTATTATTATTATTATTATTATTATTATTATTATTATTATTATTATTATTATTATTATTATTATTATTATTATTATTATTATTATTATTATTATTATTATTATTATTATTATTGTTATTATTATTAATTATTATTAATTATAATTATTATTATTATTATTATTATTATTATTATTATTATTGTTATTATTATTATTATTATTATTATTATTATTATTATTATTATTATTATTATTATTATTATTATTATTATTATTATTATTATTATTATTATTATTATTATTATTATTATTATTATTATTATTATTATTATTATTATTATTATTATTATTATTATTATTATTATTATTATTATTATTATTATTATTATTGGAAGCATGTAGGGTGCCAGCTGTCATGTGCACCCGATACCAGGTTCCTGGTTCGGATTTCCCGCCCAGGCCAACCAAGTCTTCCATCCCTCCGGGGTCGGTGAATTGGTACCAGACATGTCTGGGAAGGATAAAGCGCTGACTTGTTCATCGGCTGGCCAGCGCAAGTCATTATATGGCCAGGTACGCATTCAAATCGCCTACACGACATCCCATAGAAGTAGAGTGCGTGGAGAATCCCAAAATGGATTGAGTAACGCTATCCTTCATCCTTTCATCTTTGTTCCATTTGTGGGCCAAATGTGTGCGCACAGTATCACATCCTTGGAGAGGCTTGGTATTCTGGAAAGTTCTGCTGGCAACGTGACCGTTAAGAGTTCTTCTAAGCTCAATATTATTATAAAATGCACCTATACATCTATTTATGTACATAATTGTAGGAGGTTGTGTACTGAAGGCCTCCTTCTCAAAGATTTATCGTGAATAAATAGGGCTCATTCCTAAGAAACTAAGGTCCGGATTGATCAGCTTGTTGATGTCAAGCTTGCCGTTGCTGAGTGGCGACTGAAGTAGGTCCTGGTCCTTGGCTCGAAGCCACAGCACCGCCGCTACTTTTTCTCCTTTGTGAACTACACAACCACCGTGGAGGCTGGCGTAGTCCTAAACGTGCATAGTAGAGTAAGATTTTTTTGAAACGTTGGAGATTTGACGTTGTAGAGTTCACCACTTCTCCAGCAGCGTTCATGTTCGTCCAAAAAATCGCATCACCGGGGGAGACGCGAACCGTTTTATTCAACTTTGGAAAAACGGTACCTGAACGAAGGGGGTTTCACTGAGGCAAGAAGCGTTTGGTGCTTGCCAACCTCCTCCTTCTTCAGCGCTTTGGAGCACCAGCAGAAAGGTGGCGAACCGATTTCCCCACTTTTTCGTGAGGTCATCCCACTGGTTTTCAGACGTGTAGACGATGTAATCAGTATGAGGTGTGTAGTGACCTCCCGGCTGATATGAAAGGACCTAAACAGCTTAAATTAGGTTCTTATAGCGATGTTTTGTTGCAATCAAAACTCTAGCTCCAGGCTGAACTCGGACCCGCACCTCCTGCTGAACGGGCGGGATGCTCAACAGGGGAGTGTTCATGCGTTCCACGAGCTGTTAGTGCTCCGTTCGATCAAGCACCGCCAGTGGTGTAATAGCGTAGAGCATTCCCGCCCGGTCAGCAGGGGTGCAGGGGTGCGGGTTCGAGTCTCGCCTGGTGCCAGAGTTTTAATCGCAACAAGACATTGCTATGAGAGCATCCTCGATACCGTTCACTTGAGGCTTAAAGAAACTGACTTGAATCGGTTTGAATTGATTCTTTTTATGATTGTTCTTTAGGGGATATTTTCCTAACCTTTCTTCACCTGGGCTAGGTACATACATAATCGCGGTCTGCCCTCAGGCCCACCATTGCATTTGTGAAAGGTTATTTCGAATTGTGGTAAGTTTCAAGATGAACAAACAGCTGTTATTTTTCGGATCCATCCTAGTCGGAGGGGACACAGCCAGAAAAGCAAAACAATTAGAAGCGGTGTGACCTTTGCCGGCATAGAAATGGCAAAAAAGGCCATACCGTATGCCAGTTCAGCGTCCTGTTTTGTAAAATAGTTAATTTTCTATCTTTCCACCGTTATTAAAGTGACAGAGAGAAGAGCCCCATTCCTACTAGGATATATAATATTTTCTCATTTCTGTGTGGTGTTTTTCCAGTTCTTCACTAAATTCATGATACATCCTTCTGCGGAATTGTAAGTGCATGCTCTAGTAAGTCTATCGGCTCCACAACACAGACATGCATTCATTGTCCATCTATTGACCGAAATCCATCCATACTACAGATTTTTATTTGAAGCTGCACGAAGGAAGACGTAGATGAGCACGGCATCATAACTAAATCGGTGCTGGTTTCTTCGATTTAATATCTTGATGCAATTTTCACGTCAAATTGGACACTTCAAATCAGACTGTACACTCCTATAGGCGAACCTTTCGAAAAACTCAAGATTTTCCCGACCAAACCTACCTCCTACCACATTCAAAGAGAAACTCCCCAAGACGGTTCGAGTAATTTTTTATGCAACGAAAATTGAGTAAGAGTTGCCTCGAAGTTTTTTAAATTCGTCATCACCGGAAGAGAAGCGCAATTTGTTTGAAATTTAAGGCCTAACTAAGGGAAAAATTAAAGGAAAATGATTTAAAGCTCATTTTAAAGCGCGAAGGGCGTAATTTCTTGGTATTTTAGAGGAAGAGTACCTTGCGCTCGTCCAGCTTGTCGCAATTATAATTTGATTGTGCAAATGCTGCCTTCTTGAAACAGTGAAGTTATGATATGTGTGATTTTTACATTTGTTTTGTTACTGTTGAATGGTGTGTAACTCATAGAATACAAAAATTTTGCTATCAATCGGAGAAATATCGTGGCCTACTGGGCAAGTGCATGGCACAATCTCTTCTTTTGCTACCAAAAATTTGTTGCGCTGCTCCTCCTTAAAATAAACACGGATCACTATTTTTCCTTATAAAATATTTTCTTTATAAAATTTCAACTAGTAATTTCAGTTTTCGAAAAAAGGGAGTTGAAAATTTTCAAACAAAGTTATGCTAATTTTTTGAACGATTATTGCCTTGTTTTGACACCGAAAATTTGCTGCATTCCTCCGCCTCAGAATAAACGGATCATTATTTTCTTTTACCAAATATTAGGTTGTCCGGAAAGTTTTGGACTTAGTTTTAGTTAGTTTGTTTGTTTCATATTTTTTTGTTTTAGTTTTTAGTTTTTAGTTTGTGTCAGGGAACATTGTGTAGTTAATAACTTTATTAACAACCATTATCGTTCAACAAAATATTCTCCTTTATGATCTATCACATATTGCTATCTTTCCGGTAGAGAGCGAATACCACGAGCGAAGAACTCCGGGGACTTGGACACAAGAAGTTGTTCACATCACTTTTGACTTCCTCTCGATTTGCGAGCTTTTTTCCAGCCAAGAAAGACTGCAGCGACCGGGAAACGTGGTAGTCACTGGGTGCAAGATCAGGTGAGTACGTCGGATGGGGTACCAGTTCAATCCCGAGTTCCTCCAATTTATGCTGCGTATTCTTTGCTGTGTGAGGTCTAGCGTTATTGATGAGAAGAAGAATTCTCCTCTTCTTGGATTGCGATTACGTAGGATTTCGCTCACTTGCTGAGCCAAGAACACGTTCGGGTCTACCACGGAACCGGTAGGAGCCAATTCCCAGAATACTGGGCCATTGATGCCCCACCAGAAGGAAGGCAACTCCTTTTTGTCGTGATCAGGACGTTTCGGCTGTGGTAGAGGCAACTCGTCGAAGTCCACTCAGTGCTAAAGACGCACCAAGTTGTCGTAGACGCTATACTTTTCATTCATCGTGACGATCGAGTCGATCCAAGCAAATGTGCGGCGACGGTTGAGGAGAGAAGTGCAGGTATCAACACGCTTCCCTTTGTCCTGAGGCGTCAAAGCATGTGGTACGACTCGAGGCAACTTCGGACTTTGCCAGAAGACCGAAGAACATCGTGTACTGTGGACTTAGGAGTATTTGTAAGGTCTGAAGGTTCGCGTGCAGAAAGACCAGGTCGAGCACCGCAGGTGGCGAGTACGAGCTGTCTGTTCTGCATATGTGGTCGACCTGTGCGTCGGGAATCCTCGAGCGATTCGTCACCGTTGTCGAATTTGCGGTACCAATTGAAGCACGTCGCCCGAGAGGGGGCTTGCTCCTTCTTTGTCTCCTGTAGAGAGCGATGGGTCTCGTTCGCGGATCGACGGAGCGGTACTGTAGAAGGAGAGCTGGTCGGTAGAGCATCTTCTTGTCGGCAGCTGCGAAGGCCACTGGGAACAGGAGACGATATGTCGCACACGCTGCTGGAAGTTACATATACAGGACGTGAAACACAAAATTCCCAAGTCCGGCCCTCTCACAACTTCAGCCGGCGAAGATACGTTGTTTTGAATCTTACCATGCAATTAGTCTAAAAACTTCCGGACAACTTAATAATTTGATTATAAATTTTAAAAAAGTTCTGCAAATTTTATTGGAGGCCATGGTATTTTTTGGAGCTCAGAATTTGCTGCATTCCTCTACTTCAAAATTAACATTAAGCATTATTATAAGCATTATTTTTCCTTAAAAATATTTTTTATAAAATATTAACCAAACGTTCAGTTTTCGAAAAATGTGAATAAAAAGTTATCTTTATAGAAAGTGTTTGGCTTTGTCTAGATATCTGCCTTTCTGATGTCAAAATTTTTTAGTGTGGTTCCAGAGGTTGCTTTGAAAAGTGCTCAATTTCACGTGAAATCTCGTTATGTCTACTCACCTGCCATCTTTTTCAAATAAATCCCAGAGAAAATTTTCAACTCCGAGCAGAAACCGACAAAATCTCATGTTAAGGCCAGTGAATAGTGCGCAATATTTTATTTAAAAGCAAAATTACGCCTCTGTAATCTTCCGAATGCAATATGTGTCTGCGGGTGATCCTGGTGCTGTTAGATGCAGTACCTGTTTAATTCAGAGACTGTATCTAGGATGCACAGCTGAGAGTTTGATATTGTTATTTGGGTCAATTTTGAAGAGTTAACCTCTGGACCTACCACCCACCTGCCAGCTCTCGCTGTTGTCGAGGTTGAGGAACGGAAGCATAGCCTTTGCATGTCTGAATATCCTGGAGACGCCTGTGAAGGCATAGTGTTGAATAAAAGATCCGTTGGCGCGTCTGTGGGTGTCGTCTTTGTACGCAAAGGTTTCCGATTCAGTGTCGACGACCTGCTGAAATAGATCCGTTTCTTCTTGTGCAAGGCTTTGTAATTCTTATACACTCCCAATTATACAATAGATCCGACGCCGATTCGCATAATTAGGATCGGTTATTTTTTTCAAACCCTGATTACAAAGTTTACGTAAACAATGAGATTTTTTAAAAGTCCGTATTATAAGGAGAATCAGATAGGGGTGGTTTTCACCAGGTCGGATTTCTAATAATTTAGATAACTGATTTTGATCATGAATCTGATCTCCTATCCGATTCGGATATCCGATGTGAGATCCAAAGATAAATGAGTTATTTAAATCATCCGAAAATCCTTCTTGTTGAAGCTGCTCATATCTGAATTATCCTCAGATAGCGGAATTTTAAAAAATGCCATTCTTGACATAGTCCTTTTAATCGGGGTTGAAAAAATGACGAATTCGAGTTATCCAAACCGCCATCGGATCCACTGTCTGTTCCAAATCAATTACACAATGCATTAGAAGGAGTAGGAGTCAAAGTTCGAAAACGTCACCAATGGAAGCTGCTCGTCCTGCCTGATTTCTTCAAGGAACACATTGATGTCCTGTTCCGTGATGAAGTCACGAAACACAAGCAGAATTGGGTCCTCGTTCAGCACTTCCACATGCAGCCGCTGGTATTTGATCACACGTGAGTAGCAGGACAGAGCTGGAATGCTCTTGATTGCACACTACACAGGCTCCTACTCTGGCTTGCCTTTCACTTAGATTTTATGGTTAGTAATTTTAGTGCAGAACAAGTTGCGATCATATCGTTAGTGCTACGAAGAAGTCGAGAAGGATGATAGTTTGTATAGATAGGTATAAATAAATTCCTAATAGATATAAAGAGTAAGCGGTTGTCTGTCCTTCCATCTGTCCGTCCATCTGTCCATCTGACCTTTCGTAAACGTCGAGTAGTAACCATCCGGGTTCAGACGAGTTGTCACCTACGTCGTGTTGAGAGGGGTCAGAAGACGTGTCGCCGACGTCGCGCAAAAGGCGTTCGAGTTCCGGACATGTGTCTCGACGTCGTGAAAGCGAGCGTCGGAGTTCAGAAGAGGTGTCACCGACGTCGTTCAACAGGCGTCTGGGTTCAGAAGACATGTCACCGATGTCGCGAGAGGCTTTTCCGGATTCAGACGACGTGTCACCGATGTCGCGGCAGGGGTTCCGGATTCACACGACGTGTCAACGATGTCGCGAAAAGCACGTCCGATTTGAGAAGTCATGTCACCGACGTGGTTCATCAGGTGCCTGTGTTCAGAAGAGGTGTCACCAATGTTGCGAAAGACCTGTCCGGATTCAGACGACGTGTCACCGGTGTCGCGCCAGGGGTTCCGAATTCACACGACGTGTTATCAGTGAATGTGGGACCAGTAATGGGGTACCCATGAAGGATGGGGGTCCAGTAAGGGGACCGGCAAAGGGTTGACCATGCTTGAACACATTTGCTTGAGCCTGGAGGCTGGTTGAGAGGCCATATGTTGTTACAGGATGTTTTGTTGCGATCAAAACTCTTGCGCCAAGCGGGACTCGAACCCGCATCTTCTGCTTTCCGGGCAGCGATGTTCGCCTTAGGGCCTCTACAGAGTCTCGCGGCAGCACCCCGAGAACTCGTTCATATCGCTCCCGCCGCAGTGGGACCCACGCTGCCACTGTGGTGGAAGCCACGGCGCGGACGAGTTGTCGCGGAGCCGCCGCACGCAAAGGTCCCCGAGGGCTGCCGCAGTTCACGGCGGCTCTCACCCGCAGCGCCAGGAGCTGCGGGTGAGACCCGCCGGAGGGCGTGATAGATGGGTGTCCAATATGCTTCATCTATTCTAAACATTTTTAAACGAATCTACATGCTAGGGATATAGTAGGTTGGTGCATAACTTCTGTACATAAAGAAGCTTGACAACCAACAATATAATCACCGGTAGTGTCGACAGATTGGGGCGTATGGAATCCTGCACTCAAAACATAACGCAAAAAACCTTAGTACGATGTTAGGTAACCTTAATTGCTTGGAAAATCTCCGTGACCTTCCAGTCACAAGTTAGTCGTCTGAGGTTTAAGGAGAACCCTTGCACAGAAATGCAACAAGAAAGCAGACCGTTCTTTTTAGTACGAGGTATAACTACATCGATCAGACCAACCGGACTCAACAGGGCATCGGAAGGAACGCCTCTCAAGGGCCAGCACATTATCTTCGAGCTGCTTGACAAGCGAGGAACGTTTAGTGGAGGCAGATCGACAAAAAAGAGAGCAAGCGCAAAATGGCACAGAACTGTTGAATTTTAAGAAGTGTTGTATTAGATTTCGGGGCTTAGATTCAAGAACTCCTAACTTGGCTTAGAAAACGCTTCTTTACAAAAGAAAAAGCGTTCTGCTTACTTCATCTCTGACATTCTTAGAGGTCGTAACTGCTGGCAAAAGTACGCAGTGTTGCGTACAGCAGCCCTTGCGGCGCCGCACCACCCGCCGTTGTCATGGCGGGTCCGCGGCACCCGCAAGACTCTGCTGCCGGCCTTACACCACCGGCGCTGTTTGACCGCACGTAACATCCGCGATATCCTCGCGGTATGTCAGCACCCACCCGTGATACGGGATGGGCCGGCCGCTGATATCAGCATGGAACCGGTTAAGCTGAAGACCTTACTAGTAACAATTGACCAATAAAGGAGGGACCTGGTGAAGGGGGACCGGTGAGGAAGGGACCAGTAATGGGGACCGGTGAAGGGGGAGGGGTCCAGTGAGGGGAGACCGGAAAAGGGTTGATGGATAAACGGAGGACCAGTGAGTGTGGGAGCAGTAATGGGGATCGGCGAAGGATAGGGGGTCCAGTGAAGAGGGGACCAGTAATGGAGGGACCAGTGAGGGTAGGACCGGTGAAGGAGGGGGGAGGGTCCAGTGAAGGGGGACCTGTAAAGTGTTGACCAATAAAGGCGAGAGCAGTGAAGGTGGGACCAGTAATGGGGGGCGGTGAAAGGGAAAAATGAGAAAAGGAATCGGAGGAATGTTATTTTCCTCGGACTGTGAACCGTATCGAGCGGTCTACCAATACCAATTGATTTCATTTGTGTTTCCACAGAATAAGCACTTCGGATTAAGGCTCTCTATCTGCTTCTCGCCATGTACAGGACGAGTACTTCAGAGCATGAATCGCGTACGTGCGATAGAGGGTGGGTAGGCCTCATAGGAGCAGTTTTGAAGATTCTGCCCTTCTATATCCCGCTATACTATTCTATATAGCAAAACCAGTTTTTCACTCTAATGAATGGAGGACAAGAAGACGGTCGAGGTGTTCTATCCTCCGGATTTGGGGGCGAAGCCCCAAACCAGACGTTTGGCGGTCAGTAGGCCGCTGAACGTGTGGCAATATAAATAAATAAATATCTAATGCTATTTTTTAGCATAATTAACAAAAGTCTATATTTTTGAAAGAGGAAGCGGAAAAAGTGACGATAGTTATGCGAATAATAGGTATGTACAAGGTGTTCCCAAAATTCCGTTACCACATGTTGGTCCGCATCTATCCTAGTCCGGGGGGGGGCCACTTGAGTTAAGAGTATTATATGTAACAAATCCACTTGAGGCTTACCGAGCGGCTCCTACAGAACAACATGAGACCTAAACAAGAAAAGTCATGAAGAAAAAATCGAAAAAAAATTACATTTCTTGCGGTTGTAAGCAGGCGAAGTTATGTGCCCTCCTCACCATGTTAGATCCTGGTTACAACATGTCAGACGGCGGTCAGCACGCGGCATGCGGCTTTATACGCCCTCCCCACCATGTTAGATCCTGGTTATAACATGTCAGACGGTGGATAGCACACGGCATGCCTCCATTCCGTCGCTCTTTGTCTGCCGAGACGGTTGCAAACCGGCCCGATTTTTTATTTTTTTCGTTTATTCGCTCGTTTTCGGTTTCTTTCAGGTTCCAGCTCATCCTTTAGGAGCCACTCGGTGAGTTTCAATTAATCTTGTTGCCTACTTTTTAGTTATGTGCCCCCCCCCCCCCGGACTAGGATAGATCCGTTGGTCCTGCCGTTTTTCTGAGGGTTCCCATCATCATAGCACACATCGTCGGAGCGTCTGTGAGCAACATGTCCGAAATTATTACTGTCGAAGCAGCGCTGATTCGCATAAGCAGCCTTGTGCTTGCCAAATCATTAGCCAAAAGCCGACGAAGCCGGAAGGATCAAGGAACACTGTGGACATTCGGAATCAGTCATATGTAGATTGGACCGCTGACACAGCTATGCGAGAAAGCCGCCATTGTTATTGTTCAAGGAAAAGAAAATGGACTCCAGAATATACTAGGAACATGTGTTGGAAAAGACATTGGTCCTCTGGAGTAGCACGATTTTCACGGAAAAGCCGTTCATCTTCGAACAGAATTCGGCAACTGCTCCTAAACGGAAGATCGTGCTGGAGTGCCGAAGCGCCAACACTCCTGACTTTAAGCCCAGAAGAATGGTCCCTCCAGTCTTTACCTCAACCATATGAACTGCTCTATTTGGTCGTACTTAGAAACCTTGGACTGCTCTAAAACACCCTCACCCAGCCAACTGAAGGAGGCCCTCTGAAGGTGTAGAAACAAATGTCATTGGAGTACATGCGTGCCACTCCGGATGCCTTCCACTTCGTCTGAAGGATTATGCCCGTACCAGAGGAAGTCGTTTTGGGATTTACTCATGTAATTGTGCTTCTATATAGCTGGTAAAGGTATGTACGCTAATGCTTCAATCTCTTCTTCGACCGGTTTATAACGGTAAATGGTGGGAACGTAATTTTGGGACACGCTGTCTGTACAAGTAAGATTAAAAGCCATGCAATTGAGCAGAATAATTTGGCGCTTATTCGAGAGATCGGCAGTTGAACACCTCAAATCCGGTTTGTGCTTGAGATCAATGAAAGGGGAGGTCTGTTTATAAGATCGCTCGGCTTTGATTTGTGCCTTAGTTGTTCTATAAATATCCGCGAGAAAGTCTTACATGCATTCTCAGCTCCAAGCGATTCGCAACCGCTGAGGTCGTCACTGCTCCAGTGCTCCTCACCGATGAAAGAGGCAGATTTTTTCTCTGATTGCGCACTTGCCAACATGTGTGATCGAAGAAATAAGAGACAAATGATTACCGACACCGATGGCATCACGACAAATCTGTAGAAAATTCACAGACATAAGTTATATTGAAGGCATTCTAATTCATGCTGAGTAGAGTAAGCTATTAGCGCTTTATTTCTAAAGATTCTCCCCAGGCGCTTCACTTGTTCGATAGCGGCCTTCTCTCAGGGCTTGATGAAGACGAATTAGTCGAAACGTCGGCCGTAGTAATAAGTAATTTTATAACAAACCTGGAAGGCACAGAAGAATAGTCGATTGAGAGACATTAATACTCCAGCAAAATAAAGACAAAGGTTAAAGCACGGTTTCAATCTTTTTTGTATGTGCACGTATTCTGCCTCTACTGGATGTCCTGGAGGCAATTCTTCACATCTATACCGCTGAGACTCCTGATGTTGTTCAGTAGAGCAACGTTACCACAAAAGTGTATGCTGATGACGTAAAGATTTGTAAAGCTATTGCAGGCTCAGAGGGTGCTTCAAAATGCAATAGATTTGATGGCTGATTGGGCGAAAAAGTGGCAGTTGTCGCTATCTCTTTAAAGGACTGTAGTCTTACATCTCTCTTTTTGAATGGAAACGCTTTCTCGTAGCTGCAACATTGAAAGATGCGCTTTACGAGAAGTGGATTCCGTAAGGAATTGGGTTTTTCATTAAGCAATAACCTAGACTTTGGAAAGCATATCCGTGCTATACGTAATACGGCTATGTTACGAACATATAACTTCTTAGGGCATTAGTAATTTGGAAAAAACCCGTTTTCTTTAGGGTGTACAAGACTTATATAGGTTCCGTTGCTGAATCAAGTGTGGCTTTATTTGCTCCGTATAAGAAAAAGGGCATCTATACTACATATAGAGTAAGTACAGAACAACTTCACTAGGAAGCCTCTTCCTAGAATAGGGAGTTTTGTATGTTCACGTGTACCGAAAGCAATATCAATCAGAAATAAAAATCTTGGACTACCATCCCTAGAATCTCGCCGCAGGGCTTTCGACATCTGTCTTTTACATATTTGGTTATACTTCACCACCGATTCTGCGCCTTGTAGATTCTTTTAAGTTGAAGACTTCGCACATAAGAGTTGGTTCCGCTAAGCTACAACTACCTCAGCCGAGAACCAGTGAACGAGCAATGCCTTTCACTTTATAGGGCAAGCAGTTTGTACTTGAAATTCTCTAAGCACTTTCATTTTCCCCTAACACCGAGACAATTCAGAAGCCGAGTTGAAAGTTGGTTGCTTAGATCTGAAATTGGTTGGATAGTATGAATGTTGGTAAGTCCTTTGTAAGTGCTGTCCCACTGTTTGTCTGTTTCCATCCCTGTGTTCTTTTTCTGGTTGCTACTACGTTTGCTTTCTAACGTACTGCCTTACGCAATTGTAATAAACAATAACAATAACAATAACAATTGGAATTCGTATTTAGCCTAGGGTGACTTGCGGTGGGCAGTCGATAGATAAGTCGATTTTCTATCCTTCCTGACAGAACTTGCACGTATTTAGCTACCCCGGAGGGATGAAAGACCTGGTTGGCCTAGGCGAGAAATCCACACTAGGAACTTCGAGTCGGATGCACGCGACAGCCGGAGCCTCCTCTGACTGCGGTAATACGCTTCCACTAAAAATTAATAATAAATACTGAACCCGAAGTTATCTCAAATATTATAATTCTACGAAAGATTTTTTTACGAAGAGTCATGAAGTGGAAAGTACAGGAATGTCAACAGGTCTTGTTTTTCCCACTATGTAGAGCCTACGTAGAAATACGTGTCCTAATATGATGCGTCAAATCTTGGAGTATTGGTAATCTACGGCTCCAAAGGTTACTGTTGGTGGGCCTCTAACGATTTCTAGGAGAAGGCGACTCAAACCCTATGTTTTTACTCTAGTAGTCAGCGTTAAACTAGTGTTTGCTTTCGCCGATAGAGACGTCAATGAGCTCACTAGGCTGGTAAACGAAAATGAGGATATTCCAGACTGTTTGTCTAAACCTTCGACGGCCTTGATTTTCGCAGAAGATAATGTTGATTCCTAGAACTGCACGGTGTCAGCATTTGCATGTCTGACTGTTACTTTGAATTCAGAATTTGGTTGCTATTTGCCTTCACGCAGCTTATCTACTCCTGTGGTTATTTCCCACATCATTTATAGGCAAAGTTAGGGGATAAAGTTCAGCATTAGTCAGCCGCTTTGCGGAATGGCCAGGCATTATATTTCAACGGGATGTCATGGAGGCAACCTGTATGCGTATTTGGCCTATACAATGACTAGCCAATAAACAAGTCAGTATTTTATCCTTCCCAGACAAGTCTAGTGCCAATTCACCAACCCCGAAGGAATGAACTTCTTGGTTGGCACAGGCTGGATCTGAACCAGGTACCTCGAAGTGACGTGCACGCGACAGCCGACGCCTCTTTGGGCCACGTAACCGCGTGCCCAAGCAAAGGTAAATAGTAAGAAATATTATTAAGGTCGGGGTAATTGGCATGCCATGATATTTAAGACAAATACAATACACCATGGGTCCTTGTGAAGTGAGAAAGTCGAACGATTTTTCCAGGAAATGGCGATTTTAAAGGGTGAGGATAGGGAAATATGTGCGGTTCACAGCGAATGAAGAGCTGATGAAATTGGTGATTACGAACGAAATAATTTCATTGATTTCTGGGCGCGGCTCTGCATAGTGCCAAAATATCACGTTGCTACCAACAATGAGAACAAACGGCTTTTTAAAGTCTCTGTTGGACTTTCATCGAGTGGACGGATAGTCGCTTGAACTAGACGTTTTATTAGTCCCCAAACCAATCAATGCTTTAAAGAATCAACAAAACAGCTCTCACAAACAACAACGAATAGCCTTCATTGAATGCTTATTTAAATCATATTTCAGTGCAGAAGATGTAATAATGAATGTGATTACGATGTGTCACTCGATATACTGCCACAAGGTGTGATCACTTGCAGATAGGGAGCCCCTGTAAGAGCTCCAGCCTTGGATTGACCAGACTTCCATCATCGAATCCACCAGTACTATGTCGATATAAGAGTAGGTCTTGGAGCTCTTCTCGAATCCACAGCACTGCCGCCACCTTCTCTCCCTTGTAAGCAACACAGGCGTCATGGTAGGTGCTTTTGTCCTGCAATCATTTTGAGAAGTCTGCTAGACGAATTGGAGATGAGATGGTCATTATGGTCTGGGATTGTCGGCCAACCACCTAAGCTCTGCCCAATCGATTCGACATGTAACACGGCGAAAAAAGTCTATCCACCGAATGATGGCACATAAATACTATAGCATAAGCTTAACCACATAAAAAAATAAGAATGGATCAGATTAATAAAATTTTAAAAGACCGTCTACATCGTGGATACTCCTCATGGACTAGAGATCATAACGGAGCATTAATGTTCATAAGGGCTCACTCGTTGCTTAACGATAGGGTTCCGATCGTGTGGATAGCTTTGTAGACACCGCAGGAGCACCTCTTATAGAATTTCTTAATTACTTGTTTCCAAGACTCCAAGACGGTTGTGATGGACGTTCATTTGAGAAGAAGTCTCTCGAATGAAATGAACCGGATCGTCCCCGGTGTCACTCATGGTCTTCCCTTTTTCGCCCTCGATTACTAACAGACTCTTCCAGGAATAGAGCTCCGCCAACAGAGTCGATCCACATGCATTTCCTTTCGCCAGAATTAAGTAGAAGTGGCTTCGCGTTCAGTCCTTTGGGGGACCAGCGTTCTAAAGACCCCCCCCCCCCACACTCCGCCCGTACCTCTACGTGGCGCCACTGCTCGCCTTCCGGTGGAGTTGAAATCGGACACCCAAGTTCAGGTGACGTGCCTCGTGACAGTCCAGCGTTCGAAGATCTCATGTCACATCACATGTTGTATGTCAGTTTATGTTTTCGAGAAAATGCTACTGCATCCAGCGCATTGGCGAAGCGCGGCGGGTGTGAGAAGTATACGAAGTTCCCTGATACGAGGACGGCATCGGTGGGCAACTGAGCTAGTCCTAAAGTCCAGTAACGTAAGCAGGACCCGCGTGGCAACGCTGAATGGTGGTACGTTGACGGGCCGCTCGTGCGAGTTGGTTGAAGCCCTGGAGCGTAGAAGAGTTGATCTCTGTGCGGTGAAGGAGACGAGGTGGTCCTGCAGCAAGTCAAGCGGCATAGGACATGGCTTCAAGGCCGTTCTAGGTGAAAGTCCCAGGACCTCCAGTGGTATTGGAATAATCATCTGTGAACGTTTCCAACTCGCCTGTAGGCGTAAACGTTTTGAAAAATCGAATGATGAAGCTTGTTGTTGCACTAAGGAGGGAATCTATCACTTTTTTGGCGCATATGCTCCGTAGACTGGCTACACCGATCGAGCCAAGAATGGCTTTTGGAGGGCGTCTCTCAACGGTACTTATGCTTGACGAGAAGACAGCAGAAGTACCGTTCAGAGACGCCCTCGTCGTCACTGGTGACCTTAATGGGCACGGAGTCGCTACGAACGACAAGTGCAGCTGTCATGGTGGATTCAGTTATGGATCAAGTTACGCCGATGGTGACCATATTGTTGATGCGGAACGTATGCGAAACCGTATATGCTCGCCTTAGTGAACACCGCCTTCCGGAAACGCGACTCCCACCTTATACCGACCGTACTATAGTGGAAGTTCGAAGACTCGGATAGTCATAGACTTTGTGAAAGTTGCGACCGAAATTGTCAGGACGCGAAGATCTTACCATATGAGGCGATCTCCCCACTGCTGGTCTGCACTATAAAGATCTTACCCTGGAGGTTGAAGGAGGCTGAGCGTCGCGGTGAACCAAGTGGTGGCGAACTAAAGAGAAGGAAGCAGTTGTGAGTTCTGCGTCCGGCCGCCGACAGTTACGACTGTCGATGAAACTTGGAAGAGAGCAACGGGCGCGATACGCCAAGCTGTAAGGCTGGAATTCGGCAGTACGAAGCCTGGACGACGCAAAGTCGACAAGCAGACATGGCTGTGTACAGATGACGTGAAAGCCAAAGTTCGAGAAAACAAGTAGCTCTATTAGGTGCTTCTCGGCGAAATGGCAGCCGATAACTGTCGGAAGTACCAAGATGCGAAGGAAGCTGCCAAAAAGGCCATGGCTTTTGCAAAAGCCACTCATTATGGAGATATCGACGAGAAGCTCGAGTTACGCGATGATGAGCGGTACCTGTACTGACTTACTGGGAATCGCCATCGGCAGACTGAGGGCATTAAGAAGTTCTTCGGCATCAATGATGAGAACGGCCATCTTCTTAAGGACCGCAGGAAGGCATTGAAGCGATGGCGCGATTATTTTGAGGAAAACTCTACAGTAGGATTCCCTTATCCGCCCATCCCTTCAACGGTTCCATCCCACGGTCCCGTTCGGAAGATCACCGTGGAGGAGACTGAAGCGGCTTTGAAGAAGGTGAGGCCAGGTAGGGCAACTGGGCCCGGCGACGTGGTGGCTGATTTATGAATTCAAAGTTCTGGTAGCCTGCTGAGTGGTTGGGGAAGTTTTTTCAGGTTGTAGCGCAGTAGAAAGTACCAGAGTGTTGGCGTCAAAGTACGGCAATTCAGAATTGGAAGTCAGTCCTGCAGACTGCTTCAGTTACCGTGCCATTCGCTTGCTTTAGCACAGCATGAAGATCTTTGAGCGAATTGTCAATGAGCGAATTCGTGACGTCCTGCTTACCAGCAATCAGCGCGGATTCGTTTCTGGATCTGGCATCACTGATACCATACACGTGCCATACACGTGTTCGGCTCTTGTAAGAGAAGCACTGCGAGAAACAGAAGCCGGTGCATATCGCCTTCCTCGACTTGGACATTGAGAAGGGCTTGACGGCAGAGGTCACGCGCTCAGATCGCGTCCGGAAGGATGTTATTTGGCAAGGTTTGGTGTCGCGTGGATAGCCGACAAGATGCGCGAGGCTCGCTTGCGATAGTACGGCCACACTCTTCGTGGAGAAGAAGGTGGCGTCTGTAAGATGTAAGAGTGCACTGCGACGACAGACGGGAGCGACGGTCGTTGCACGGGAGTATGCTCCACTCGCGCCACTCGGAAGTATAACACCCCTTGGCGGAGTGGCGTTCTATCCCCCGCCCTTTAAACAGAGGCGTGGCAAATGTCTGCGTCTCCACTATCTCGTAAGGCAGCCACTAGACTCTCGAACAATTGCAGGGGGTTGGGGGTGGGCGGGCCAGGGGGATGAGGGGATAGAACGCTCGACCCCCACACCCCTTTGCGACGCGTCGCGGGAGCGACGGCGCGACAACTGACAACCGCGCCCTATTGCGAGGTCCGTCACTGCAGCGAAGGCGCATCATTGACAGTTGCTCCGCGCCCGTCGCTCGATCAATTTGGTCACTACACATGCATAGCGCACACAACGACCCCTTAGGCGAATTACATATAGTAAGATAACAGTAATAATAGTAATAGTTACCAATTTCTATTAATAGCTCGCGCACGACCTTTTCGAGGGTGACGCTGAAGAGCTTCGGGATATGGTAACCCCTTAATGAACATCTCTTTTCACGTGGACGACTACGTCGTTGTAGAATGGTGATATCTTGATCGTGAATCCACCGAACAAGTTTCGATGAACAATGCCATCGTTAGAGTTCTCAATTAATGGTGGTCGCAAAAAGGACAATGTGCTTGCAAGGCGGTTTTTGCTGGCACACCAAACTTACACCAACGTAACGCTGATTTATTTAAGCCGCAACGTGAAGAAGTTTCAGTACTATAAAATGTACATTGGGATGATCATTAACATTGAATAACATATGCAGAAGCTCCGAAGTGGGAGATTGGGAGTACGCTCACATTTTGCCGGCAGAAGTTTTAGGCAGTAAAAAGTACACCACTAAAGGAGATCATTAAATGATGAGAGACAAAGATCTGCGACAGTCAAACCCTCCGTGGGATACGCCATGCATTCTACTTCTAAGAGTTATCGTGGAGGCAACCTGCCGCATTTGATTAGTGCAATGACTTGCGGTGGCCAGGAGACAGACAAGCCAGTGTTTTATCTTACCCAGTCAATTAGAAAGAAAGCAAACAAAATGAAATTTAGAGGATGAGTGAACAAGATATTGTTCGTTTCGACCCTCACCCTTAGACGGACAATAACAAAAATGATCAATATATAAAGTCAGTCCCGGGTCTCCTCAGTAAGGAAGACTGACTTTATAAGAATGCGTAAAGAAACTAACCTGTATTTGGGATAGGTTCCACAAAAAACATCCAACTTTTGCACCACAACAGTAAAAGACCATTATCATCAAAAACTTCATCAAATATCCGTAAATCCTGCAAACCCTCAGCAAGGTGTGCGCCGCCGTCAAACTAACATTGATGACCGCGGTGAAACTTCGTACGTGAAGAAAACGAAAGCAACTGGTTTTTCAGATTTTATTAAAGTCTCCGAGAATATCAAACTTCAGATATACATACGTTGACGATATCAGAGTATACGGTCTGTATGATGAGGAAACACGAACTGAGACAACTCTAGCTATTAACAATGTTTGGGCGGCAAATCCTAACCAAGAACCTGAAAGCGGCGCCTTTTTCGACTATGTTACCAAGCGGCAACATCATCTAAAAGAAACTAGAATTAAAATAGAGATTAGTGAGGCACTGTGGAAAAGGTACAAGTGGACAAGAATGGAATAGCATTTTTTGCTGAACTAGTTTTATGTCGAAGACGACCTTGAACAGTTTTTCCTGGCCTCACCGCGGCTTAGATAGAGCCTTTCTGTGGCCCTGTAGAACCTCTCTTTAGTGTAATACCTGCTTTAAAAAAAGGACATCTCGATAATTAGCAGGATTTAAAGTACAAGGATCGAAACCGCTCTGGCAGTGGTGTTCCGGAACATTTCATCTCGGTCATTAAGGACATGTACGAGGGCTCGAAAGCGGCGGTACGAACTCCACACGGAATGACAAAGAAGATGGATCACAGTGGGGGTGCATCAAGGGTCAGCTCTGAGTCCGTTTCTCTTCGTGCTGACGCTTGATTGCATAGTGAATCACCTTGAGGAAGGTCCCCTGAGGACCATCCTCTACGCGGACGATATCGCCCTAGTAGCCGATAGCGAGGAGTTGGAAGAGAAGGTACAATTGTGGCAAACAGCCCTCGCAGACAACGGCCTGCGGCTGAACGTGAGGAAGACGAAGTTTATCAGCTCCGAGCAGTGCACCGATCCGATCCTAGACTGCCATGGGAAGATGATCGAAAAGGTGGAAGAATTCCGCTACCTCGGAAGTGACCTATCCGAGGAAGGAAGCGTGGATCAGGCGGTCAGGGGACGGATAAACGCAGCCTGGCTCAAGTGGAGGGAGTCCACAGGGATCCTCTGCGACCGTAGATGCTCCAGGACGCTCAAAGGCAAGCTCTATAGAACAGTAGTGAGGCCTGCTCTCCTCTATGGTTGTGAGTGCTGGGCCCTGGGTAGAGCACAGGAGTGGCAACTGCACGCCGCGGAAATGAGGATGCTCAGATGGGCGTGTGGATGGACCCGTCAAGACAGAGTGCGAAATGAGGATGTTAGGACAGTGATGAAGAGAGCTCCGATCCAGCTGAAGATGAGGGAGCAGCGCCTTAAGTGGTATGGACACGTCCTCAGAAGACAAGAGGACCATCCCACGAAGTTGGCTCTGAATTTCGAGGCACCCGGAAAGCGTCCGAGAGGAACCCCAAGGAAAAGGTGGAGGGACGTCATCAAGAGAGATCTCGCCGAAATCGGCGCTGCGCGAGATGACGCCCTTGATAGGATGAGGTGGCGGCAGATCACGAGAACAGCGGACCCTGCGACTGCGCGGGACTAAACGCTCAGGAGAAGAAGAAGAAGATCTAAACCGCTCTGGAGTGCCTGTGTGCCGGAGCAGATTGTTCTGCATACCGGCAAAGCCCTCTTTTAAAGGGAAGAAAATCTATTGAAACATAACCATAAAGGATAAAAAGCGGCTTAATCACCGTTAAGATGCTCCAGGAATTCTACTTCTACAGAAGTCGTCGAGGCAATTTGAGTGCGTATTCAGCCTGTGCATACAGTGCCTTGTAGACAACCTGTGCACGAGTCAGTGTTTCAGCTTTTGCAGACAAGTCTGGCAGCAAATCACCGATCGCGGAAGAATGGATGGCCCGTTTGCCCTGCAGATAAATCCGAACCGAGTCTGAAATTGGGGCTGCAGCCGGCGCTTCATTCGTTTGCGCTACTACACGCCTTTCACGTTGAAAATGGGATCTACAGTACCTTGGAAGACTATCTTAAACTAGGTGCTTTGCTATTATCAGCAGGGGTGCTCATAAAGTTCTGTGCGTTAACTTTTTAAACAAACTTTTTAGCGGAAAATTTTCGTTAAAATTTCGGAAAATCGTTAAGTTTAGTTGAAAATAGATAAAATCTTTCTATTGAAGAGTGTGGAGTAGGAACAGGTGCGGTATAATCATTCAAGGGAACTGTACTTCGGGGGGGGGGGGGGTGGTGCCCGCAGGGCACAGTCAATGCGTCTTAAATTGTAAGTTAGATCACAATGGTTCTTGGATTTCCTCGCTTCTCTAGTACTTTTGGAAAACCGTTTCGTGTGTCTATTCTATGAGTGTGTACATTCTCGATGCGAGCTCCAGCCCGCTAAGTACAGAAGGAATTAATTAAGATACAATTAGAAGCCTATCAGTAAAGTGTTAACGACTGCACGATTTTCGCGTGCCTGGCGAGTGGGACCATCGTTTTTTCCAACGTCGAGAGCGTGACACGACATTGCGCCACACGGCCACACGCTGCCGAAAGGGTGTGACACGGTTGCCAAAGTGTTAACGTTCAGGAAAAGTAGTTTTCCAAAACTTTCTGTTGTTGTCGTTTTCCAAAATCATTTAAAATACGTCCAACAGATGGAAACGTTTCCTTCCCTCCGTCTCGACTATTCCAACTGGCAAGTAAAAAGTATCTTGGGACAAGTAGCGCCAAGTGGGGATAGAAATATTTTACGATGTGGCTATATGTACCTGTATCTTATGGATAATGGGATTCATTGACGTGCTTGGCGGCTCGGCGAAAACTTTCTCTAGCTCCTAGTTTCCAAAAATTCAAATGCACCGTAAAAGATATCAAAAAACATAAAACCATTAAAATATTCTTGCTGATTTCAATATTTTTTCAGGAACAGTCCTCGTCGGGCGAAAGAGACCTGCTAATTTAGTGAAGACTAAGAGGAGAAGCGATAAACCTATTGAGAAAAGAGTTCGTTAAAAATTACGTTAAATTTCTGAATATTTCCGTTAACTCGTTAAGCCAAATTTTAACGAAAATGTCGTTAATTCGTTAAATTTCTTAAATCGTTAACCGTCAAAGATGCAACCTGATTGCCAGTGCCAATCCATGCTTGAAAAGCAAAATCAAATATTAACAAGCGACAATAAACAACCTTTATTAACTGCTTATTTAAAACATGGTGTCACTGGATATACTATCACAAGATGCGATCAGTTGCAGGTAGGGAAGCCCTGTAAGAGCTCCAGCCTTGGATTGATCAGCCTATCGATATCGAATCCACCACTACTGTGTGGATATAACAGTAGGTCTTGGAGCTCTTCTCGAATCCACAGCACTGCCGCCACTTTTTCTCCCTTGTGAACAACACAGGCTCCATGGTAGCTGTTTTCGTCCTGCAATCACATTCTGAAGTCTGGTAGACGTTTAGGGGATGAGACGGTCGCTGCGGTCTGCGATTGTCGGTCAGCATCATGAGCGCTACCCATTTGCTTCTAGACAACTAGCGTTTCCAAGTCGAATTAGATTTTGGCCTGCTGCATACCAGACAGGGATGAGCGGATTAACCGTTATCCGTTATCCGGTTTCCGGGGGGTTTTCGCCTTTCCGTTTTGTTGTTTGTTATTCAGCGATTCTGGGCCGGATAACGAACAACAAAAAGCTGAATCTTAGCTTTGGACGTGTGATGGGTGTGCTATGTACAGGATCCTTCACGACGATAAGAATGGTCTTCAGAAACAACAGAAGCATTCAAATCTAGAAGGGTTGATCGAAGTTTCCTCACTTGGGAACTGGCTACATAGTTTTAAAGATATCTAACTTCCAGCCCTACAGAAGACCCGCTAAGCCTGCACCATACTTGTATGAGGCCTAATTAGCACAGCATTGTTCATTCATCTCCAGTTATGTGCTGACCAAGAAGGCATACAAACTGCTACTGGCAATCGTCAAAAGTGGAGAGCCGCATCTTGAAAAGAATTTTTACCGCCGATCTTTCCATCGTATCATTTGTTCTTACACGATTGTAGTATGATCGATTTGATTGCAGGCGCTAGTGGTGCCTTTTTAGTCATACGCTGTCTTGAATTATCTAAAAATACTGCAGTACAGCAATGAATATTAGCGAAAGAAATAGGATTAATCTAAATACATAGAGTAAGAAACGTCTCCATTAAAAATTTTAGGGGAGCAATAAACTACTGAACAAACTTATCATCGTGGATGCTCAAAACATGTAGATTTGTTTTAATTTGTGAGTTTTTTGTGAAACTTATCTGCAACATAGGGAACACTTCCGTTTTGGAGCTAGGCCGGATATTCTTCCTCAGACCGAGAAGGTCTGGATGTCATATCTCTTTGAGTGTGTGTTTGCCGTACGCAATTGCTTGCAGTTACTAACCAAAAGCTAGCATTTCATCCATTCCAGATAATTCCACGTTGAAGTACCTTGGATCTTGGGATGCTATGAGCAGCAACAACAGTAATGGTTCATAGCAGTGTAGGACAAGATCGTTATGTGAAGTTTGTTTCGCTGGATGTCTTCTGCCTTCTTTTTCTTTCTAGAGAGATCGGCGGAAGAATTGCTCTTCCAAGGACTATTCTATTTTTCAACTGCTCTAATTGAAAAAAGAGTTAAGCGCAGAGTAAGGGAGCGAGCGCAAATAAATAAGACAATCCAACCGACCCCTTAGAAAAGGATAAAAGATGGGTATGTTGCTGTGTGTTTGTCTTACTATGGATCGGCAGGAAACCCCATAGAGCGCCGTTACTGCGGCGACTGCAAATCGTTTGAAAAACACTACTAAAATGTCTAGAAATGGCTTATAAATTAAAAGTGCTTTAAGCCCTAATCTGTTGTTGAAATTAATGCAATTTAAAACGACTTTCAGATTTTGTTGTTTGTTCCTTATCCGTTTTTCCGTTATCCGGCCATTTTCGGGCAAAATTATCTTTTATCCGTTATCCGGTTTTCAAAATTTCATTATCCGCTCATCCCTGGTACCAGATCGGCTACTATCGGGCGTACGCGTGGGCACTATTACAGAATTCTGGGTGAGAAGCAAAACAAAACTTTTAATGGCAAAACAAACCTACTCCAGATCAAAACAAGCGCCTACAAGTTTATACGAGAGGCTTCCGAGACAGACAGCTTCATTTTTGTTTAATGAAAATTTCTTGCGACTTTCTTTATTATTATTTTTTCAGTTCACTTACCCCATTAAATAAGTTTTATAGATTTGCTACTTGCGTATTTTTTGAAATGGTTTTATTGTTCCGTTAGCAAATGTGTAACTCCACGCAAACAGAATTTTTGCTACCAATCGAAGAAAAATCGCGGCGTCCTACATGTGTGCATAGCATAATCGTTCTTTTACCGCTAAAAATTGCTGTCTTTCCCCATTATAAAATACCTTCATTGTCAACAACTTTCATTGGGAAATAAAAAATAAAAAATTTCAAACAGCGAGCTTACGTATTGACGCAAGTAGATTAAAAACGTTAAAGGAAGCCATTCTAAATTTGCATTGGACGAAACTTATTCTAACCATCCCTGACAGCTTAAATTTTATTATGACCTGGAAGACGTTCATTATTCGAAAATGCTCAGTTCGATCTCAACGGCGACTTGCGTGGAAGCACGACATTGCTCGAAATCTTCTCGGATATGGAATCTGAACAGTCGCTGCAATAGTCAAGAAAATGATGCCATCTGGAGCCATCGAAGATGCCTTCAACTCAGGCAGGCCGCGACCATTCCATCATCGTGAGGATGTCGAAGCGCAACCATCGCTGAGCACCGTCGTTATAAGGAAATCGGTAGCCGCTCACTACGCCGCAGATTTGAGCACGAGCAATAAAACTACGCTTGAGACCTTTTGGATGTATGAGAGGTGTTCCGATCAGAAAGCTTTCATATGCGGTAATAACAGGAATGCTAGAGCTTGGAAGGAAAAGGAGCGATTGATTTGGACGATCGACGAATTGGAAAAAGTTGTGCTTTTCAGTGTCGAAAGTACGTCTAACCTGTTTGGATCTGATGGACCTCACTTCTCACTACGTAAGGCGTCCGAAAGGCATGGGGTATCAACTGCGAACAGCTAAGCATGGTAGAGGAAGTGTTATTGTTCGGAGACGCTTCATTACATATGAAACTGACCCTATTTACAATACCCAAGGAGTCATAAACTCCAAACGCTACTTGAAGATTTTGAGCAATGTCATGCTTCCACATGTCGGAAAAACGTTTCGTACTCCGTGGACTTTCCAACAGACACCGTCCGAAGTTTGCTTCGAAGGCGGAGAAGGAGTGGTTCGATGAAAACGGAATTCATCTTATGTTGTGGCCTCTTCATTTAGCGGATGTGAACCCAGCTGAACATCTTTGCCAACATCTTGCTAGAAGCACAACAGGTCTTACAGCAAGAAACAAGGCCGAAGTGTTTGAGGAATTGAGGTAGAGAAGAAAGTGATTTGACTTCGATTATCAACAGACTTGTAGAGTCCATGTCGATCCGATGTGAGGCTGTAGCCAAGGCAAAAGCCTTTGCAACCCGTTACTTGGAAGCGCTGTAGTTTTAGAGAGTTATTTGATAGACTATGATTATAAAGAAGGTTGCTGAAGTGTCGTAGCCTATGTGGAAGATTTCGCAGTTTTTTCGTTTTTATGCTTAAGATGGAACGGATGCATATAGAACAACAGCGATGATGCTACGTAAGAAGAACCATAAAGTGCCACAACCCACCCATACGCCTCTTTTCTACAGTTGATTTAAAGCGAATTTTAACCAAAAATGAATGACTTCAGGAACTTTTGGATGCCATTGTATATTTCTCTATACATCGAGGTCGAAAACACCTACCATTTCCCTGTTGCTTTTTAAGTTTGTCCAGAAAATCACATCTCCGGGGGAAGCAAGTAGAGTTTGTCGGAAATAGGGAAAAACCGTTCCTGCATTGTTTTCCTTTCAGCACATTTAATAAGTTAATCCCTCTCCTACATACAACCAACCTCCACCCTTTTCAGCATTTTGAAGTACGAGAAAGAATGTAGCAAAGCGATTTCCATATGCCTTCATCCAGCCATCCCATTGAGCTTCCGATTCGAATTCGAAATAGTCGTGGTGCGGACTGTAGTGCCCACCAGGAAGATAAGAAAGAATCTAAAAACTGCTTATCAAAATGATTCGCTGCAACATAAAGCTTAATTTCACACTGACGCTTTCTTGGCCTTTCGATGTTTAGATAACGATAAGTATTCTCACCTGCCACTCCTCACTATATTCAAAATTTACGAAAGGTATCATTGCTTTCGCCTTTTTGAAGATCTTCGCAACTGCCGTTGTTTCTTCATGAGGAATAAATGTGCCATTAGCAATTCGGTCGTTGCCTACGACGTACTCTGTGGTTGTCTCGTTGATGATGTCAACCACCTCCTATAGAAGCATGATAATCGCATTCTCACTGCCAGTTAAGAAATCTGGATAAAAATACCTGCAGTGAAAGGTTCTCCTTTCTAGCGTCTGCTAAGAATTCCGTCACCTCTTTCTGTGAAGCGAAATCTCGAAAAATTACCAGAATTGGGTCTTCAAACAGCACTTCAACATTTAGCCTCTGATAGTTGAGCATATGCGAATAGCACAGATTTGCTGCAAGCAGTTACTTGATCGTTCAACACAAAGTCGTCGTCAATGTTATCAGCCATAAGTCGAACTTGTCTCCGGTCTAACGGGTGAGGTCAATGAACTTGATTTATTTCAATGTGACTTATTGAATGTTGTAGGGCTTAACCTAACCAGCGAATGCCTTCACCTTCTTATGAAACTTCAGATAGAGACCTACATCATGTGAAAGAACTAGAAGCACTGATTGTGGTGTACAATTGATATGCAGAGCCAGTGTGCATTCTTCGTTGATTCGAATATTCGAATTGTCAAATAATTTGTTCGAATGAACGAGTAAATGTAATTTGCTGCACAGAAAATTTTCTTGTAGTAATTAAACCGATTAGTCCTTCAATGATGCAGAGTTTTGAAAGAGTAAAAGATGATATTGATCCTGAAGTGCAAAACACACTCCAGTTTTGCATGATGTCGTGAAAAAATTGAACGGTTTCTAGGCATTTTAAAGATTCATGAAGATTGCCATTAAATAACATGTTGTTTCATTATTTTATTTAAATCAAATCTGTGTGCAATTCGATCACATAGACGCATGAAAGGAATGCTTGGGCTGGTAGAGCTAGAAGCGTTTCTTTTCACGTTCCAACTACACTGTTTTCGGTTTTTATTTTGAACTGAACATTAAGGTATTAGTTTGAAGACAATAAAAGAGTAAAGATAAAGATCGATGCCGATAAAGGGCTATGTTTTGGAGTAAGACGCGAGCTGTTCTTCTACCGAATAGCGTTAAGGCTGTTTAAACTGCGTATTTGGCTTATATATAAGTTGTTGTGGCAGACGGTTAACAAACGGGAGGCTTTCGTTTTTGAACGTCCAAATACAGCTGAATGGAGGGAGAAAAATAACTAAGTGGTATCGAAAACCCGCTAGCAAAAATATCTAGGTATCTAGGTAGCAAGTCAGCGCATCCGACACAGACCAAAACATCTGTCGTGCGCAATATGTCCCGCACAGCAAGCAGAGTATCTACTGGGGAGTGAGTATCTACTGGGGAGCGCAAGGAATCGCTAGCGCTTGCTCATCAAATCGCTGCCAAGAATGGGCATACATTACTTGGCTATCAGCGAGGTAGCACAAGCAATCGCTCACGTAATTCCTCATTTGACGATAAAATCCCATTTGTCATCCCTTCATCTCAGTGTCAGCACTTCTAGTAGGAAGTGTGTTAGACGAGCGGGATAGGAGAACGATGTCAAAGTGGTAGATACACCTTCTGCGAACCAGAAAAGTCGTTTAGTGCAAAACCGGCTGCACGATCGAACTTGCGAAACCCCGATTTGCGCCATCTGTCCTGCAGGCAACGAAGGAGACTGCATGATTTCAGAGGTTGTCTACCTAATAAAGTGCTACAGCTGTGGAGGTGAATACATCGGTGAAACAGCTCGCCCCTTCTACGTTCGCGCTAAGGAACACCTGGAAGGGAGGAGCAGGTCAGGACCATCAACTGCTCTGGGCTGCCACAGGGTAAACGACCATAACGGTGCCGACTTTGAGGTCACTTTCAAAATTCTAGCCGGGATGGGCCCATACGCAAAACTCTAGAGGGGTTCTGGATACAGACCAAGAGCCCGAGGTTGAATCGGCTGGGGGATGTGTCTATATAACCTGCGAGCTCACCCCTTACATCAGTTTCGCCTTTTAGGCAGTTTCACCTTGTGTGGTCTCTCGGGTGTTCTAAATGTTGGGCTGCTGTTCTGCTGAAAGGGTTGCTGTTCTGGATCCCTCTAAATTTTCGCAAGGCTCGTGGCGATGTTTGGCCTGGTAGCTTCCACATATGTTTAGCCTTTTCGCCAATACGCTAATAGCCAATAAAACGTGCACTATCTAGGTTTCGAGTTCAATACCACGTCAAACAATTGGACAACGATCAATGCCGAGATTCATCGAGGGTCGAACTAGGCAGCTACAAAAGGGGGGGGGGGCAGTTCGACGAACAACCTTGTACCATTCTAAGGCAAGCCTGGTAATATCTCATTTCACCGATCTGGGAGGGATTTAAGGTGTTGGGCTGGGAGAGAATGCTGAACCACGGACATCGATTTGAGGTGCAGACGAGAGTCGGCGCCTTCGCTAGCTGTACCACCACACACTGTGAGCTAACTAGTGGCAAGCATGCGAAATTCGCTCACGTGAGTACTCGGTTCCACGCATTTCGCACTGGTCCAATTCGTCCGCAGTCCAGTGCTCTTCACCATCAAAGGGCGTAGTTGGAGATTTTGAGAGCATCTCAGCAATGCAAAAAACATGGAGCAATGTCGACAGCAAAGCCATTGGATATGACCTGCAAGATTTATTTCTTATTGCGCATACATATGTCGACGATGCTTGGTCTGTGAAAGAGCGCAGTTTACCTCTATTTTTCAGTCAGCTACAGCGAACTGGTATGGCTAAGTGCTGCTGTAGCGAATGCGGCTGCTAAAATGCTTCTCTGTTTTAGGTAAAGGACTGTATAGCTGAAATGTTGAAGAAATGCTTTGTACAATATTTGCTTCAGCCAGGTAAAGGAACAAGGAGAAATTGGGAAAAACAGATAAAGGTATTGACCAAGGAAAAGGCCTATTATGAGAGATATCACCACCGGATTTGGGTCACATTTACTGAATGTTTTAGTTAAGCGCATTCCAAACTACAACAACTTACGCAAAGGGAGGAACAGGAGTCGGCGGTCACGCGCTCTGGCTGGGTTCTGGCGAAGTTCTGAGTTGACGAATGATTGGAAATATCCACATACAACCGACAAAGCTCACCACGTCATCTCACGAAGCTGATAGTGAGTAGAACAAGTAAAGACAATGGTTCTTCGAATCTACTGAATAAACGTGACATGCGGAAGGTCTGCCGCTGCTCTTTCTCAAGGCAGCGTCCTCATTTCTATATCTCATAATTTGGAGAATGCTCCATAGTTTTTCAGTTGTTTCGGAGCTTTACATAGAGGCATGGTGTCGCCTAATTTATACGGTGAGCCAAAATTTCATGCAGAGCTTTTTATTCTTTTGGCTTCTAAAAATTCAACAAAGCTTGACGATCGATAGCTTATCGAATTTATTTATTTATTTATTTCATTGCACGGATTTACCTTCACCTTGTTATGGAAAGGTTGTTCTCCTCATACCAATAGAACAATAATTGCATATATTAATACTGCTGTGCCAAACGAGGTTAGGTGGATCAGTTTTATTGAGCGGCCTAACGTTTCGACCTGTTCGTCGTCTTCAGAGGCCTAAAATGGTTCAAGACTTTGGATTTGTTACTTACCCGATCAAGCGTCTTACCCCCCCCCCCCCCTACACCTTTCCGACATCGTCCTAGGTGCCAAAGCAAAAAGCCCAATGCATGAAAAATAAACTCACCCGCTGATCCACCCACCGTTGACGCGGAGCGACGTCGCTACCGCTGACGTTAGTAGTCGAGTGGTGACTGAGACATACTGTGTCATCCCGCACTGATTATATTGAGTATACCAGTGTCATTAAGGACACACATGTCACCAGCGGTCGTTCTATAGCTCATAATGAAAAAGGAATGGCAAGAAGTCACTAGTAACCGAGGGACACTCATTTCGACTAATCAGTGCTGGATTCCTTGCGGAAATCCAGAATGCTTCCAACGCTTTCCTAGACGAAGTATCGGTCTCATACGTCAGAACCATGCACTTAATATCAAAGTCGGTACCTCCATGCCCCTCAACCCTGTGCTTTCCTAACGGACTAAACAAAATACCACGCCTTTTGCTAGCCAGGTGTTCTTTAATGCGAACTGCCAGTACCCTTCCAGTTTCCCCTATGTATATTTGATTGCAAGTCCCACATTCAAGTTGATACACTGAACCAGCTTTGACGCAATCTCCTAACTTATTGTAGGGACATACAACACAGTTTTCTGATATACACTCCCTATTGTAGAGCCTGTTTCGGACCTGCTGCTTCTTGATGTTGTCATTTGGGATGTTTACAAGCACAACATCATCTTCTAGCTGAGCCCGAACTATGCTCCGCTGTATGGCAGAAGTGATATTATCAGAAAGGAAGACAAAGAGGTATACGATCTTGGCGTGGTATATTTCGTTGCACAGTGCGGACTCTTTTGTGGTTTTGAGGTACCACATAGCCATTTTGGCAAGCGATCTTTGAGGCTAGCCTCAAAGACTCTTGTCGTTCTTCCGAGCCCGTGCATACATCACGTGCGGTTTTAAACATGTTCCTTACAACTGCGCGTTTAACAGCTGTAGGATGTGCGGAAGATGCATGGACCAAAATTTTCTTAAAGCTTACTTTGCGGTACCACTTCACTCTGACGATGCCACCCGATATTTTAATTTGCGTGTTCAAATAAGGTAGCCAACCGTTCTTAGGAGTTTCCCTCGTAACCTTAATGTGTTGCGATTGATGATTCAGTAGATTGAAACACTCATCCATTTCGGACTGTGTTGATGTTATAATAAAACAATCATCAATGTATCTGCAATACATTAATGCAATAATTGCATAGTTACTCGGAGGATGACAGTGTTTCACCATATCGCATCACCTGTCGTTCCTTTGATCTGCGAGTTGCTTGAGCGGGCGTTAGCAGGGTCTTCATTTGTCCCTGTCGTGTGCCGGAGTGCTCCAATGGATCCTTCTCGCTCGAGGGACTCGTGGAGCATCATATCGGTCGCTCAGAGCTTTCACGAAGAAGTCCGATCAACGAGTCGGTGAGCGTCCTGGTGTTCGTCCGACATCCCACGGAATCCAGTCGGTGACGGCTGTCATCCAGTGTAGATCTGCGCAACGCAGCTCTTGGTTGACTCACTTAAACTTCGACGACTTCGCCAAGCGACTGCGTCTCTGATCTTAGAACGTCGACGAAGCTCCGAACGCCAGAAGCCTTCTCGCACTTGCGTGGATCGTGTCACTACGAGCAACGTCCTTTTGATTCCACGCCTCGCGACGCTGATCATGTGTTCATCCCATCGCTTTCGTATGGCCCAGGTGTCTGAGGCGTATGTTAGAGAAGGAGGAGCAGTGGTGTCGAACTGCTAGGCACGGAGTCTGACGTTTTTCGTCTTATTCACGACATCTTCGACGCTCTTGAAAGCTCCCCAAGCCGCTTGTATGCTTCTACTCAGCTCTGGCGCTAGGTCGTTGGCCATGTTGACTTGGCGACCCAGATACACGTAGCTGGAGCACTTGGAGGTGTTCGAGCGAGAATGCTCAACGGCACAAACGCTTCCAAGTGTTCCAGCTACGCCCCGGAAAACTCTAACTCCACCCCGGAAAACTCGTCATTACCTATTGCAATTTAGACGCGAGTGGTTACTCCTGTTTTGGCGTTCCCGACATTTAAGTCGCAAAGCTCTATGATACAAAGATCGGACCTTTAAACTGTTACGAGAAGTAAGCAAAGGTTGGACCTAAGGTTTCTGCCATTTTAGCGCTTGGAGCGTTTCCATTCTTCTTCAACTTTTGTAGTCCATCAGTTAGTAGGAAGTTTAGGAACCGCTATACAGGAAGAGAAATGCAGTTTTAAATAGGTGTAAAATACACAGACATCTCAATAAATGCCTCAATACTATCTCAGTACTTTTCGTGACGATCTAAAAGATCGATTTTTATATCACTGAGGTTTTCATAACAGAGAAGTTATGAGAAGCAAGTGGTGCGATGAGAGGGGTAAAAATAATGAGAAGCAAAATCAATATAAAAGGGAAATAAAGACAGAAAGACGTCGCTCAGGCGCAGCGCTCGAGAAGGGGAAATGGAAAATGTTGAGAGAAGCGTGTGCCACTCTACCTTCCTGATGCTACATAGAACGCTTTTCATAAGAAAATCGCTCATTGAGCTGTTCCAGGAAATAGTCGCGGGATTATCGCAGGAAGAACAGTGGAGTCGAATAGGTGGGCATGGAGTCGGATGTTCTTCGTCTTCTTCACGACTTCTTCCACGCTCTTTAAAGCTCCCCAAATTGCTCGTTTCCTCCTGCTCAGCTCTGGTGCTAGTTCGTTGTCCATGTTGACTTCGCGACCAGGATACACGTAGCTGGAGCATTCGGAGATGTTCACTCCGTTGAACGAGAATCTCGTCCGTTTCTCATGAACATCGTCTTCGTAAGATGCAGCTGCAGTCCAACGTTCCCACATACACGATCGAAGTCGGCCAGCATTCACTCCGCCTGGCTGATGCTCGGTGATATGAGCACGCGATGTCGTCGGCGGAGCTATCGGCCGTTGACCTTCACTCCCATTCAAGATTGCGGATGACATTTTCCAAGGTGATGGTGAGGAGCTTCGAGGATATGGTATACTCTTGCCGAAGAGCATGGTGAGATCCTTTTCTTGAACGCAAACTGTGTAGAAGTTTTGGAGAGGGGTGACACCGCATGAAATGAGTAATAAGAGTGCCAAGGTTCGTAAAATTGGGCTTGTTACTACAAAACAATTGAAATGTTCCTTAATTTCGCCAGGGTCACAAAAACAAGCACTCAGCATTATTTGTAGAATTTTTTGAATAAGAACAATGCAGCGCAGAAGGATGATAAGGCATGCTGTCAAGGGTGTATGAATAAGCAATACTACTGCGCACTTCATCTCGCGTGATCAGCATTCGTGCATGTTTTATAGGCGCTGTATATGTTAGCGTTCTCAATTACGAGCAAAAGTGAATGCGGTGTCTGCTGGTGCTCCAACACAGCGTTGCTTTCTTTGATTTAACGAAGCAGACATTTCAGTGTTATAAAATGCGCATTGGGATTACCATTTTGAAACATCTGCAGGACCGAAGTAGGAGGGTGGGAATACGCTGACATTTTGCCGACAGAAATTTTAGGCAGTAAAAAGCTCACCACAAAGGAGATGATCAAAGGATGAACGAGTGAGAGGTCAGCGAAAGTCGACCCCCTATCTGTGATACTCCGCGCATTCTACTTCTAAGAGATTTCATGTAGGAAACTCGAATGCCCTTTGTTCAGAACTATGACTTGTGGTGGCCAGGAGACAGGCAAGTCAATGTTTTATCCTATCCAGTCAAGTCGGGCACCATTTCGGCGACTCCAGAGTGATGGAGAACTTTGCTAACTTGGGTGAAAAATTCGAAACAGGAACCCGCTATCAGGTACAAGCAGCAGGGGCCAATCATTCTTTCGTTCTTCTGCGATACCAAGCCCCTGCATGATCTAAAAGAAGCTCGAATTAAAATAGTGCTTAACTAAGCTTTGTTCAAAAAGTGGCCAGGGATGGAATACCAATTTTTCCTAAATTGGAGGGCATTTCAGCATGGTGCTGCTCCGATTTTTATGTCGAAGACGACGTTGAGCAATTTTTACTGGCCCCACTTAGCAGGATTTCAAATACAGAGGTCGAAACCGCTCTGGAGTGCCTGCTTGCTAAAGCAGACTGTTTCGCATACCGGGAATCGTTTCTTTAAAAGGGAGGAAAATCTATTAAAACATGACCATGCAGGACAAAAAGCGGCTTAATCAAACTTAGGATGTGCCAGACAATCTACTTTTAGTGATGTCGTGGAGGCAGTTTGAATGTGTATTCAGCCTGTACTAGCGACTTATGTACAGTTGTCAACCGGTGGACACGTCAGTGTTTCATCCTTTCCAGACAAGCCTGGCAACTCACTGATCGCGGAATGCTGGAAGGCTCGGTTGCCCTTTAGGTAACTCCGAACCGGGAAATTGGGGCGAAAGCTGGAGCCTCATTCGTCTGCCACGCGCCCTCCACCTTAGAATGGGATCTACAGTATCGTGGAAGGCTACCTTGAACGGGAATAGCAAAGACCGCCAGATCAGAATAAGTGTATGGCATAGGAATGCGTCGGAACTGGAGCACACCTCGCAATTGGAGCAAAAATGAAATGGCGTTTGGTAGGGTAGTCTCTCTCAGATTAATTTCATCCTATTGCAGGCTCTAAAGAAGGCTAGCACGCCGAAACGTTAGCATGAGTGCGGTCTGTGTTACCAATCTTGGAGGGGCTTGAGATAAATAATGTTTCTCAACATCGTGGACTACTATGCCAAGATTTATCGAGAGCCGAACGTGGAGTGGAGCACACTCGTTCGACGCGCCGCACACGTGGGCTGCGTCAGCGTCCACGTAGACAGTCGATCGATGCGCACATCGGTCTCTCGTACATCTTCGGTGGCGCTACTGGGAGGCGGATTGTGGACCAGAAGATGTGGCGTTGCATCATGCGAAGGAGGTCGGGGGTTTGGTTCTCCTGCTTCGCGGAATTTTTGCATTTCTACTGTCTGGTTGAGATTTGAGGGATTTTGACGTCTACACAATTTTCTGGTGTTCTGTGCGCATTTTTCCAGCTGCATGCGCTTCTACAGAACCCAGCTAGAGACTTCCCCTGAGCGACGAAAGCAGTTTTCACACGAGCAGCATGTATGGACCACACCTCGGAGTCCCCTCGTTAGCCTGGATCTGTGCTCGAAGCGCGTAGAACCAGCTGCGGACTAGCCCTTGGCGAAAAGGCAGTTTCCACACGAGCGACTTGGATGGACCTCAAAATCTATTCCGATCTGGTTTTAGTTGCCATAGATCCACTCAGCGTGAACTGGGCGCTTTACTATTGTCGGAGCTAGTTCCTGCCTAAAAAACCACTCTCACAAGGAGCAATAATCAACCTTTATTAAGTGCTCATATAAAACATATTTCGGCTCAGAAAAAGGGACTGGCATGATATAATTAAGGTGTGTCACTCGATATACTGTCGCAAGGTGTGATCACTTGCAGATAGGGAGCCCCTGTAAGAGCTGTAGCCTTGGATTGATCAGCCTTGCAACATCGAGTCCACCATTAATATGTGGATATAAGAGTAGGTCTTGGAGCTCTTCTCGAATCCACAGCACTGCCGCCACCTTCTCTCCATTGTGAACAACACAGGCGCCATGGTAGCTGTTTTTGTCCTGCAATCGTTTCGAGAAGTCTCCTGAACCTTTTGGAGATGAGACGTTCGTTACGGTCTGGGATTGTCGGGCAATATCATGAACGCTACCCATTCGTTTCTACACAACCAGCATTTCCTCGTCAAGTTGGACATTCTTCTATGCAAACTTGACGCCTTTAATATCAAAACAGACATACTCAAAATCAAAACAAGGGCCTACAAGATGATACGAGAGGCTCACGAGACGACTACAGTACCGGACGCGTTTTTTGAATAGGCGCCGCAAAAACCGAGATTTTGCGGTTTTTGCGTCTTTTTGATATAACTCGCCCAAAATTCATTCTTTTCAAAAACTAACAATATATTTGAGCTTTGGAGCTCGAGCTCTATCGTTTGGTATACATTGTTTACACGGAGACATGAAAATGTTCTAAATTGAAAACTTGCGCCCCGTTGCTAAGGGCGGTCGCGGACGAGCTGTCGGTGGCAAGCCGTCGAAACCGTTGTGTGCTCATAAATCCTCAAATTTGAGATTTTTTGAGAAACGGTTGGTGCCGTTCAATTTGTCTCTTTGATATCTACACAAACATGTATACAACTTCGCCAGACCACCGCGTTTTCGCAGTGGGTGGTCATAAATGACTGAAGCAGACTTTTTGCGATTAGGGAAGCTTATATTCCGGGACTTGCATGTTCTCGGAGTATCTCAGGCATGGCGTAAAGTGTTCTGCCATGCCAGGAATTCTCTGAGAGTGCGCCGTGCACAATGCATATAGGATCGAACCTATCAATAGAGGGGGGGGGGGACAGTTTGTAGAGTGAGCATTTAGGGAGTTTTATGAGAAATTGTCAGCCGCCCTAGTCAGGAATTGCTGCATTCTGTCTCAGCAAAACTTTGGAGTGCACTGTGCACAACGTATAGAGGATCGAACCTATCAATCGACTGGGCGCGAGAGCTGCACCGCGGGCGTGTTCTGAGCACAATAACTCTGCCACATTTGAATCTTTCCGGCTGCAGCTTGTGGATTTTGTAAGCAGTAGAGTGTTCAGTAGGTGCGCTAAAATAGAGCAATACGATTGGACAAAGTTACAGCGGTGCGAAGATGCAGGTAAACCTTGTGCGACACGATTTTTTCCGATTTCAGTCGACCACTGTAGGAACACGCGATCGTTAGCCTACGAATGCGTAGGCTAACAAATCAGTTAGGGTACTTTCTGATGAAGTGCCCGTAACTCTCCAACTGCCTAACCTGCCCTAGTCCCAGCTGCTATTTTAGAGCTGCCGAGGGAAGCGGTGAAGTTTCTTCTGCCCGTAGATAACTTGTTGTTTCATTATTTTCACTAAATCAAATCTGTGGGAAATTCGACCACATAGACGTATAAAAGGAATGCTTAGGCTGGTAGAGCTAGAAGCGTTCCTTTTCACGTTCCAACTGCACTGTTTTCGGTTTATATTTTGAACTGAACATTAAGGTATTAGCTTGGAGCCAATAAAAGAGTAAAGATACAAAACGGTGCCGATAAAGGGTTATGTTTTGGAGTATGACGCAACATGTCCTTCTACCGAATAGCATTAGGGCTGTTTAAACTGCGTATTCTGCTTATATGTAAGTTGTGGTAGCCGACGGTGAACGACGGGAGGCAGGTCGACGTCCTCATTTAGATGTTTTATTACACTGTGAGCCAAAAAAAACCGCGGGGACTTTTCGAATACATGGCGCGATCTAATCTTCTAATGCGCTTTGTAGTTACTTATTTGTTGCGCTTCAAGATAAATTTTATCCTATTATTTTTAAATATAAAATTTTAATACATATTAGGGCAAGTGAAATTAAAAAATTTCAAATGAAGTCAAACTAAGTTCCCCTTGAACAAAATAATATTTTAACCATCTTATTGAGTCTGTGGTTTAGTCTGCCTGAAGGCCATCTGGAAAAGTTCGCTTTGACTTTAAAAGTCTTAAAGCTGGCTTAAAAGAGTTTCCAATTTGATTTGAAAAGTGTCCAGTTCGGCGTGAAAAAGGTATATATTAGGCGATTGAAAACGCCTACCATTTCTCTGTTGCTTCTCATGTTTGTCCAGAAAATCACATCTCCGGGGAAAGCAAGTACCGGTTGTCGCAAGTAGGGGAAAATCGTTCCTGCATTGCTTTCCATTCAGTACATATAATAAGTTGATCTGCTTTTAACAACCGACCTCCACCCTTATCAGCGTTTTGAAGTACTAGAAGGAATGTGGCGAAGCGATTTCCGTGTGTTTCCATCCAACTGTCCCATTGGGCTTCCGAGTCGTAGTCGAGATAGTCGTAGTGCGGACCGTAGTGTCCTCCAGGAAGGTAAGAAAGAATCTAAAGATTGCTTATCAAAATGATTCTAAATGATCCTACTATATATAAGCGAGAATGTTTATCTGTGGATGAGCGAGTGTGTTTGTGTGTGTGATTGTTTGCACAGAAGTGCTGGGGGAGTGTGTTGGGAGGAAGTGTGGGGGAGGGGGTTGTAGTTGTCAACTGTTGTAGTTGTCGACAGGCGTCTGGGTTCAGAAGACATGTCACCGATGTCCCACAAAGGACGTTCGGGTTGAGGAGAGGTGTCACCGATGTCGCGCAAAGAAGGTGCGGGTTGAGAAGAGATGTCACCCACTTCCTTCAACATGCGTCCGGGTTCAGAAGAGGTGTCAGTGAGGTGGGTCAACAGGCGTCAGGGATCATAAGACGTGTCACCGATGCCCCACAAAGGACGTCCGGGTTGAGGGGAGGTGTCACGGACACCCTGCAACAGACGTCCGGGTTCAGAAGAGGTTCACCGAGGTTCTGCAATGGGCGTCCGGGTTCAGAAGAGGTGGCATCCGCGTCAGTAAAGGGAGGAAGGGGGGGGGGGGGGGAACGGCGGGGGTTGTAGTTGTCAACAGTTGTCAACTGTGGTAGTTGTCGACAGGCGTCTGGGTTCTAAAGACATGTCGCGCAGGGGACGTCCGGGTAGAGCAGAGATGTCACCCACCTCCCTCAACAGACATCCGGATTCAGAAGAGGTGTCAACGAGGTGGCTCAACAGGCGTCTGGGTTCATAAGGCGTGTCACAGATGCCCGGTGAAGGAGGGAGAGGGGTCCAGTGAAGGGGGGATCGGTAAAGGAGGGGCGAGGGATCCAGTGAAGATGGGACCAGAAGAATGTTGACACCAGTGAAGAGGGGACCAGGTGAAGGGGGACCGGTGAGGAAGGTACCAGTAATGGAGACCAGTAATGGAGACCCGTGAGGGGGGGGGGAGGGGTGGTCCAGTGAAGGAGGGGCCGATAGAAGGTTGACCAGTGAAAGAGCGAACCAGGTGAGGAAAGTACCAGTAATAGGGATCGGTGAATGGGGGGGGGGGACCGGAAAAGGGTTGATGAATAAAAGGAGGACCAGTGAGGGTGGGACCAGTAATGGGGATCGGTGAAGGATAGGATGACCAGCGAAGAGGGGACCAGTAAAGGGAGGTCCAGTGAAGGTGGGAGCAGTAGTAGGGACCGACGAAGGGGAGGGGGACCAGTGAAGGGTGAACCGGAAAAGGGCTGACAATAAAGGAGAACCAGTGATAAGGGGCCAGTTAAGGGGGGTCCAGTGAAGGTGATGGACCTGTTTTGCCCTATTCCGCCATACCATTCTATACAGCAAAACCAGTTTTTTAAATGAATGATCGGGGTGTTCTATTCTCCGGGTTTGGGGCAAAGCCCAACCAGACGTTTGGCGGCCGGCAGGCCGTTGAACGTCTGGTTTCTACATAAAGCTCAATTTCCCACTGACATTTTCTTGGCCTTTCGATGTTTAGATAACGATAAGTATTCTCACCTGCCACTCCTCACTATATTCAAAATTTACGAAAGGTATCATTGCCTTCGCCTTTTTGAAAATCTTTGCTATTGCCGTTGTTTTTTCATGAGAAATGAATGTGCCATTTGCAACTCGGTCGTTGCGTATGACGCGCTTGGTTGATGTCTCGTTGGTCATGTCAACCACCTCCTGTAGAAAGCCAGATCATGACATTCTGAGAAATCTCTGTCAGTTTATGAATCTGAAAAAATACCTGAAGTGAAAGTTTCTGCTTTTTAGCGTCCGCTAAGAATTCCGTTACCTCCTTCTGTGAAGCGAATTCTCGAAAAATTACCAGAATAGGGTCTTGAAACAGCACTTCAACATTTAGCCTCTGGTAGTTGAGCACATGCGAATAGCACAGATTTGCTGCAAGCAGTTATTTGACGGTTCAACACAAAGTCGTTGACAAGGTATCAGACATTTACTTGATGGTTCATCATAAAAGCGTTGACAAAGTTGCCAGGAATAACTAAAAAGTCGAAGTTGTTTCCGATCTAACGAGTGAGGTCAATGAACTTGAGTTTTTCAATGTGACCCGTCGAGGGTTGTAGGGAATTTGCAGTCTGTGTGTTTGTCCAGGGAATGCTTTCAGCTTCTCATGATACTTCGGATAGAGGCCTGTATCATGTGAAAGGCTCGAAGCAGTGATCGCAGTGTATGAGTGATATTAGGCCAGATTTGCTAGATGAATCTCCTAAACGAGTTTTGGCCGCTAAAAGTTCGCCTTGTCGACTGCATGTCGTCCGCCTTGAAGCAGCGTTGGGCGCGCGTTGCCTAGTCACTAGAGCAGTTAGCGTGTGGCACAGAAGAATTTAAACAGTAGATTTTGGCTTCGGTAGAGTATCTTCACTCCCGAGTACCTGCTTCAACCCGTTGTTAGATCTGGAAGATGGTAATTTTTGTGGTGGGGGTTACGTCGCGCGTCCATTAATCCGTGATTGTTTTGCAGAGGAAACTACCATTAGGTGCTGTCTCCATATTAATTAATTAATTAGTTTTTAAGCAGCACAAGCCCAATCGTAAGAAATCTGTATAATAAATCTCTAATTTATGAAAACAAACTGAGCCTTCCGTTACATGGAATATGGGTCTGAAGCATTCATCCATAGTGCGGGTTCGAGTCCCGCCTGGTGTTAAACAATTTGATTGCAACAAACATCGTTGTAACAGCTCACATCCAGCCTTACAATTGAGGCTTAAAAAACTGATTTGAATCAATCATCCATAGTTGCAACATCGGAAGCCTCAACATGTTCTGTAATGCTGTTGTTAACAGTTCAGTCTTATCATCATCACGATGAACAATCTGACCACTAGAAAAGCGTAAAGCTTGCACAGCCTAAATCTCTTCTTGCAGACGAGACTTCACCAATCTGTAAAACCCAAATTTATGTTACGAGATCTTATGGTTCGCTTCTCAACTATCAAAGATTTTCAGTTTTTTTTTTCAAATTCATGGAACCTCTTGCCAAGGCCCAGTCTTCAGGTTTATCCGTTCGTCTGACTGTGTGCCATGCTTTTTCCCTTTTTCAAGGTTCTTACAAGACGGCATGGAAGGCCGGGATTTGGCGATATTATCATTTTGATCGTAACAAATAATTCAGTAGAATGGTGCAATATATTAATTAAATTTAATATTTCCCATTACTGAGCGAAGCAAGGCAGTCAATGTTTCCCATCTCGTTCTAACATCATAATTAGCCAATGTGAAACCTCTTTTGAACATATAGGTGCTTGTATGTTGATGTCAAAGCGGAGGAGGGAATGATCAGCTGATCCTAGAGAGGCACATGCTCTTAAATTACTGACCAGGTTCTGTCATTAGACAAGACGAGATCAAGCACATTATTACCTATGGTTCCGATGAGGACTCATTGTGAGAGTGTGTGCGTTTCACACATATTAAGAAAGTTTTGTGGATTCGAGCTGCCCGTTTCATTCCAGGTTTCCCACTAAATGTGATCTCTGGAAATTAAAACCGTCTATCAAAGCGCATTTTTGGTTACAAGCTAATAAATCACTTGCAATCTTAGTTAATTGATTCGACATAACAGCAGTACACTCTGGTGTTTTGTACACTACAAAGCGAATGATGGTCACCTCTATATGCAGATTACAGCACAACACCTCATAAGAACTTCAACCGACTCTTTAAAGATTAGTGAAGGAGAAAGCAATTTAAGTGCAAGCAAAGCAATACCTCCACCCTTTTTAGCACTAAGATCGCAACGAAAAGTTGCATACTTAGAGCAAATGAAGTGGGAAATACAACTTGGCTGCGTCTGGAAAAGAACGTCCCATATACGGTAAACAGCTACGGGTCGACAATCGATTGACAAAAAATCAAGGATGATCCCACTACAATTAGCATCATACACCACTCTAGCTTAAGGAGTTGATTCGGAAGATTCTCTCACACAATGATGACATCAGGTCGCTTTTGCTTTGTATCCGCACAGTAAGGACTACGAATCACATTATTAGTCTGAGTATCTGCCTGAGACTTTTTTGCTTTTGATCTTGATAATTCTACTAACTGTTTAAAAATGTAGCATATTTATCCAGTTATTGTTATGGAATGTCTTGCTCTCCATTTTTTCGAGCACTGTCCATTACAGTTACGGGGAGGAGGCAATGGTGCTGGTAAATACCGTTTATGAGAGCATAAAGGATTACACAACGTCTACTGAGTTATGTGTCACTGCCCTCTCCGTACTACCGTACTCCGTGTGATCTACATATATGTGTCTTCGGTTTATGCTTTAAACAAAACATTAAGGTATTATTTTAGAGCCAACAAAAGAGTAAAGATAAAGATCGGTAGCGAAAAAAAGCGTTTAAGGCGGACATTCTTCTTCTACCGAATATCGTTGAGACTGTTTCAACTGCGCATTTGGCTTATATATAAGTTGAGATGGCCGAGGATGAAAAAATGGGAGGCAATTTGACCATGGACATCGGTTTGAGATGCGGACGACAGTCGGCGCCTTCTCTGACTGCACCACCACACACTCTGGAGCCAACTAGTGGCAAGCATGCAAAATTCGCTCACGTGAATACTCGGTTCCATGCATCTCGCACTGAGCTAATTCGTCCGCAGTCCAGTGCTCTTCACCATCAAAGGACGCAGTTTGAGAATTTGAATACACCTCAGTAATGCAAAAAATATGCAGCAAGGCAAACAACAAAGTCATTGGATATGACCTGCAAAATTTTTTTCTTATTTACGTATGTCGATGATGTTGAGCGTACTCATCCATAAAGAACCCAGTTTATTTTCAGATATCTTCCTCGAACTGATGCAGTTTGTATTTCTGTAACAAATCGCTGCTAAAATGCTTCTCTATTTTTGATAATACATTTACAAGAGCATAGTTGATATTTATTTTATTTTATTTATAGTACGTGGATATTCACGCAGACAGAACCAGTTATCCGAAAAGACAATAAAGGATAAACACAACGAGAAGAACAAAACATGCATGCATGATAGATGATTAGAAATACACCACCCTAATGAATCATCCTTTGATGTACCTGTCAATGAACTTTTTCAGTTGTGAAATGGAACTCGGTAGACCACATTTTTTAGAAAATTTTAGAAACTCCGAACCAGCTCTTTGGGTAAAAAAGAAGGCTCGCAGTCGCGACCTTGCCTTAGGAAAATGAATTTTTATCCTACAACCACGCGTGTTTGAAGAAGATGTTGTGTAAAATTTGTCGGGACGTAAGCTTACTCTTTCAGTGATCATTTTATAAATCACGAGCAAATCATTTCTCTTCCTGCGAAGTAGCAAACTAGAAAGATTGAAAATTTTGTTCCGAACATTTGAAGGTGGAATGGACGTGTAATCATAACCGTAAAGCCGTATCCAAAGCTTTCGAGTGACATTATTCTGCACCGCTTCTAGCCTGGTTTGGCTGCGCTTAGTATGTAGATTGAACACAGTGGTCCCGTATTCGAGTATGGGGCGGACATAAGAAATGTAAGCCAAACTGAGGTGACTAACTGTGTTTGTGGACAAGCCTCTAAATAAACTGTGAATGCCTCTATCTGCCTTACTCTCTATTACTTCGCAATGTTCATCAAACGTAAGTCTAGCGTTTAAAATAAAGCCTAGGTCACGATGTTTAGCGGTTTTATTTATCTGATTTCTATGGAGGTAATAAAAGTAATCGTCTTCTACGCTTCCGAGGTGAAGAAAGTTCGTTTTGGTACTAGAGAGGGGGAGCTTCCAGGTAACAGACCAATCAGCAACTGCAGTAATAGCTGACTGGTGTGCCACACGGTCGTCAGTTTTTTGAATGCTCTTGTAGACTTTGATATCGTCAGCAAACATTTGGCAAGAGATATTAAACGGTCTTATCGAGCTTGGCAAATCAGACGTGTATATAATGAACAAGATGGGAGATAAAACCCCACCTTGAGGTACTCCGCTTGTGGCTGGATAGGCGGAAAACGACTGATTGACCTTGACTTGGACAGACCTACCAGTGATGAAGTTGCTAATCCATTTTACTATCCTAGGATGCAAATTGATATTTTCAAGCTTGAAGATAAGCTTCTTAAAAGGGACTCTATCGAATGCTTTGGAGAAATCGAAGAAAATGACATCAACATTAAGGTTTTGATCAAGTGCTTTTGTCCATTCTTCCAGAGAAACAAGCATCGAAGTCTCAGTTGATCTTCCTGTTCTAAAGCCATGCTGACTATCGGGAATAATGCCGTTGTTTTCTATATGTCTCACTATTGATAGTTTTAAAATTTTTTCAAAAACTCTAGCAAAAATCGACGTTATGCTAATAGGGCGATAGTTCGAGACGTCAGAATAAGGAGGCTTTTTCGGAATGGGTGTAACATAAGCATGCTTCCAACGTGAAGGAACTTCACTATACATGTAGCTGAAGTTAAAGATTAGTGGAGCAACAATCGCAACGGCAGCCTTACGTATAAAATAAGGAGGGATTTCATCGGGTGTAGATGAATAAGACAAAGGCAGATTGCATAGGTGTTTGTAAACGTCTACATCATAAAACAATACTGTGCTGTCTTCGATAGGAGAAACAAACATTTCAGTATCAGTATCATGAATAACATCCCTGCCCCCATTCATGTTATCATTCAAGAATGATTTGTGGAAGTGCTTAGCCAACATAGTCGCACGTTGCTGATATGTTGAAAGAATACCTTGAGCAACATTGGTTTCAGACAAATAAAGCAACAGGAGCAAGGAAAAGCTGGAAAATTCAAACAAAGGTATTCACAAAGGAAAATAATTATTACGAGAATGTCATTTCCGTCGAGAATGGGTTCCATTTACGGGACGCTTTAGTTGGGCTCATTCTAAGCTAGTACTACTTACACAATGAAGGGAAGAAGAGGGGTAGCGATTACGGGCTCTGTCTAGGTTCTGGCGCGGTTCTGAGTTAGCGAATGCTTGGGATTCTACACATTCAACCGATAAAACTAACCACGTCATCTCACGAAGCTGATGAGGATGACACTGTATCACCATACCGCATCATCTGTCGTTCTATTAAAGTGTGAGTTGTTCGAGCTAGCGTCAGAAGCGTCTCCATTCGTCTTTTTCATGTGCCAGAGTGCTTCAATGGATCCTCCATTCTTAAGGGCCACGAAGCGCGTCATATTGTTCGTTTAGAGGTTTCACGAAAAAATCGCCGTCCTCTCTTGTCTTTGTTGTGCGCGATTATCGCATGTCCACTCTGCAGTCGCCAAGACTCTGAGGTGTACGTCAACGCTGAAACAGTAGAGGAGTCGAATAGGTATCCACCGAGTCGGGCGTTCTTTGTCCTCTTCACAACTTCGACACTTTTGGAAGCTTTCCAAGCCGCTTGTTTCCTTCTGCTTATCCTTGGCACTAAGTCTTTAGCCATGTTATCTTCGCGATCCGGATTCACGTAGCTGGAGCATTCAGAGATGTTCGCTCCGATGATCGAGAGTGGGGCATCAGCAACTTGTCTGTTCCTCACGAACATCGTCTTCGTAAGATTCAGCTGCAGTCGAGCGTTCCTACATACACGACCGACGTCGGCCTGAAATTGCTCCGTCTTGCTAACGCTTGGTGTTCAAACACGATGTCGCTAGCGAAGCGAATAAGATGCAGTTGCCGGCCGTCAATCTTCACTCCCATTCGAAATTGCGGATGACGTTTTCGAGGGCGGCGCTGAAGAGCTTCGTGGGTATGGTAGCCCCTTGGCGAACGCCTCTACTCACATTGAAGGCAACGTTGTTATATTAGGTTGAAAAAAAGTCTTTTCACCCTTCGAAAAAAATTACCGTTCTCCTTGTAAACGCACTAGCCAATATTGATAGCTGATTTCGCAATCCTATCACACTTGTCTACCGTTCGCACACGGACATAGGTCAAGACCCTTCTTGTGTTTCATTATCTCCCCCTTCTCTACTCCAGATCTACCTCAGAGCCATTTTCGGCACGTCATTCTTCATGAACTCATTAAAGGATCTACAGCATGTCAGGCAGTATCGATAGACCAAATTAACGATATATATGTATGGCTTGGGATCTATTACTCATCGCAACTGTTACGAATGGTTCGGAAAGTTTTTAAAGGGGAATTATTCACTCGAAGGCAAGGCACGGTCAGGAAGGCCAACTGAATTGAACGAGACTGAACTACTCCATCTTCTTCGTATCGATAGTAGGCAGACGACACGCCATCTGGCAGAGAAGCTCGAAGTGTCTCATAGGGTAGTGGGAATCCATCTGAAGAATCTCGGCTTTGTATGGAAATTCGGAGCTCGGATTCGACATGCCCTGTTAGACACTCAGAAAGGTCAGCGGCTCTCCATCGCTGCTTCTGTTCTGTCCAGACACGAAAGAAGATCGTTCCTGCCGCATATTGTGATAGGCGATGGGTTCTGTGTTCTGTATGCCAAATTCCGAAGAAAAAGGCAATGGGAACAAAAAGGAGAGAAAGCCTGATCTCAAGCCCAAGGCTCACGAAAGGAAGATTCTCTTGAGTGTTTGGTGGGATATCAGAGGAGTGATTTACTGGGAAACTCTCAGAAGTGGAGAGACACTTACTGCTACCACATACAGTGGCCAAATCCACAAAGTCGCTGCAGCTGTCTGAGAAAAGAAGCCTGAGAAGTCAAAGGTGACGATCCTACATGACAATGCAAAACCACCTGTTGCAAGGCTTACAAGAGAAACAACAGAGGAGCTGGGCTGGGAAGTAATGCCACATCCATCGAATAGCCCTGACCTCGCCCCTACCGACTACCTTCTATTCCATGCTCTCAAGCAAGAAATTGGAGAGAAATGTCTTGAAACGGACGAAGACCTCAAAAATTGGATTCAGCGGTGGTTCGACTCCAGAACTGTCTTTAAAAGTCTTTTACGCGAGAGGAATTGAAAAATTACCAAGTCTTTAGAGACGCGTAGTGGAACAAAATGGAGTTTATCTCAAATGATTTGACTTTGCAGTTGTGAAGTAATAAATCTTTGAAAAAAATAAAAAGACTTTTTTCCAACCTAATAGAATGGTGAGATCCTTGCCCTAAACGCAACCTGTGTAGAAGTTTTGAAGAAGGGTGACATCGCATGAAAAGAATTGCTTAAAAGTGCATAGGTTTCTGTAACATTGTGCCTGTTACTACAAGACAATAAAAAAGTTCCTAAATTTCAGCTAGGGGAACAAAAGGAGCAGTCAGCACTTTTTGTAGAATTTTTAAATAAGAACAGTGCAGCGCAGAAGGATCATAAGGAACGCTGTCCAAAAGTTATGAATAAGCAATGCTACAGCACACTTCGTCTCGCGTGAACAGCATTCGTGCATGTTTTATAGGCGCTGTATATCTTAGCGTTCCCAATTAAGAGCGCTTGAAACCGTCGAAGTTCTGGGTTATTCGGCCCACAAATGGATGAAGAGGAGTGTTTCAGACGTTTGCACAACAAATGGGAAGTTACCGGAGACAACAGCGATCAAACTCTTTTACTATTCGAATAGCAAAACGGTCCAAAAGCCTTATCAATTCTTTAATGCTGTGCGAATCATCTCAAAAAATTCGAGGAGTCCTCAGAAAAGTCAATCTTGACCACAGAGGGTTATTTCCCTATGGAATGGCTTACCACTGTCCGTGGTTAATTCAGGTTCTGTTTCCTCTTTTCGTGAGAAGGTCAAGAATAACATGATAAGTCAGGGCTGGTTTTAATTTATTTCAGGTTCCGCTTCTCGGATGTTCTTACTCGAGTTCTTGTTAGCTTTGTCGTTTTGCTCTCTTGTTACTAAAATTTATACATTTTTCATTTTGGCACTCTCCACATAAGAAAACCCTGATAGATAACATTGAGCAAGTTCAGAAGAGTTTCACCTATAGGTGGTTCGTTCCTTGTCAGGACTGTTGATGAATGGAATAAATTCGATGCTAATCTCTTCAGGTGGAAGCGATCATGTTCATTTCAGGAGCACATAATCGATTACTTCCAGAGAAGACTCTTATAACCATTCTCAACTACGCCACATGCGATCCGGACTTGTATTTCTTACTCTTCTTCCCTTCCACCGATCCTACTGTTGGGCTCGCTAAGTGAACCGCCTAGATCATGATATAGTGCCATGTTGGATGTTTAGCCTTCGACTAGTCTATACAGTGACTTTGCAGGGCGGACTGTGTTTATTTTTCGCACTTGTGTTTATTTTTCGAACTTGTTTTAAGACTCTGCTTAGTCTGAGTTGAGCCCAGGGATTGCATTTATTATTTAGAGCACATATGACTGAATCCAGTTATTTCGCATCTCTCTCCTCTTATACGTGAACTCATCTTTTTTTCCAGTAGTATCATGCAATTTACTATGTGCTGAATGGTAGGCTGGATGGCAAAGAAGACAAGGCACTAGCATACTCCGAAAACTTTTATCTCCGTACCAATCGTAGCGGTTTTATTGTCAACCAGTCTTAAGTTATAGAAGCAACGAAGGCTGTCACTGAAAGAAGCACTGCCTCGCCTAAGTTCGAAAGGCTTTATCCTTCGCTTAGGTGTGACCTGCCGAGAATGTTGCTCGAAAGTGGTGCGAATTAACAAAATTCTTTCAAGCCATGCTATAACTTGGCTGGTTATGCAAAACCGCTTCATTCTATGCTGTTTCGCTTTTTAATATAAAGCGCTTATTTGCCCTCCAATAGTACGTTCACACACAGTCAATTGTAGTAGCCTTTAAATGAGGATAAAAGATAGCATATCTTCTCAAAACCTTGCATGGTTTCTACGAACTCGGTAGCTAAACGCTGATGAAGAATTAAAATAAATCATGGGCCTTTCTCAGCTAACAGAAGACTTGCTTCTAATATAACGTACGCCTTCATTTGCTTTCATTATTTGGTGCATAGCCAATCATAGTGTTTGTTACATGTTTTGTTTGTCGACCTCCTTCGTGTGTTGGCCTAAATAAATAAATAAATCTGTTTGAATTATTGGGTACTAGTTGATGTGTAGTGCTTAATAGTATCATATTTGTTCTCATTGTTCTCGTCATTCTGGGAAAGCAGCTCGCTTTCGGGTTCTTCTAGTATCCTACAATACCGGCCTTAGTTTTTGGTCTTTGGCCGGAAAATCGAAAGAAAAAAACGCCTTTTCCGCCTCTTTCCTGTAGCACTCTTCAAATTGAGCGCATTGTAAATTGAAACACATATTCGTGATAAGCACCAAGCCCTCTTCCAGATGATCTTCAAAGCGCCTAAAGAGCGCCCGAAAAACACTTCTATGGCCTAATTTCTGTCTAGGGCGGCTGGACCCTTCCCTCGCGGGAGAAAATTACACCCACAGCTCCTATGTAGCAAGCATAGAACGCTTGGATGACCGCTTGATGAAGATTGTGATGCCACGATGCCAGTTCTTTTCTCCGCAGACAGGTTGTTCCGAGCAAACCAAGGAGGAGTTCTGGTCCCTGCTTGATGAGAAGACAGCGGAAGTGCCGTCAGAAGATATGATTGTTGTGGCAGGTGACCTTAATAGTCACGTTTGAGCAGCGAAAGACGGTTACAGCTGTCATGGTGGTTTTGGCTATGGGCCACGCAACGCCGATGGTGAGCGTAAACTTGAGTACGCAGACTCACACGACCTCACCATCGTGAATACCAAATTTCGAAAGCGTGACTTCCACCTCATCTCGTTTTATAGCGGGAACGCCAAAACGCAGGTTGACTATGTCCTTGTTAGGCGTCGCGACCAGGGCCTTGTCACAGACGCGAAGACCGTGCGTTACGAGAGGGACATGCAAACCGTCCACTGATCTGCTCGCTGAAGATCACATCTTCGAGGTGTAAACATGCCAAGCGATGCGGGTCGGCTAGAATCAAATTTTGGCGACTGAATTAAAAGGAAGCGGCAGTTATTTCTCGCATTCGGTTGCCGACGGTGACAACTGTCGACGAAACCTGCAAGGGTGCTACCGATGCGATAACCCGCGCTGCACGCCTCGAGCTCGGCACAACGAAGCATGGACGAGGCTGGGTCGACGAGCAGGCATGGCTGTGGATGATGATGTCAGAGGGAAAGTCAGAGAAGAGAAACTGCTCTATCACGTATTCATCGGTGATAGAACAGTCCATAATTGGCGGAATTATCGAGAAGCGACAAAGAAGGCAGCCGACTTGCGAAAGCTCGCTGTCGCCAAGCAGAAGACATCGCGAAGTTTTTTGGCATTAGCGACGACAGCGGACGTCTTCTGGTGGATCGTAAGAGGGCTGTGAAGCGATGGTAAGACTACCTCAAGGAAATCTTGAATGTTGGATTTGACCATCCTGCTATTCCTTTTGCATTCCGTGTATACGGTCCCGTTCAGAAGATCACAGTGAGCGAAACCGGAGCAGCCCTGAAGAGGATGAAATCTGGCAAAGCCACTGGTCCTGATGACCAGTGGCCGAGCTGTGAAAGTCGAAGGGCTGGTGCCCTACTGACTGGCTGGCAGAGTTTATCAATCAGATTGTTGCTGAAAAGGAAGTGCCTGAAAGTTGGCAGCAAAGCACGACCATCCCGATTTGGAAGAAGAAGGGCAGTCCTGCGGACTGCGCTAGTTGCCGTCTAATTCGCCTTCTTTCGCACATCATGAAAATTTCTGAGCGAATTGTCGATGGACGTATCCGGAATGTCGTCCAGCTTTCCACGAATCGGTATGGTTTCGTCTCTGGCTGTGGCACTGTTGATGCCATTCACGCTGTTCGTCTTTTGCTAGGGAAGCACCGCGAGAAACAGAAACCGGTGCATTTTGCCTTCCTGGACTTGGAGAAGGCATTCGACCGCGTTCCGCGAGATGTTATATGGTACGCGATCTGAGAACATGGTATTCCTAAAGAGCTTATAGAGTGGGTGCGCATTCTGTACTCTTCCCCAAAGAGTCAAGTGCGAGCGCCAGCGGGCACCTCGCCGGAATTTCCCATCTCTGTAAGGGTGCATCAGGGATCTGCGCTATCCCCACTGCTCTTCGTCGTCGTGATAGATGCAATCTCACGAGGTCTCCAAATGGCGGCACCTTGGACGCTGCTGCGCTGACGACGTCATGCTTGCATGTGAAGACAAAAGCGTACTCGAGCGACAGGCACATGCGCGGTGCGATCGCTTGGCATTGTTCGTTCTCAAGCTAAACGTCAAAAAGACGGAGTACTTGAGGACGGATGTGAGCGAGCACGTATCTATTAAGATCAATAGTACTGAGCTCTTATGGTCAACAGTGGAAATTGAAAGCCGTCTCAGTGTAGTGGAAACGAAATGCTATGGTGGACGGCTGAAGTCACGCGTGTGGACCGCGTTCGCAACGACGCCATACGGCACAGGTTCGGTATCGCCTCGATAGCCGAGAAGCTGCGCGAAGCTCGTCTTCGATGATACGGCATTGTGCTTCGCGCTAACGACGACACCGTCCGTTAGATTGGCCTGAACATTGAGGTCCCTGGAAAGCGGCCCAGGAGACGCCCGAATACGTTGCAGTTGGACTTAAAGATGGCAGGTGTGCCACCTGATAAGCGGGACAGACGCTAATGAAAATGATGAGCTCCTAAGTAAGTAGTAATGAAAGAGGAGATTCAGCTTATTAAAGCTTATTTTCTAACTTAGGTATAATAACACATGGTTTTCTGGATTCCATAGCTTATTGCAGTCACAATAATGTAATTTTTTAAAGGATCCGATAATTTAATTGCCATTGTTTTCAGAAAATGTGCTCACTTTGGACGACTCTAATTTTTGGAACAACAAATTTATGTGTACGTATACTCATTTGTCCCGCTAAACGTTGTAGTTGAAATCAAGCTGCGATGTCAGAACCTTTAGGGTTGAAAACGTTAGTTGTACGCTGGCAAAGTTGCTCACAAAACACTTCTTTGCCGTTGTCCGCACACTTTTCGCATGATTAAAATGGACACAAAATCGTTTCTTTGAAGAAAGAAACATGGATATTTGGAGGCCTATTAAAACACCTTACTCTCTTGCATAGGTGAGATTTCGACTAGGCTGGAAGACATTTTGGCCACACAGTTACGAAGAAACTCACTCCAAATGCTAACTGAGTGTCATCTAAAAAATTGTTCAAAAACGGAGAAATAGCATTCCGCATTCCCCAATTAATTTTGACGTGAAAGATGATTCGATTTTAAATTTTCCTTTGTTTGCAGTGGTTTATTGCGACTGGAATGTTCAACAGCCTGGTCGCGAAACAGATTAGTTCCGCAGCCAGTCCAGTCTCCTGTCTCTGCGACCACTCGCGCCATCTGAGGACGCCGTAAATTGCCTAACCAGAGTCTTCACACTTCCAGTGCTGCGGCGCCATGTTGATCCTCCGAAACACCGGAGAAGTGGTGTAGTTCAGCATATAGTTTTTTCCATATCATAACATTCATTTCAGTTTTATTCATTTTGTTTCACATTTTTACGAATATTTTGTGCACTATTAGGGGGGGGGGCAAAAGTAATGAGACAAAATGAAAAAATTTTTTTATCTCCTTATAACTCAATTACAACTCAACGATGCTGAGGAATGTATTTGCCATTAAGGGCAATGACCTTGCTGCCATCGCTCAGTCAACTTCCTGATCCCATCCTTACAGAACTGCTTGAGCCACGTGTTGATCAACTGCTCGATATGGTTGTCAAGGACTGCTTGGGTTCTTGTGTCCCTTCCGACTAGGAAGTCCTGTAGGCTCAAGTAGTAGTGGTAGTTGCATGGAGAGATGTTCAGCGAATACGGTGGCTGAGGCATGTGAACGTAGCCCAGCTGGCCAAGCCTATCCGTGGTTACTTGTTCCCGAGGGGGTGCGGCGTTGTCGAAGAGGAGAACCTTCTTGAAGCGCTGCGAATGAATAAGAGCGAGTCGCCGGCCCATCTCCTCTATTTCGTTCACCATGGCCTTGTAGTTCATCGCGGTGCTCTTGGGAGACAGCCTCCGGTAAACCGATCCATGGGCGCAGACCCAAAAGCTCCAAAGATGCTTCTCGCCGTGAACATTCCGCCGAACGAAGGTCGGTAACAGGTCACCAGGCCTCACCCAGACTCGCTGCTTGGCAGGGTTAAGGTAGAAGACGTACTTCTCATCTTGCGTGAATATTGAGCCCAGGCTGCTCGGGGTTGGGAATTGGGGGAGATTTGCGCGACACAGGTCGACTCGTCAGACTGGGGTTTCGGCATGAGACAGGCTGGGGTTTTTGCAGCTTTCATCCAGTTTGGATGACATGAAGCATTCCCTAGGTTGGCACCTAGAATTTTGGTTCTACAACAACTTACCATGTAATCTCCTAATTGACAATTTGACTGCGTATTTACCCTACACAATGACTTCCGGTGGCCATCCGATGGACAAATCAGTCTTTTGCCCTTCTCGTGCAAGCCTGGTACAGTTGATCAGGTGAACATAGCAGACGGGTAGAATCTTTGTTCTACTCATCAGGGGTTCAAATACGGTTCCTGCCGCATCGTCTTCTGCCCTCCTCTTCCTTGTCCCTCGTTCTTCTTCTCCTTCGACTTCCTTCTTCAACCTCTCCTATCTTCTTGCGGCCACCTCCGCTAACAGGTACCAATTCACAAACCTCGTAAGAATGGAATACTTAAATGGCCTGGGCAGAAAAGTCAACACAAAAACCTTGAATTGGAATGCAGCGACAGCCGGCACCTCTTCCGAACGCTGCTACTGCCCGAAGACTCTCCAAAAACTTCAAAAAATATGCTGGATAAAATCCTAAAATTCGTCAGCTATTACTGTTCCGAGACAACGTGTTTTCTATAGTAAAATCCTAGTGGGTCAAGCCCATGGACTGCTTCCGCTACCTGGTATTTGCTGCTACACGCTGTTCACTTGCGATGAAATCTCCGTCGCTAGGCTCGAACCCTCGTCTTCGGTTTTCCGGGCAGTATACTAACCCTTGAACCACGCCGCTGCACACCACCTGCCCGTGATGTTAGAATGGAACCAACCAACATATTACCAATGGCAGTGTGTTCTATACCAGATCGAAGAAAAATCACTGCCCTCCTTCCAAACTACAAATGTTATCCAAATATAGAGGTGGAAATTTCAACTGCGTAAAAAATGTAATAAACTACTCTTGAAAAACAATTCTTTCCGCCATTGGATGTCACATATTCTACGTCCACATTGCTTGTAATGCATGTGCAGATTGTTTTAAATTGACGATTGATGAATGGTCATCACAAGTTTGCGGACTCATGCTACAGCACCTTTCCATTTCCTCGCCTTTAGTCAGTGTACGATGTATAATACCACCTGGCTTCTTGTACACACGTGATGTATGATGACATAAAGGACGCGCTATTATAGCGGTCCCCACTCTTCAGTCTCTTAGCGCCGAGATTTGTTCTGACTGAAGTATTTGGGATCTAGGCTGTCGAACAAATATAAAATAGGAAGCTTGCATTTCCCTCTTGGCAGCCTCGAATTCTTTGCCTAGGTAGTTTCTCGCCTTAGGCGAGCCTTCGCCGACCGAATAGCTAGAAATATTATTGATTGATTGATTGATTGTAGAAGCTAGAATTTGAAAATAGAAAACGTTCTGCCCTTAGACTAATTGATTATGCGTTGTAGTTAATAATAGTGGAAGGGCACAACAGCACAAAAGATTTCTTTTTGAGTTTTTCTTCAAACAAAACCAAAAATAGTTTTGGACTTCTTTTTTCTTCTCCTTATTTCTTTTGCCTCCTTCCTGCCTTCTTTTTTTTCTTAACTTTCTTTTTAAGCTCCTTGTCCGCTTTCCAAATTTGTTTAGGCTTTTCCTACTCTAAACAACTTCTTCCTCTCAGCCGTAGGGCCTATGCACCATATGCGATCTTTTGACGGGGTTAAGGAGTGACAGCTCAGGGAGAATAATCTCCAAAATACCCCTACTGGATATTACAACAATTCCTACTTTAATGTGGTACATAGGGCCAAGCACTCACCCTTGCCCAATCGTCCTCAGCTATTCCGTATAGAATAAACAGTCGCCCGAGCTGCCAGAAAGTTCCGTCGTCGTCGCTGAAAGCGAATAAGCCGATTAAGCAGGAGTCGATACAGCGGGTGCCGTCCAGCAGTCGAAGAAGTCGTTCATCGAGTTCATCGAGTTCATCGAGTTGTGGGCTTTTCGAAATTCGACGCCCACCGCCGCACCGTCACCATTCCACCCGGGACCTTCTTAGTTGTTCGAACTTCCTTCTTTCAAATTTGGGTTAAGGCACTTTTTCTCCCTCGTCGTGCGTCGTTGCAGATTCCATTGTCACTCCATTTTGCCTTTTATTTTTTTGGTAAAAAACTCAACAATTGTTAAATAGTTCGCGCTTGTCGTGACACCGAGTCAAGAATCCAAATTGGAGAGCATCGGAAAGCCTGCACGTCCTCCGACTGCTCTACCACGAGCCCACATATATAGTACGTAACGTAAGTATTGGTGGTCAGTCAAAGGTCGCGTGTTATACATCAGATTTCCTATTTTGTATTTGTTCGACAGCCTAGATCCCAAATAGTTCAGTCAGAACAAATCTCGGCTCTAAGAGACTGAAGAGTGGGGACCGCTATAATAGCGCGTCCTTTATTCAGCATACATCACGTGTGTAGAAGAAGCCAGGTGGTATTATATATCGCACACTGACTACAGGCGAGAAATTGGAAAGGTGCTGTAGCATGAGTCCACAAACTTGTGATGACCATTCATCAATCGTCAATTTAATATAATCTGCACATGCATTACAGGCAGTGTGGACTAGAATATGTGACATCCAATGGCGGAAAGAATTGTTTTTCAAGAGTAGTTTATTACATTTTTTACGCAGTTGAAATTTCCACCTCTATATTTGGATAACATGTTGTAGTTTGGAAGGAGGGCAGTGATTTTTCTTCGATCTGGTATAGAACACACAGCATTGGTAATAAGTTGGTTGGTCCCATTCTAACATCACGGGCAGGTGGTGTGCAGCGGCGGGGTTCAAGGGTTAGTATACTGCCCGGAAAACCGAAGACGAGTGTTCGCGACGGAGATTTCATCACAAGTAAACAGCGTGTAACAGCAAATACCAGGTAGCGGAAGCAGTCCGTTGTCTCGGAACAGTAATAGCTGACGAAGGATTCTATCCAGCATATTTTTTGAAGTTTTTAAAGAGTCTTCGGGCAGCAGAACGAGGGATAAGGAAGAGGAGGGCAGAAGACGATGCGGCAGGAACCCTATATGAACCCCTGATGAGTAGAACAAAGATTGTACCCGTCTGCTATGTTCACCTGATCAACTGTACGAGGCTTGCACGAGAAGGACAAAAGACTGATTTGTCCATCGGACGGCCACCGGAAGTAATTGTGTAGGATAAATACGCAGTCAAATTGCCAATTAGGAGATTACATGGTAAGTTGTTGTAGAACCAAAATTCTAGGTGCCAACCTAGGGAATGCTTCATGTCATCCAAACTGGATGAAAGCTGTGAATTTCATCTAAATCGAGACAAAATTCTAGTCGGAAAGTGCGGCGGTTGGTGTAGGAACTTAAAGCTTTCCGAGATGCGCCACGCACTATCCCCGCATTACTTAGCTCCCCTATGCATCGCCATGCGCTCAAAAATGCAAATTAAAGGATGAAAGTCGAATTTTTAACCTATGCGAAAAATTGAGTTGAAAAAGAAATAAAGCAAATAATAGTGCACAAAATATTCGTAAAAATGTGAAACAAAATGAATAAAACTGAAATGAATGTTATGATATGGAAAAAACTATATGCTGAACTACACCACTTCTCCGGTGCTTCGGAGGATCAACATGGCGCCGCGGCACTGGAAGTGTGAAGAATCTGATTAGGCGATTTACGACGTCCTTAGATGGCGCGAGTGGTCACAGAGGCAGGAGATGGACTGGCTCCGGAACTATTCTGGGTCCCGACCAGGGCTATTGAACATTTCAGTCGTAGTAAACCGCTACAAACAAACGAAAATCTAAAATCGAACCATCTTTCAAGTAAGAATTAACTGGGAAATTGTCGCATATCGCGACCTTCGCAGCCCTCGATCCTCTGCGGGGCTCACAGCGCGCTCCGATGAGGCGCCCATCGCGCGGCCCGCCCCCGCCACTGCCGTATCGATCGCGGGCGCAGCGCGCTCAGAGTTGGCACTTCAGTCTACTCCGACGGGGGCGCGCCTTTGAGGCGTCGCCAGTTCACCACCTTCCTCCTACTCACGAGGAAGGTAAAGAGGTCACCGTGGAGTTTCTCAAAGCGACCTATATGGTGTTGTAGGGCGTTGTCTGGGAAGCACCATAGTGGTTTCCAAATTTCCTGCGGACCTCTGGGTAGGTCAAAAATGGCAAAAAAACTGTACCGCTTCAGTGCGGTCCGATAACTGACGCCTGGAATACCCTTGTCGTGCCCACAAATAGTCCTACAAAAGGTTTGGAGCTTTAATCGCTGCTAGAACCTAGGAATTGATTAATTCCTAATTGAAGCGAGACGGCGCATTCACGGGAGGCGCGAACCACTGCGGCGCAAGCGGCTGGGTGGCCGAGTGGTTAGAGCGGCTGACTTGCGGGAGGGAAGTCGAGGGTTCGATTCCGGCGGTGTGGTTTCTGCATTGCTGGGCGCACATCTTGCGTTTTTGTCACCGTAAAGTGCTTTTCTGTCACGACTAGGTGTCATATTCGATTTCCAACCCTGATTTCAACCTTCTGTGATACGATTTTACTTCAAAACACAAGTCACGCTAATTAATATGCAATAAACTGTTTAACAGTTGTGGTAACGTTCTATAAAACACGTGAAGCAAAGCAGCTTCTAACACCAGCAGCAGCGGATAAATGCCAAGGTGAGCAGCAGGGAGCTTCCTGCCAGGACGTGTCCACAGGCGCTTCATCGAATCGCTGTCCGCCGGTGTTGAGAAGTGCCCCGGATGCGTGTCCACATATCCAGCTGCCACCCACGCGTGCGCAAAGCACCTTCGGAATACCGGAGCGCAGAATTGCCTATGCGTCTGACTGACCACCTGCAAGGACGGGTGCCTTGAAAATTGCCCCAAAAATTTAAACATCAAGTGAGTTGGTCCGAAGCGATTCACGATTACCTTTAAAGTATTGACTCTTGAGAAGCAGTTCAAATCCGGACGGAAGCGGAGCACATGTTCATGAATTCGCCGGATGATGGATTTTCCCGGAGGCTAGTGGATCGTTTCCTCAATGCGATCACTGGTCGGCACGAAACCTTCTTATAGTGGCAGGAACGTGTCACAGAAGGTTGAAATCAGGGTTGGAAATCGAATGTGACACCTAGTCGTGACAGAAAAACACTTTACGGTGCCAAAAGCAATGATGTGCGCCCAGCAATGCAAAAACCACACCGCCGGAGTAGAACCCTCGACTTCCCTCCCGCAGGTCCGCCACGCTAGCCACTCGGCCATCCAGTCGCTTTAGCCCTAGTGGCGCGCGCCTCTCGTGAATGCACCATCTCGCTTCAATTAGGAATTAACCAATTCCTAGGTTCTAGCAATGATTGAAGCTCCAAACCTTTTGCAGAACTATTTGTGGGCACGACAAGGGTATTCCAGGCGTCGGTTTTGCGTTATCGGCCCGCACTGAAGCGGTACAGTTTTTTGCCATTTTTGACCTACCCAGAGGTCCGCAGGAAATTTGGAAACCACTGTGGTGCTTCCCAGACAACGCCCTACAACCCTATATAGGTCGCTTTGAGAAACTCCACCGTGACCTCTTTGACCTTCCTCGTCAGTTCAGCCGGAGCCAGCCTGCGAGGCCTGGCCACATCTTCGTCGTCTCACTTCACCGCATCGACTGCAGGCCGGATTTAGGACGACCCTTCCAAGAAGAGTTGTCAGGGCTGAGGGCGCGGAGTAGTTACTACAGTGAAGCGCCCGGCCTGTTTGCGTCTCTAACCTCTCTCTCGTCACTCCACTCTGCCGGCTATACCCTCTATCACCTATTGCGTAATCGACTATCTTCTATATTTTACTACGTCGGCATCATGGTGTGTAATAAATCTGTCCTGGTCCTTGGTGTGCCTATCGAGGGAGTGCGGTGAGTCCGTTTGTATCTCAAAATCATTCTGTATTATCGGTATTGCTGTGTGTTATTGTTGGGTTGCTGGTCAATGCCTGTGAAGCCCCTCGCGGGGTCCGTGTAGAGGAGCAGGGTCTTGGCCTCTGCATGGACGTCGCGAGAGCAGTGTCGTCATGATCCAGGCAGGCAATTCATATATCAGATAGTGTCTTCCCACGATAACATGATGGCTGAAGCCCAGGGCTGAGCCAGTTCAGGAGGGAGTGAAAGGACCGACCCGGGAATCCCTACTTCGGAAGTGGCACTTCAGGGCATGCCACCAATTCACCTCCCGGGTACTAGGCCTCGGCAGCTTCGGGTGTCCCATGGGGCAGATTGGTGTCCCATGTGTTAACGGCACAACTGCTGCACTGGGGCTATCGACTTGCGACAGGAATGCACACGTAGACTATTTCTCCGTTTTTAAACAATTTTTTAAATGACACTCCGTTAGCGTTTGAGTGAGTTTGCTTCGTAACTGCGTGGCCAAAATGTCTTCCAGCCTAATCGAAATCTCACCTATGCAAGAGAGTAAGGTGTTTTCATAGGCCTCCAAATATCTATATTTCTTTCTTCAAGGAAACGATTTTGTCTCCACTTTAATCATGCGAAAAATGTGCGGCTAACGGCAAAGAAGTGTCTTATGGGCAACTTTGCCAGCGCATAATTAACGTTTTCAACCCCTCACATCACAGCTTGATTTCAACTACAAGGTTTAGCGGGACAAATGAACATAAGTACACAAAAATTTGATGCAGTGTTTTTCCAAAATTAGAGCCCTCCAAACTTAGCACATTTTCTGAAAACAATGCCGATTAAAATATCGAGTCCTTTAAAAAACACGCCATTGTGACTGCAATAAACTATGGAATCCAGGAAACTATGTGTTACTATATATAAGCTAGAAAATAAGCTTTAATAGGCTGAATCTCCTCCTTCATTAGCTAGTTAGGAACTGTGGGCGTAATTATCTCCCGCGAGGTTAAGCGCGTTAAGCCGCGCCAGTCAGTAATTAGGTAACAGAAGTATTTTTCAGGCGCTCGCTAGGTGCTTTGCAGCTCATCGGGAAGAGGTCTCGGTGCTGATCATGAATATGTGTTTCAATTTACAATGCGTACAATTTGAAGAGCGCTACAGAAAAGCGGCGGAAAAGGCGGTTTTTTTTTCGCTCTTCCGCACAAAGACCAAAAGTTAAGGCCGATATTGTAATTTATCTAAGTTTGACATGTAGGTAACGTAATATTGGTGAGGCAGTTGTAGTTGTGGAGTCTAGATGTCGTTTTTCTTTTAGCGCACGATCACTATATCGCTATTACTAGGTGCCAATTAATGGTTATTTGACTATAGAACTATCACGTTTAAAAAAGAAAAGGAAATTCCTTTGTTATTATATTAGGCACAGTTTTAATGGTCAACCGGTTTTGGCTATAGAGGTGACAAATGCTGGCAATAAAGGAAGCATGGTCTCGCCTAGGTACGTAAGGCCACAGCTGGGCGCTTAGGTGTTAGCCAGCAAGAATGTTGCTAGAGAGTAGTTTGAGCCAATCAACCACAATGTAACTGGGCTAGCTAAAATTGTACCTTTTCTTTCTGTCTTCTATTTATTGCTGCACTACCTTATAGCACTGTTTCTATAGTCTACCCATAGGTGGCTAAGTCTGCATAGGCACCAGCATCACTAGCCGGCTTGGCACCAGCAGCGGGGCTACTGTATTTGAGCTCAGACGCAGCATACTTATTCCACTTCCTTTTGATATGATTGCATGTTCTGGTTGTAACAAACACAGCTTCTTGTCTCTAAGCTGCTCTCTGCGCTTCCAATTTGGAGCCTTTTGCTTATTGCAACCTTTTTTAATCTAGAAAAGAAGAAAGCCGACGACTTTACCAGAATTTTCCGCAGTGAATGCTTGCTTGTTCTTATTTTTTGCCCTCTGTTCCTCGACCGTCTTGTTCAGCTTATGCTGCTCCTTTCTCAGTTGAGTTTGGATTTTGGTCACCCAGCTGTTATTATTGATTGTCGATTTTTTCACGAATTCTCATGGTTTGGAGGTCTCATTTTAAAGGTTACTGTTAGCACGCTATACAGTAAATAAATTTTTAAAAAATCATAAGAATGACAATGGGCTTGCAAGGCGATCTCTGCTGGCATATCAACGTAGCGCTATTTTTTCTCAATTTTTTCTCGAACTGAAGTTTGAAGAAATTTCAGTGCTCAAAATGATAAGAAGCGCTGGGCAACATCTGAAGAAGCTGCGGAATAGGAGGAAGAGGACGCTCTAATGTGCATGTTGAAGATTAAGGCCGTAAAGCATAGCATCAAAGGATTTCATCTTACAATTTCATCCTTGTTAGGATGAAAATCGACGCTAGTCAATCCTTTGATGGGTGCGCCACGCATCCTACCTCCATCTGGGATGTCGAGGAGGCAGCTTGAAGGCTTTTTAACCCTTGACATGAAGCCTATAGCCCTTGTTGGTGTCAGCCGCTAATCCATTGCAAAAACTCGAATCTGATTATAGTATTGTACTGCGCACCTAAAATCATACAGGAAAGGCATTCCTTGACTAGGGTCACAACTTGGGAACTGTGAAGCCGTGCATGTTTATCGTGGAGTGGTGGTCATTAAGAAGTTCTAGCACGGCCTGCAGAGCGTCGTCATTCGACAAGTTTGTGTACAAGGCAGAGATGTCGAATGACTCATCTATATGATTCCTTCTGAAGGTCACATACTTTAGTTTGTCAAGGAGCATGCTTGTGTTTATGAGGTCAGCCGGTATGTATTGAAGCAGTTGAGGTTTAGCAGTCGCGATAGGATCAGCTGACTTTAATTCGGAAAGCTTACCTAGAACGTCCACATTACTGTGAGGCCTACTGGAGCGCTTTCAGCCGATTAGCGAAGTCTTTTTTCATGAATATAGAGCTATCTCATGAGCGGATGGAAACATCCGCAACATGTAACATGTAAGTCAATGAAGTAGTTTTTAAAAGCGCTTGTCTCTGACATGTTTAAAGAAACCATTCGATGAGAATCACTAGTACGCAGTTTGTTTTTGGTTATGGTCATTTTGAAAGCTTCAAATTATGTGCCGTTGTAATGAATGAAATGGTGGAAAAGTCGTGGAATCTAGTACGAAAACAAAAGATGATAAAAATGCTTTTCAAACTCTACGCAGCTATGCGAGTCCAGAGGTTATCTCAGCTCTCAATTATAATCACCGGATTGGCCCCAAGTTGCGTAGGTTCACAGCCAAGCATGCTATTAGACTGTATGAGACAAGTATTTAGGTTGGAGGCCTCTCCTTCACTACATGATACACACTAGTAAAGAAAGTTTATGCACACAAGCAATCGGAATGAGTCGATGACAATTACACCAGATACTGCGTGATATGACAGTTATCAAAATTTGCTGGGGTTGGACAGAATAGACTATGGCGATACGAATTGATTGCGATGGTTGACGTTGATGATAGTGATGCTGGCTACTAGTGAGGAAGATTGCATTGGAATCACCGTGAATATGCGGCGCGGCGACACAGGAACCACGGGGAAATCTTTGGGAATTAGTCCGCCTAACTCCCGAACGACGAGCGACTCCTTGTTAGCGGCAGACACCTTCGCGGAACAGGGGAATTCCAGCCGCTTAGGACGTAGCACGGAAAAAGACTCGCTGTTAGGATGGAGCACGAAGAAATCCTCAGCTCCAATCAACAGAGTATAAAACAGCAAAGCAACTTACGCGCGGAAACACGGGGATAAACTAAACGGGAGAGGAAAGTAGCTTAGAAACTAACAAAACAACCCTCACAAGTAAATGAGCAGGAAGTAATGTAATTAAATGTGCCGGTTGATATGCTGTCACAAGACGTGATCACTTGCAGATAGGGAACCTCTGTAAGAGCTCTACTCTTGGGTTGATCAGCTTATCGAAATCGAAACCGCCAGTAATATGAGGGTATAAGAGTAAATCTTGGCGCCTCTCTCGAACCCACAGCACAGCAGCCACCTTCTCTCCCTTGTGTACAACACAGGCACCATGGTAGCTGTTTTCGTCCTGCAATCACTTCCAGAAGTCTGTTAGACGTTTTGGAGATGAGACGGTCGTTGCGGTCTGGGGTTGTTGGTCAACATCATGAGCGCTACCCATTCGTTTCTACACAACTAACATTTCCTCGTCATGTTGGACACTCTTCTTAGCAAGCTCGACCGTTTTACATTCAAAACAAACATGTTCCAAATCAAAACAAGCCAATAAGATTATGCGAGAGGCTCTCGAGACGACTAGATTAAGTTTTGTTTAGCAAAAATTTAGTAATGCTTCCCTTCATTTTTCTACTTTAACTTTCCCATTAAATGAAGACACTGTTTGATGTTTTCTGTTGTTATATAAGATCATGAAAAATCTATTAATTTTCAAGAGAGAATAAGGACAATTATTATTTAATTGATTAAAAATTAATTGATTTATTGGTTCTTTTAAAATACAAGAAGGTAGCAACTTTGCAAAGCATCGAAAGAAAAACTCGCGCAATGTGCTTGTCCAACTTGAGGCGTTTTTCATTTGATTGATAGTGCAAAATCCTGCTTACTTGAAGCTGCAAAGAGAAAATACGCGTGTTCTTCTTAAATGGTTCTATTCCTAGCAAGTGTGTGTGTCCTTAGCAAGTGTGTAGTCCAGGCAAACAGAATTTTTGCTATTAATAAAAGAAAAATAGTCCTAGATTTTTTGATTTACTTATTGATTTATTATTGACAAGTGCTCCGACACGCATGTCGGCGTGTCTCGCCCTTGCGCGCTTCGCGCGACCTTAGAGAGTCACTAAGCCAAGATCACTCATTTCAAGCAGCTGCTCTGCTTGTGCAGCCTTCTCGGCACCTTAGCAGTAAAAAGAGGTATTTGAAAACCTTAATAATTTCGAACCTTGGTCTACCTTCTTTAAGATCAGGTGAGTAGTTCTTCGATATGAAGCCGTCCAGCTCTCCCTCCCTCCATCCTCAACATCTCTTCAACGTCGGCACTATCTTCAGACAGTTCAGAAACGTAAATTATCTGCGTTAATCAGTGCTTTCGTCCTCAGACTGTTGTGGAGCACTCCTTCGGCCATAGTGCCCGCGTGTCTATCACCCCCCCCCCCACCCCGATCGGTTAAATCTAGGAGAAAACCACCGGTCAGGCGATCGATAATATCGATCGATAGAGGCCTCCACATTGAAACTTTCCACCTGATGTGGAGCACTCCTTCGGCCACAATACCCGCGTGTCTCCCACCCCTCCCCACCCCGGTCGGTTAAATCTGGAAGAAAACCACCGGCCTGTCTCCCACCCCCTTTCCACCTGATCGGTTAAATCTGGGAGAAAACCACCGGTCAGGACCTCGATTAGCCCCAGGGCCGCTTGAACGACACCCACAGAAAACCGACAATATTGATCGATATTGATTTGTCGACTGCCGATTCGTGTTCAGCGACCTCGATTAGCCCCAGCGCTGAAGTTTCGTGCAGCTTGAACGACATCCGCAAAAATCGATAATATCGATCGATATCGATTGTCTCCCCTGCTGTGAAGGCCTTCCATCGATGATCATCTAAATGCAATCGGTAATCGGTTGCCGACGTCTTCGGCACGTCTACGGCTCGCCATGCACGGTCGCCGACATGTTCTGCTCGTCTACTGAGTCGCCAGGCGCGTAGAAGCCGTTTGGGTATTTTCCGCTAATTTCTTGCCTTAATTGTGCCTCGTAACTTCCCCTATTTTATGACTCATCGTCGATCGATAGTGTGACTCTCACTTATTATATAGTATGATGATAGTATGATGAGGCAAAATAACGCAAAGCGCCACACAGCAGAGCTGTGAAGGAACAATGAGGTATGACCCACAGACGCGTCTTGCGAAACCTCGTTATAAGGGTGTTCCTTGGTCTTGGCATATAGCGAAAAACGATAGAGACGTCTTTCGAGACCTCGTCATATGGGTGCCACCACCCGTCTGGCAGTGAGACGTCGATGGTAAACAACAGTATTGGACAATTGCCAAATATCCCTCAAACTTACAGAATGAAGTACACAAAGTCCAAGAGGCTAACTTCGGACCAAAAACCCCTCCTCTTTTATACATAGGGCGATTTGGTGGTCACTCATTACTCCCCCTTAGTAGAACTCGTCCCCCATTACTATTGGTTCCCCTCAATGATCTTTCTTAGCGGACGACATGTTCGGCACGTCTTCTGAACCTCCAGGGACGTCGGACAACGTCTTCGGCACGCCTTCTGAATCCCCAGGAACGCAGACGACGTGTTCGGCACGTATTCTGTAATTTGCTCAATATCGGTTGATGGCAATCCACACCTCAAAAACGAACTTCATAATCGTGTTCAGCGACCTCGGTTACCCCTTGGGCTGAAGTTTCAGACCGCTTGGACGACATCCATGAAAAATCGATAAATTGATTGATATCGATCGATGGTGATCTACACTTCAAAAACGAACTTTATAATCATGTTCAGCGACCTCATTTACCCTCACGGCTGAAGTTTCGGACCGCTTGGACGACATCCATAAAAATTGATAATTTGATCGATATCGATCGATGGTGACCTACACTTCAAAAACGAACTTCATAAACAGGTTCAGCGACCTCGACTACCCCAGGGCTAAGTTTCGGACCGCTTAAACGACATCCATAAAAATCGATAATTTGATCGATATCGATCGATGGTGACCTACACTTCAAAAACGAACTTCATAAACAGGTTCAGCGACCTCGACTACCCCAGGGCTAAGTTTCGGACCGCTTAAACGACATCCATAAAAATCGATAATTTGATCGATATCGATCGATGGTGACCTACACTTCAAAAACGAATTTCATAATCAAGTTCAGCGACCTCGACTACCCCAGGGCTGAAGTTTCGAACCGCTTAAACGACATCCATAAAAAATCGATAATTTGATCGATATCGATCGATGGTGACCTACACTTCAAAAACGAACTTCATATTCAGGTTCAGCGACCTCGACTACCCCAGGGCTGAAGTTTCGGGCCGCTTAAACGGCATCCATAAAAAATCGGTAATTTGATCGATATCGATCGATGGTGATATCGATTCAAAAGCGAACTTTATAATCATTTTCAGCGACCTTACCCCCAGGGCTGAAGTTCCTGACCGCTTGGACGACAGTCATAAAATCGATAATTTGATCGATATCGATGGATGGTGATCTACACTTCAAAAGCGAACTTTATAATCATTTTCAGCGACCTTACCCCCAGGGCTGAAGTTCCGGACCGCTTGGACGACAGTCATAAAATCGATAATTTGATCGATATCGATCGATGGTGATCTACACTTCAAAAACGAATTTCATAATAATGTTCAGCGACCTCGATTACCCCCAGGGCTGAAGTTGGCGACGTGTTCGGCACGTGTACGGTTCGCCATGCACGGTCGCCGACGTGTTCGATACGTCTACTGCATCGCCTTGCACGCTTGCCGACGTGTTCGGCATGTCTACTGAGTCGCCACGCACGTAGAAGGCGTCTTGGTATTTTCCGCTATTTTCTTGCCTTAGTTTGTGCCCCGTAACTTCCCCGTAATTTCCCGTATTTTATGACTCATCGCGTCGATCGATAGTGTGACTCATCAATTAGCGGATTATTATATAGTATGATATATTATTGATTTATCAATTAATTTATATGGGCCCATAACGCGATTTTTCATTTAATATCAAAAACTGCTGTCTTTCCGCACTTTAAAATAAATAGTGTCGACATCTTTTGCTGGCATTAAAATTTTTTAAAATACAGAATATTGAATTTGCGCTCTGCAAAATCTTATTCCAATTGTTACGGACAGGTTATATTTTAATCTAGAAGACGCTTATTTTGATCTGGAAAATGTTCAGCTCGATCTGAAAAGCGACAAGATTGCCTAAGAGATGGTTCAATTTGTTTTCAAGTGTCCAATATGATGTGAAATGTGTTCTCCTCGACGTCAAATTGCATAAAATGTTGCAGAAACAGTATACCCACCTAGCTTGGCAGCGCCGAGTGCCTTCTAATATGAAAGCGCTGCCTGATCATCAAGAAAATCGACTACATAAAAGCGGAACCATGGAAACCCGAAATACATTGGACTGTGGTAATAAGAGCTATATGAGACGATCGAAAGCACCTACCAGTTCCCCGTCGCTTCTCATGTTTGTCCAGAAAATCACATCTCCGGGGGAAGCAAGTACAGTTTGTCGCAAGTAGGGAAAAACCGTTCCTGCATTGCTTTCCTTTCAGCACATATGGTAAGCTAGTCCGCCTCCAACAACCAACCTCCACCCTTTTCAGCGTTTTGAAGTACTAGCAGGAATGTGGCAAAGCGATTTCCATGTATTTTCGTATAATCGTCCAGTGGGGTATCCGATTCGTATTCGAAATAGTCGTGATGCGGCACATAGTGGCCTCCAGGGAGATAGGAAAGAATCTAAAGGAATTTTTGTTAGGAAAAAGCTTTAATTCCCACTGACGTTTTCTATACCTATCAATGTCCAGAGGACGATGAGTATTCTCACCTGCCAGCTCTCACTGTACTCAAAATTTACGAAGGGTATCATTGCCTTCGCCTTCTTGAATACCTTTGCGATCGCCTCTGTTTCTTCATGAGAAATGAATGTGCCATTAGCCAGTCGATGGTTGCTTACGAAGTACGTGGTTGATGTCTCATTCATTTTGACCACCTCCTGCAGGACGCAAGGTCATTATGCGTGTACTGCGAAATTAATGTATTTTTAGGAATATCATGCATTACCTGCAGGGAGAATTCCTCTTTCTTAGCGTCTAGCAGGAATTGCGCCACATCCTTTTTCGAAGCAAAATTACGAAAAATCACCAGAATAGGGTCCTCAAACAGTACTTCAACATCAAGTCTCTGGTAGTTGATCATGTGCGCATAGCAAAGGTTTGCTGCAAATAGTTACTTGATGTTTCACCACAAAATCGCCATAATTCTTAGGGCTTCCTAGTGATGTCAACGAACTTTTCTTTTTCGGTGCCCGTCAAAGCTCGGGGTTTTGCATTTTCTGATTTTTCTTCGAGGACGACATTTAACCTCCTTTTATCACATTTGCAAACAATCGACTAATGGCGACTTTTATTGGCGTCTGTCGGGTTATTTCAAGTTGGAAGCATGTTTCTTTGGAAGAACCATTGTGATGCTCAACAGCCCTCGCCACATAATCTTTAAAAAATTTTCTACACGTGTGGAAGAACACTATATGAAGGTCGCGCATATGCTTGGTCGGACTAATAGCCGAGATACCGAATTAAACACCGTTGCCATTGGCTGTGCACCCATCCTCGTCATTGCACTAGTCGCTATGTGTGGGATCATCCGCATTAAAATCTTCATCCGTCTCGAATTCAACGAATGTTGCGCACGCTGTCGCTTAATATTAGCTAATCTTCCTTTCTTTGCTGCGCTGCTATCCTCAGGTGATACTAATTCAGACAGCAGAATGGGGACTACCTTTGCTGGAGCAAATTGCATAATGAATGAAGAAAGCTTTATAAATTACTACTTTACCAATTCTGTTCGAGAGCTAATTTTTGCCAAAGTTCTCGATTGTGAGGTGCGGATTACAAATATGGATTCTAGACATATTTTAATCAACAGAAAAATAGTACACAGCAGCCAAATTGGCAGTGTATCAACTTTCAATGGAGACACATCCAGCTGAGGCTACTTCACGTTCACAGATGTACGTCTCTACGTGGCCGATCAGTATGGAAGCCGGATATGCGGTCTCATAATATATAGAGATACTGCACAGCACCACAGATCTCCCTCGATAGAGAGCCTTCGGGCTCTCTTGTTAAGAATGATCTCGGGCCGCTTGTCGCAGGGCCACGTGGCGCGTCCCCGGGTGGTGGACAGGGGAATTAAACGCGAACCAAATGCGACCGTGTACTGACCAGAGACGCAGGTGGGATGCAGGGGATGGACTCCTTGCTCCTGCTGTGTCGGGTCGATGCGTTCCTTGTGCGTGGGAGCGGCATGTTCGTGCACAGTGTGCGTGGATGTGTCCGTGACTATGCGGATTGTAACTGTGTCGGCCGGCCAAAAGCTTGTACTCGGTAGACTGGGAGTACATGTAAGGCGATTCGAGGCCTCCTTAAGTCTCGTCCCGTCCCTTCGGGCAGTCTGGCTGGCTGCCCGGAGTACCCCGCCCGCACGACAGAGCCTGACTAGCTACCCGTGTTGTATTCCAGTCAAACACAGCAGCACTAAAGGGCCCCATTCCCCTGACCCCGAAAGAGCCCCCATTTCTGCAGCGATGGGAAGGACGAGTACGGAGAGGCTGCTAAAATCTCAGGGCCTAACCAGGCTGCGCAAACTGAGAAGGACTAGGATGACGATCTGTACTTACAACGCCCGCACGCTTGCGTCGGAAGCATCCGTCGAGGACCTGATGATGCAAGCCAGGAAGATCAAGTACGACGTCATCGGACTGACCGAGACGAGAAGACACCACCCCCTGCACGCCGCCTACGACTCCGGAGAAGAACTGTTCCTCGGAACATGCGACAGCACGGGAGTAGGCGGCGTTGGTGTCCTCGTCAACACGCACTTGGCCATGAACATCGATTCGTACGAGTCCCTGACAAGCCAAATAGGACGTCTGCGACTGAAGCGATGTGGCTCCGTGCCAGCTTTGACTGTGTTCGTCGCGTATGCCCCAACAACCGACTACGACGACGAAGAGGTCGAAGCCTTTTACGTGGAGCTGGAGAAGTTCTATAAGGAAGATTACACCTTCTACAAGGTGATCGTCGGTGACTTCAACACCAAGATCGGATCACGAAGGTCTCCGGAAGAACTTCACATCGGAACCCACGGTTTGGAGTGGAACGAGCAAGGTGAAAGGCTGTCGGAGTTTATCAGGTCGGCCAAGACCATCCATGGAAGCTTACAGTTACAGAAGCCTCCCTCTCTACGATGGACCTGGGAATCTCCCGGTGGCCAGTTCCACAACGAGATCGACCACATCATCTTCAATCGCAAGTATTGCCTGACCGACGTTATGTTGTCCCCAAGTTCTACACAGGATCGGACCACACCTCCTTCGCGCGAGGTTCCGCTTTTCGCGTCAAGCAGAGAAGGCCGTGAAGTTCAAGAAGAGGAGTCCCAGAAGGACCATGAACTGGGACCTTTACACCTCTCTTACCGGCCCTTGGGAGGATACCGTTATGGACAACATCGACGAGGAACACGACCACGTCGTGCCCCATCTCGGCGATAGTGCTAAAGGAGCCGAGAGCTTGAAGACCACCAAGAGACGCCTGTCTCCGGAAACTCTCGAGCTGATACGCCAGCGTAGAGCAGCACGAGCGTCAGGCAACTACCAACTGACGTCTGAGCTTGCGAAGCTATGCAGAGCCGCGATAAAGAAGGATCCTAAGGAAAGAAGGGCGGAAGTGTTGGCTGAAGCTGCAGAGGCAGGTTTGAGCATTCGCAATTCCTGCCGGAACTTCGCCAAGTTCAAGACCAAGATGGCCGCTCTCCGACGTCCTGACGGAGCCGCCACCTCTTCCAGAAGGACCATGGAGAAGGTCATCCACGACTTCTACTCCGATCTCTTTGATAGCCACGTCCACCTGCCCCCACGCCATCTTATGCAGGATGGATACGTTGTCCCTTCTGTTCTCCCTTCCGAGATCCGACACGCCATCTCGTCGGTCAAGAAACGTACAGCACCCGGTCCCGACAGGATCAGACCCCAACACCTGAAGAACCTCCCGCCAGCGCTCATCAACACCTTGGCGCGGCTCTTCACACCCTACTTGTCGGAGTGCAAGGTTCCATCTCAGTGGAAGACCAGCAAGACCGTCTTGCTGTACAAGATGGGAGACGTGCACGACATTGGCAACTATCGCCCGATCTGCCTGCTGTCCGTAGTCTACAAGCTGTTCACTCGAGTGATCCTGAATAGGATTAGCAGAACACTGGACGAAGGACAGCCATGCGAACAAGCAGGATTTCGGAGAGGATTCAGCACGATCGACCACGTTCACACCATTACGAACGCGAGAGTACAAGCTGCCGCTGTGCCTTACGTTCATAGACCTGAAGAAGGCATTCGACTCCGTCGAAACTGAAGCGGTCATCGACGACCTGCTCACTCAGGGTGTTCTTACTCAGTACATCAAAGTCCTTCGAGAGCTGTACAGTGGATTCACGACCAAGATCTCTCCATTCTACAACGACGTCGTCATCGACGTAAAGAGAGGGGTTCGGCAGGGGGATACCATATTCCCGAAGCTCTTCAGCGCCACCCTCGAAAACGTCATGCGCGAACTAGAATGGGAAGACATGGGAGTGAAGGTCGACGGCCGGCAACTACTTCATCTTCGCTTCGCTGACGACATCGTGCTCATAATACCGAGCAGCAGCCAGGCGGAGGGAATGCTGGCCGACTTCGATCGTGTATGTGGGAACGTTGGACTGCAGCTGAGTCTTACGAAGACGATGTTCATGAGGCACGGACAAGTTTCTGATGCCCCATTCGCACAACAGAACGAGCTTCTCGGAATGCTCCAGCTATGTGTATCTGGGTCGCGAAGTCAATATGGCCAATGACCTAGCGCCAGAGCTGAGCAGGAGGAAACGAGCGGCTTGAGGAGCTTTCAAGAGCTTCGAAGAAGTCGCGAAGAAGACGAAGAACGTCCGACTCCGTGCCCACCTATTCGACTCCACTGTTCTTCCTGCCCTAACATACGCCTCAGAGACCTGGGCTATACGAAAGCAGGATGAACACGCGATCAGCGTCGCGCAGCGTGGAATCGAGAGGACGATGCTCGGAGTGACACGACTCACGCAAGTGAGAGAAAGCCTTCGGAGTTCCGAGCTTAGCCGACGTTCGAAGATCAGAGACGCTGTCGCGTGGGCCAAGTTGTCGAAAATTAAGTGGGCCGGCCACGTAATTCGCTTCGCAGACACCCGCTGGACGAGAGCCGTCACCGACTGGATTCCGCGGGATGTCAAGAGAACACCAGGACGCCCACCAACGCGTTGGTCGGACTTCTTCGTGAAAGCCCTGAACGACCGCTATGACGCTCTTCGTGTCCCTCGAGCGAGGAGTATCCATTGGAGCACTCTGGCACACGACAGGGACGAATGGAGACGCTGCTGGCGCCCGCTCGAGCAAGTCGATGATCAACGAGACGACAGGTGATACAGGTGATACTGCACAGCAATAATTATGAAATGAGCTTTTTATGTCTGTCACTACAATCCCTTGAAAAGGCAGTTTTCTTTAAATACGTCAATTAAATACTTTCGGAAGCGACGTCTGCACAGGCATTGCAGAACAATTCTTGTCATTTAGCGAAGCACATATTTATTTGCAATATTTTTTAAATAGTACTCCGATCGACTTATTTATCCCAAGAGACAACTCAAGAGATGGAGTCCACACTCTTGTCGTAATTGCACTGACTTGACCTGTCCCGCTATCAATGTCCTTTGGGCATGCAATCACTACCTCTCCCCTCTCACTTCTTACACTAGCCAGATCGTTCACTAATGACCTACTGCGTTCCCTAAACTCACTTGCCTTAAAAGTCTTCTAAGCGATGCTTACGCCCAATACGGGCACGTCTGAGGGGGGATCTCCTCAGGAGGCACATCAGCTTTAGTCGTCATGTCAGGAAGCGTTAGAATAGACTCTAAGATTTACTGTAAAATCTGAAAAAGTGCTACTGCTACCTTTCGCGCAAAAGCATTCAATGGTTTATTATCAAGGCTTTTTCACTGTTTCACATTTCCGCAAAAAAAATTCAGAGCGATCACGACTGGTGCAGGGCACTATTTCTTACACGAAGACGGGGGTTGCTTGACTGGGGAGTTGAAACTGTAGAATGGCCCGTCCCCTACCTAAATCCCATTGTATTAGTGTGGGCAGCATGAAGAATTATTTAAGGTTCGTACTGAAGTTATTGTCCGGAATTACATATATCGCTCCTTCTTGATTACACCCTTTACAGGCGCCGAGTTTTTGGAACACAGAAGAAATTGTGCGCAGTGAGATTTCGGTAGTATTTTTACCGAGAGATTGCTGCAAGTCGTTGACGAATCTGGTCTCTGAACGGCTCTAAGACATCTGGCATACCTCCGAGTCGTTCCAGCGATCCGCGGAAGCTATTGGAGCGAAGCAGGAGTTGCGACGGTGTCCCTCACCTGACCAATCGCCGGGCCCCGCCACGCCCGCCGTCCTCGGACCGACACAGCAATCGCTGTGCAATGCTCAGCGATTCAAATCGCTCCCGCGATAATCGGAGCGACTAGGAGGTATGCCATATGCCTAGCAGCAGTATCACTAACTCTTACCAGGATACTATCTCAACGAACGGCCCAGGTGTTGTATATGGGCAGAACCACCTCTGCCTGGGAAGTAACAAGTGAAGGTATCTCGACCCCAATGCAACTCTGCGCAGAGTTACGTCGGGTGTTGGCGGAATGTTGATTCACGTGCTCCGCAGCTGATGGGGGATGAGGGCTCGTATCGCGGCTCAGCGCAGTGCACACCTGGCGTAGTAGGGAAACGACCGGCCCCGTGAGCGAGGCGTCGGGGTTTGCATCCCGCAGAGTGTGCTTGTTTTGCACTTTTGCAAAATCCATGTTTATCATATAGGTGATGCACTTAAGGGTATTGTAATAAGTTGTAGAGCATGTTTAATCATAACGTATCTTTCAAACTACAAATTATCTAAAACGTTTACTTCTAAAGACCGAGGCAGTTCTCCATTCTCCACATCAAAACAGCACAACAGTGTACTGCTTTATGCACTATGTTAGTGCGTACCACTAGTGTTAGAAACAGGGTCAAGCTTGAGGTTCGGGAATCGAAGGGGAGGGGGTCGTACTCTCTCGGTTTTGGCAGAGGATTCTCTCTAAATACAGGTTTTAGATGCTTGCATGTTTTAATAAGTTATTTTTTCCAGCTGTGGCTATGACCATGCGGTTACATACTCGTGTTTCCTGGAGATAAAGATTTCCTGTTCGCAGATTTATAGTCAATGAGAGGCTTTCATTTTTTCAGATTTTGCCAGGAGGTCATGAACATGGAGTTTTCTACCTGAAGGAGCGACATCTACTTCCAAAATTGCACTCTATACAATTTTAAATGTCATTTACTAAGGACGACCTAAGAACTTTCCCTACAAGATTTTCGAAGCGCTCTTCGAATCGATGAAGGTTTTTAGATTTTACCAGGAGGTCATGAGCATAGAGTTTTCTACCTGAAGGAGCGACATCTACTTCCAAGATTGCGCTCTATACAATTTTAAATGTCAATTACGAAGGACGACCTAAGACGTTCCCTACAAGATTTTTTAAGCACTATTCGAATCGATGAAGGAATGGCAACTGAAAGACGGACTTGCCTCGAGAAGATTTTTCTGTCTTCTGCAGAAAACAGCGCCTGAAAGTGAAATCGTACCCTATAGAATTTTAAGCCCGTTTGACCCACAGTGATAAAACTATGTTCTTCTTCTATGATCTTCTATATGATCTTGATTTAGCGTCATTTGCCGAAAAAATATCGACCCAAATCACAGTGGAATAATCACATATTCTAATCACATGGAAGATGATAGTTTTAAAACCTGTTTTGACACATAAAACCCACATTTGTTAAAGCTTTGTGAATTTTTTAGAAGCACCAAAGATCTCCGAGTTATAGCAGTTTGCGTGCGGCTATTGCGTTCTCTGACATGATCGACCGCAACTGAAGGATGGATGGACTCTTCGCGGAAAAAACTTTTCTGCCTTCTGAAGGAAAGAAGGACAGAGGGTGAAACTGTGCGATATGAAATTCTAAGTAGTGTTAACTATACAGTAAAAAACTAAGCTTCTCCGCTGTGATGACAATATGATTAGGATGGATCGTAAGCTAAATTCCCGTTTTTCGTGAAAAAAATTTATTTTTTAGACGAAGCAGACCACCCATATGAATAAAATTCTGGCACAAAAACTTTCAAGTTTTGATCAGTGCACAGTGAGAAAGCCATGATTTTCTGGACCGAACAGGATGAATTGACCTCCGGTCGACTTAGCACCAACGTCATTGGAGCGTAAACTTGAGCGTTCACAAAAAGTTTCATAACTCGATAAGTTTTCAGTTTTTTGGAGAATTGCTTAGAGTTTCGAAAACTAGAAAAAAAGCGCTTTCCCATCATGTAAAAATTAAAAAAAGGATTATTCATGCGCGACTGAGGGTTCAATTTTTGAGCGAAAAAATTGAAGTGACTACACAAAACGCTAATAACTCGCAAGTTCTCGTATGCTCGTAAGTTTTTCGAAGTTTTAAAATTCCGCTAACCTTTCAAAAACTAGAAGAAAAGTCCTCTCTTGCTATGTAAGAATCAATTTCCAAAAGAGTAGTCTTCATGCGCGGCAGGGGGTCCAATTTCTGGTCCATTTCGCAAAAATACGTACAGAAAATCGAACCTCCCGCCCGGCATAAAGACTCCTTTCTTGGATATCAGTTCTTAAATGGTTAGAGAGCGCATTTGCTCTGTTTTTTGATGGCTGAGCGTGATTTTTGATTTTCGGAAAATTAGCCGAGATATGATCAATTTTCGGAAGTCGTAAACTGAATCCTTCACCATCGTCATCAGGATGATTTCACAGAAATGTTCATAACTCAGCCAATTTTTTGAAAATCAAAAATCCCGCTCAGCCATCGAAAAATAGAAAAAAATTGCTTTCTTACAATGTAAGAATCACTTTCCAAAAAAAGGGTCTTCATGTGGGGCGGGGGGGGGGGTGCGATTTCTGGTCGATTTTCGGCAAAAATCGACAACAAATCGAACCCCCCGCCCCCGCCCCGAATGAAGATCCCTTTTTATAAACCGTTTTTGTAGCCACAAAGAAGCGCTTTTCCTCTAGTTTTTGAGTTTTTGTTTTTGAGCTAGCGGAATTTCAAAAAACTAGCTGAGTTATATGTATTTTTGTGAGATCACTTCAATGACGACGGTGAACGGTCGATCCGAGATTCAGTTCACGACTTCCGAAATTTGATCATATCTTGGCTAATTTTCCGAAAATCAAAAATCCCTCTTGGCCATGAAAAAATAGAGCAAATGTACTCTCTAACCATATAAGAACTGATTTCCAAGAAAGGGGTCTTCATGCGGGGCAGGGGGTTCGATTTCGGTACGTATTTTTGCGATTTCGGTACGTATTTCTTGTTTTTTCAGGGAACTCGTTTCATTGTTCTCTTCATCTGAAATAAAGAATCTATTAAAGAGTTCAAAACGCACAATAAACTGCCTCGGTTCTTTAGAAGTAAATATTTTAGCTAATCTGTAGTTTAATGCATTTTATATGTAAACATACTCTATAACACACTATAATACCCCTAGGTGGTTCACCTGTATGTACGTAAACATGGATTTTGCAGAGGTGCAAAGCAAATGCAGTGTGCGGCATCCAAACCTCTGACCCCTCGCAAACGAGTCCGAGCGTTTCCCTGCTACGCCACCTGTGCCCTGCGCTAAGACGCGATACGAGCCCTCATTCCGCGCGCGCCCGTCAGCTCGGAGCACGTGAATCAACACGCAGCCAACACCCGACTTCTGTCGCCCCTAACTCTGCGCAGAGTTGTATTGGGGTCGAGATACCTGCAGTTTGTTACTTCCCAGGGAGAGGCGGTTCTGCCCATATACAACACTTGCGCCGTTCCGACCTACCGTTGAGATAGTATCCTGGTTAGACCTTCCGCAATCTCACGAACTGCTTATGATGGATTAGCTTCCTCGAAGGCCTTCAAATCATCGTCTTGGATTGCTGAAGGTCTGCCGCTTCGGGGTGCAACTTCAAGCTTCAAATCTCTACAACGAAGTCTCTTGAACCACCGTTGCGCGGCCCTTTCTCCAACACTACTCGACCCGCACACATGGTTGATTTGCGGGCTGTTTCGACGGCGGATTGTTCAAACTTGAAATTGAAATAAGATTTCGTTTGGAATGGCTCTTCTGACATACTTCAACAAGTCTTCGAAGGAACTTTACCAAGCATTGGTGAAATACATACAAATTACTCCATCAGGTATTGCAACGAATTCCGTACTAGAAGTTATTAGCAATACAAAGTAATTTGAATATTACTCAGCAATAAGCAAAAGAAAGAGTTTGCACAAAAATCGCCACAACTATCCCGCCAACCTAGTATTATCCCACAGCTCTCGGAGGGATGGAAGTTTTTTGTTGTCATGGATGGGAAATTTGAAGCACGGACATTTTTAGGTGCAAACGACAGTCAGTTCGTGCCTTCTATGACTGGGCCTCCACACACTCTGGAGCCAATTAGCGGCAAGAATGCGAAATTCGCTCACGTGAGTACTCGGTTCCGTGCATTTCGCACTGATCCAATTCGTCCGCAGTCCAATATTCCTCGCCATCAAAGGACAGGGGAGGGTAACATGAGAGCACCTCAGTAATGCAAAAGACATGGAGCAGCATCGACAGCAAAGCCATTAGATATGACCTGCAAATTTATTTTTTATCATGCGAACCTCTGTGAGATGCAGTTGATCCATACTGTGTCATAAGAGAGCTTATTTTTATTTTATTTTTTCACTCATCTGCAGCAAACTAATACGACTAATTGCTGTTGCAACAAGTTGCTGCTAAAATGCTTCTCTGTTTTAGGCAAAACATAATAATAGTACAAGAAAACACTTGACATGTTGAAGCAAAAATTGAGCAACATTGGTTTCAGGCAGGTAAAGCAACAGAGCAAGGATAAGCTGAGGGAATCAGATAAAAAGTGTTCACAAAGAGAGAGACCTCTTACGATAGGTATTACTTATTTATTTATTTATAAATACGTCAAAGGACGGCCACATAAGGGAAAAACAGAAACGACCGCAGAAAGCAGACGAACGATCACAGCTAATCTTGGCGGATTTTCCATGGAAACAAGCGTCGTTCACCTATCAGTAGGTAAACTTTGACAACAAGAACTCCAAAAAAACGAGAAAAAGTGGAGGTGCTTAGTGCGCAAAAAAGCGTAGGAAGGTAAAAAAATAAGCGCCTGATTTTTAAAGACCTGAGCGGAGTTTAAGGCCTCCGTTAGAAGTTGGTACATAGGCAGCCGATTTAAATAAATTAGATAAACCAGCCGTTGACGGGCAGCGCGTATATCGGCAAGGGCCAACGAAGAGCATGTCCCCAGACAGTCCTATAAAGTAGGCTTTCAATAGTGTGTGAACAATTCCAAGCGGACCGTAGTATATATTGGAACATGACACCTGTGGCCCTATGGAACGCCTTACGCAAACTACCTAGCACGTAAGTTCAAAATAGCTCGTAAGCCTAGAAGATTCAGCAACGCCAGGTAGATAGCTGCCATAGGAGGCGTAATCGAATTAATAACAGGATGTTTCAACTCCGTAAAAAAACTAAAATACTAGATTAACAGGCCTTCAGCACTAAGCACCCTGAGAATAACTGGGCTAATCTGATGGTGAGTATATCAGTCCTAAATTATCTCAACAAAAAAGGGAGACTGTCTGGTCATACTTGAATCCATGGAAAATTTACAGATCTTCCAATGACGATAGTCTTCAAACTTTCAAGAACTTCAGCGGTGAGTATGTAAAACGCTAACGCAACGAAGAAACAAAAACAAGGAAGAAAAGAATGATGCATACATCATTAGCACTCGATAGTTTGCTGAATTTATTTAATTATTTATTCAGTGCATTACTTCCATGGGGATTGAATCACATTTACTAAATGATTTGTTTGAGCGCACTCTGAACTACTACAACTTATATGATGAAGGGAATAAGAGGGCAAAGCGATCACGGGCTCTGGCCGGGCTTTAGCGCGGTGCTGAGTTGATGAATGATTGGGCTTATCCACATTCAACCGATAAAACTCACCACGTCATCTCACGAAGCTGATAGTGAGTAGAACAGGTAACGACAGCGATTGTCAAAGCTACTGAATAAGCACGACATGGGGAAGTCTGCCGCTGCTTCTTTCCAAGGCAGGGTCCTCATTTCCATACCTCAAGATTTGGAGAATGCACTATATTTTTCAAATTTTTTACTATTTTACATAGAAGCATGGTGTCCGCCGAGTTTATAGGGCGAGCCAAAATTTCGTGCAGAGCTTTTCTTGCTTTTAATTTCTAAAATTTATCAAAGCCTGGCGCTCGGTAGTTTGCTGAATTTATTCAATTATTTATTCAGTGCACTGTGTGGAAGTACCTTCACCTTGTTATGGAAAGGTGCGCCCCTCATAAAAACAGAACAGTGACTGCTTCGTTACTGAGAGGATGACACTGTATCACCATACCGCATCACCTGTCGCTCCTTTGATCTACGAGTTGCTTGAGCGGGTGTCCATTCGTCCCTTTCACGTGCCAGAGTGCTCCAATGGATCCTCCTCGCTCGAGGGATTCGAAGAGCGTCATATCATTCGTCCAGCGCTTTCACGAAGAAGCTCGACCAACGCCTAGGTGGGCATGCTGGTGTTCTCTTGATATCTCGCGGAATCCAGTCGGTGATGGCCCTCGTCAAGCAGGTGTGTGCAAATCGCATCACGTGGCCGGCCCACCTAATTTTCGACAACTTGGCCCACGCGACAGTGTCTCTGATCTTCGAAAGCCGGCGAAGCTCGGAACTCCGGAGTCTCCCTCTTCTGAACCGTGTCTCTCAAACACCGTCCTCTCGTTTCCTCGTTGTGCAGCTATAACCGCGTGTTCACCCTGCTGTCGAATAGTCCATCTCCCTAAGCCGCTCGTTTCCTCCTTCCCAGCTCTTGCCTTAAGTCGTTGGCCATATTGACTTCGCGACCCAGATTCACGCAGTTGGAGCACTTGGAGATGTTCGTTCCGTTGGTCGAGAATGGGGCATCAGAAATTTGTCTTTTCTCGTGAACGTCGACTTCGTGAGATCAGCTTCAGTGCACGTTCCCACATTCACGATCGAAGTCGGCCAGCTCGCGTATAATGTTTTCGAGGGTGGCGCTAAAGAGCATCGGGGATATGGCATCTTCTTGCCGAACCACTCTGTCCAAGTTGGCAACGACTTCGTTGCAGAATGGTGAAATCTTAGTCTTGAACGCAAAGTGCAAGTTTCGATGTTGGAGTGTTCAAGGTTTCCATAAAACTGTGCCTGTTACCATAAAACATTTGAAGTGTTTCTAGATTTTAGCCAGAAGCACAAAAAAGAGCAGTCAGCATTTCTTTTGTAGAATCTTTCAAATGGGGACAATGCAGTGCAGAAGAATGATAAGGCATGCTATCAAAAGATTATGAATAAGCAATACCGCAGCACATCCCATCCTACATTATCAGCATTCGTGCTTGTTTTATCGATGCTGTATATGTTAGCCTTCTCAATTAAGGGTGGTCGCAAAAAGGACGCGTGTTTGTAGGGCGCTGCCCGTTGGAGCGCCGACGCATCGACGGTTTTTTGAAGGAGAAAAGCAGCAACATAAAGGAAATTCTATGCTCAGAGTGATAAAACACATTGAACAACATCTGAAGAAGCTGTGGAATAGAAGGAAGGGGAGAACGGAGACAGATGATTAAAGCACAGCACCAAAGGAATCATCTAATGGTAAGGATGAAGATCGGATATTTAATGCCTTTGCTGGATGGTACAGATATCATACTTTTAGGGGATATCGTGGAGGCAACTTGAGTGCGTATTTGGCATGTGCAATGACTTCGAGTGGTAAGTCACGTCAGTCCCAGACGAGTCTGGTGCTAGTTTACCAAGTCTGCAGGGGTAAATCTGCATAGGCGGGAAATCGGAGCCAAAAACATGATATTTACTTCTTTTTTATTTCGTGGCGTGAATAGAAAGCAAAGACAAACAGAAAGCTACAGCAGGAATGGAATATAAACAATCGAAACCAATTGCCAAGAGCTAAATCGCGCAAATCACAGCGAAACAGTCTACAAACAAATTCATTCTGAACAAGCGTTTGACGTGAGAGACTGTTATATCAAGAGAATCTTCATTATCACCGATAGAAAGGTTTAGCTCCCCATGGCATCTGCGAGGAAGTTAGTCCTAACCTGAGTTCTTGCAAGCGCGGCATATAATCCAGCCATCTGATATGTCTGGTATCTGGTATCATCTGGTAAGTCTACCTGATCTGCTATTTGAAAGTGGTGCTCCAAAAACTTCAGTAGGGTCAGATATAGTTTCCTTGTGAGGATTTTGAATAACATTAATAGATTTGCCCTCTTTCTTTTTTTCTTCTTCGTTCAGAAGGCCACAATCAGAGGAGACAGAAGTGGCTCTGAAGATGATGAATCCAGGCAAGGCAACAGGCTACAATGATTTGGCGGCCGAATTGTGGAAGTCGAGTTCTTGGGACCCGAAGGAGTGACAGACAACGATCTTCATCCAGGATCACTTAGCGGCGGAGACTTGGAACGACATTACTGCCAATTCAAAAATACCAAGGACCACATTGTAACAAGGAAAGGCTTGCGGTGAGCAAAGTAAACACTGAAGGGCAGTTTCTTCAGATTTTCCAGGATATCTGTCATTCTGTCAGCACGCAACCAAATCCTTGGTGGGACACACTAGGGCAGCTTCAAACGCTAGCATCTTGCTGGGAAACCTCGACGAAATCATGAACAAAAATGGGTTATGCGAAGAAAGACTGAGCAGGTTAGTAGTAGCACAAAAGCCGTTTTCAAGGACACCATCATGTATAGTTTGGAGGACATTTACACTTGGTTCGCAGGGCAGTGTTAGAACCTAAGGAGAAATGAAATTAAATGAACTGTAAATTATTGTTTGGCGGAGGGTAAGCACCGAGTCACGAAACACAGTCTGGGTGACGAGAAGAGAGACGGAAGAAAAACATAGCAGTTATCTCGTGCTGAAACGATGCCATTTCTTCATAGCCGCCTTTTATTACTTAACACATTATCTCCCCTTCTTATATGGGTCTAAACACTTGCTTCTTAACGAGACCCATGTTTGTATAGGGAAACACATTGGATGACGATGGCACAAACGCCGTAACGATCCTATGAAAAACGACACCTGTACAAATTTGTTCGCTTTCTTGACACATCTCCCATGTCGCTCCATTCACCTCGATTTATTTTTTAGGGAACCTTATAGCACATGAGCATGCATAACAATCGCGTCAAAAGAGCTTAATTTTCATTCTGATGTAGTTTTCAAGGACACTATTTATCAATGCTGTGGAGTCCCTCTTTTCCAGCGAAACTGCAGAAATGTTTGAAATGTGATTCGGTTGGTTGTAGAGATCCTTGTGTAGTGCCCTTATCAGTCCATCGAGAGGGTCTAGAGCACTGAGCTGCCTTGCGTTTGAGTGACTGTTGACGGTCGTCGGGCGGCTGCTGGACGGTGAGCGGCTGAGCGGCTTCTGAACTAAACTCGACAGCTAAGGTGCTAGGGCGGCTGCGAACTGAAGATTGGAAGGAGGAATGGAGTAAGGAAATCGTTCTTTCTGCCACGAAATTAAAAGAGGATAAAGGTTGCTTAAAGAAAATAGGTAAAATTTGCGTTGTTTTTCAAAACTCTACTCTTCGAGGAACCAGAACGGAAATGCATGGCCAGCAGCTGCACCATCTTCGCTTTGCTGCCGACATCGTGATCATAACACCGAGCATCAGTCAGGGGTAGCAAATGCTGGCCAACTTCGGTCGCGTATGTGGGAACGTTAGACTACAACAGATTCTTACGAAGACGATGTTCATGAGAAACGGACGAGTTTCTGATGTCGCATTCTCGCTCGCAATGGAACGAACATCTCCGATTGCTCCAGCTACGTCTATCTGGGTAAGTCAAAATGGCCAGCGCCCTAGCGTCAAAGCTGAGCAGGAGGAAACGAGGGGAGCTTTCAAGAGCGTCGAAGAAGTCGCGAAGAAGACTCCGCGCCCACCTATTCGACTCCACTGTTCTTCCTCCCCTAACATACGCTTCAGAGACATGGGCTATATGAAAGCAGGATGAACACGCGATCAACGTCGCGCAGCGTGGAATCTAGAGGACAGTGCTCGTAGTGGCACATCCACACAAGTGAGAAAAGGCCTACAGAGTTCCTAGCTTCGTCGAGGTTCCAAGATCAGAGGTTCTGTCGTATAGACTAAGTCTTCGAAAATTAGGTGGGCCGGCCACGTGATACGATTTGCACACACCTGCTGGACGAGGGCCATCACCGACTGGATTCCGCGAGATATCAAGAGAACACCAGCACGCCCACCTAGGCGTTGGTCGAGCTTCTTCATGAAAGCGCTGAACGAATGATATGACGCTCTTCGAATCCCTCGAGCGAGGAGGATCCATTGGAGCACTCTGGCACGTGAAAGGGACAAATGGAGGCGTTGCTGACGCCCGCCCGAGCAACTCACAGATCAAAGGAACGACAGGTGATGCGGTATGGTGATACAGTGTCATCCTCTCAGTAACCAAGCAGTCACTGTTCTGTTTTTATGAAAAGCGCACCTTTCCATAACAAGGTGAAGGTACTTCTACACAATGCACTGAATAAATATACTTTAAATTTATGGAGAAATAATATCAAGCCTAAATGGTTTGTTTCGCCACCTCCCTTCAGACAAACCGTTTTTATTATAACACCTCCTCGGTGGCTCATCTGTGAAGAAGGAGGTGTTATAATTTATTATATTTTATTTTTTATTTTATTATAGGGAGCGTGTAGCGCAGTCGGAGGAGGCGCCGACTGTCGCCTGCACCCGATACCAGGTTCCTGGTTCGGATTTCCCGCCCAGGCCAACCAAGCCTTCCATCCCTCCGGGGTCGGTGAATTGGTACCAGACTTGTCTGGGAAGGATAGAGCGCTGAATTGTTCATCGGCTGGCCACCGCAAGTCAGTGTATGGCCAAATACGCATTCATGTCGCCTCCACGACATCCCGTAGAAGTAGAATGCGCTGACGCGTCCCAGAAGGGATTGAGTAACGCCGTCCTTTATCCTTTATCCTTTTATTTTATTATTACATTTTATGCTTTTAGATTTTATTTTTAATTTTAATTATTATTTCTTATTTTTTATTTTTTATTATGTTTTATTTTATTTTACTTTATTTTATATTGTTTTGTTATTATTTATTATTTGTTTTTGTTTTTTGTTTTTATTTTATTTTTAAATGCGCATTTTTTTAAAAATTTGTTGTCGGTTTCGCGCCAAGGCCAACCAAGTCTTCCATCCTTCCGGGGTCGGTGAATTGGTACCAGACTTGTCTGGGAAGGATAAAGCGTTGACTTGTTCATTAGCTGGCCACCGTAAGTCATTGTATGTCCAAATACGCATTCATTTTGCCTCCACGACATCCCGTAGAAGTAGAATGCGCTAGCGCATCCCAGAAGGGATTGAGTAACGCCGTCCTTTATCCTTTATTTGCTGTCAATATTGGAAATTACTAAAATTACTTAACTTACATATTCATCTTTGTGCCAACCGGCTATGGAGGTTTTCCTATATAAAGTAACCATACCGTGATCTGTTATACGGTATATGGAAACGTATTATGATATGTGTTATTATGACGGTATTCATTTCATTCTTCAATTCTTGCTACATTGGCACACTATGTTTTAATTTAATTAGATCAGCATTATCCATTATTTCACACTTATATCAACTAATGTCATTGCTTCCACATTCCTTTCACTGGCATATCAATAAGATCTACTCTTATATATGGGCATATACATATATTAGCGAAGTAAATCTAAGCAAAAACTTCCAACTATACGAGGGTTCCCACTAAGTTTATTGCTTTATTATAGTTGTCCAACATGCCATATTTATATAATATTTGTCTGTTTTTGTTTAAGCATTTTCTTATGTTTGTGGCAATGAATTCTGTGTTAAATCCATTATGGGTAAGTATTCTGTGAAGTTCTCGTACTTTATTACAAAAATATTGGAATGTTGAGCAGATATTAGCTATTCTAAGTGTTTCTGTGTAAATGACATTGCTTTTAATTCTGACTGAAATCTGTGAGTCTGCGTGTGGAAACCTATTTACTTTAAAGTTGAAAGAATCTGTTTTGTTATATAAGTTGCTTTCAATTTTATTATTCACGACTTCTAGACATATGTCTAAATAGTTGCATTTAGTGTTCACTGTCGTGTGTCTTTTTTATTTCAAGTGTGTTTTTGTAAACCTACGTAAGTATGTCATCAACGTAAGCTTCTGTATAGTTGTGAACAATAAGCATGTCGTCCATATATCTAAACGGCTTAAATAACTGACTTCTACTTAATATTGCGTTTTTGAAATACTCAAATTCAAACATTGACATTGTTAAATCTGCGAGCAAAGGGCTAAAGTTACCACCTTGAGGAACACCTTTATTTTGTTTAAAAATTATACTAGCAAAAACACAATAACTGTTTCTCAGTAAATAGTCTATAAAGTATAACAGATCTGTTACGTTGTAATATCTATATTTATCATTCTGAGTTAAAACGTCTGTGTAAAAAGTTTTGAAACCGTTGCATGCTAGAAAATTTTTACCGGAGTTCTTGAAGCAGAGTATAACAAGATTTTTCATTTTCTCTATTATAACATTGTGAGGTATGCTTGTGAACATATTGGTAAAATCAGCGGAATATACTTTAACACCATCGGCATTAATTCTTGTGAGTTCTTGAGTTATGTTAGAATTTTCGATAGCCCAATATGTTTTAATTGTCCTTGTGTTTCTAGTTACTGTATTGGCGTAGTTGTTAAAATGTGTTTTTAGAAAGGTAAATATACAACAAAGTTCTAAAGCAATGGACTTAACACTACTATTATATGCCCCTGTAATAAATCTGAACTTAACTGGGTCTTTGTGGAGTTTAGGTAGCGAGTAAATAATTGGTAAATCTCCATTTGTGTATACTTTTAACTTATTTTTAATTTGGAAATATTTATGTTTTTCTATTATGGGCTGCTTATTAGTAACGTTCAAATTTACATATGTGTTATTCGTGTTACTGTTATTAAAGGTCTCGTTTTCATTTTCATAATTAATTCCCATTCCTTTCATATGGTTAAGTAGGTAAAACTTTTTGCAAATAATACCGTAATTGTTGTTTGTTTATCTAGTGGGCAAAATATAAAATCATTTTGTAGCCTTTGAATTGCTTGGTACGGTATATAGACTTTATTACGAATATTTTCGTGGCTAAGTAATGGTTTTATTTTGTTTCTGTATTCTGTATTAAAAAGAATCCTTAACTGGTTCACTTGATCTTGTGAAATTCTGTAGTATCTGCTTATGTGACCAACAACTTTTTCAACAGCAGAACTGTATGTAGCGTGTATTGTATCTCTGTTGCAGCCCATTATTGGCCTACATTTCGTACCTTTTTTCAAAATTTCTTTCAGTTGATGGTGTTCTATAATGTTCAAATTTCCTGTGATAATATGTTTATGTGTGGTGTCAACAAAAGATTTATATTTACTTTTTTTCTTGTACATATGCAATCTCTACTGAGTATATTTCTACAACTTTCAAGATTTGTGTTTTTAAGAAATTGGTTGTAATTGAAAATAGTACTAGATATTGGTCGTTTATATGTATAAACTACCCTAAAAGGTATGAATTTTTTTGTAGACAAATTTCCTATAATATCTTTAACTCTGCGCTATTAAATATTTTGTTAAAGTTTATACGGTCAAAAATGTCACATTTATATTCCATGTCTATATATTTAAAAGATTTCTTTTCTTGCTGTTTGGTGTTATTATTTGTATTGTATTTTATATGTGTCAGTAAGCAGAGTACAATGAGCTTAGTTTTTTGATTGGTATTGCAAAGAAAGTCACTGCTTAAACTAAGGTTGACAAGTGATTTTAAATTTTGTTTACTAAGCATCTTGATCTTGTTGCTTATCTTATATCTGATCTTGATACACTTCAAAACCTTCTATATTTTCATTGTTACTAACATATTGTATAAATTGGTCAGTATTGTATCGGATTTTGTTTTTAATTTTTTTTCTTCCCTCTATTTGCTCTCTCTTTTATAATTTGAAGTGAATAAAAAGGATGATTTGTTTTGTAGTAAGTGGATTAGTAATATTAGATACATTTCCATAATCTTTTATGTTGTCATTCAGTCCAAATGGGTAAGCGGTGTTTAGAAGTTTAATCCAAAACAGTTCTTTACTAAATAATTTGTTTTTATTTGAGTTCTCTTCCAATGCGTCTAAAACGGTAAACTTCGGAGTAGACCTACAATTATGGAAATGTTCATAAAGCGGAGTGAATTTCTTTTTGTTATTTAATTAATATATATGTTCTCTAATTCTTTCTTTCAATGATCTTTTAGTTATACCAACATATTGAAGCTTACAGGAGTTACAGTTTATACAGTAAACCACTGCTTTAGTTTTGCAATTAGTATTTTCCTTTTTATATGTATTTATACGAACTTTAGTAACATATGAAATTATATGGTTTTCAAAATTTATTTGTTTACAGTACATACAGTTAGAATTACACAGTGACCCTTTATTGGGGTTTCCAAAGTCTTTAATGGTACCAGGCTGTCCAATAATTCTTGTCCGAAAATTTCACCATTTTTAATTTTTTTTTCAACTTTCTTGAAAAGCAAGTCTGTTCAACAATATAATCACCACAGTTATCCACAACAGTGGCCCATCGATTGGGCAGGTCGCCGATGCCCTTCGCCCAGAACTCCGGGGGCTGCGACTCGAAGAAGTCCGCGCTGTCGGATTTGAGGTTGTCGTAGTTGGTGAATTTTCCTCCGGCCAAATGGTGCTTCAGCGGGCGGAACAAGTGGTAGTCGGAGGGGGCGAGGTCCGGGGAATACGGCGGATGGGCAACCGTCTCCCAGCCGAGCGTCGCCAACTTCTGCTGGGTCTCCTTCGCCACGTGGGGGCGCGCGTAGTCGTGCAGCAGGTGGACCGAGGCCCGTCGGGGACGCTTTTCTCGGATGGCGGCGGCTAGTTTCTCGAGCTGATCGGTGTAGATGGAGGCGGTGACCGTCCTGCCTTGCGGGAGCAGCTCGAAATACAGCATGCCCTTGGCGTCCCACCAGAAGGCCTCCCGCTGAGCTCCCTGTCCTCGAGGCTCGTGTCGCCGCTCTCGAAACGATTGAACCAGCGCCTGACTGTGCGTTGGGACACTGCATCCTCCTTGCACGCTCTGCAGATGTTGGCGACCGCGGAGCCTGTGTCGTTGCCCAGCAGCCACTCGTAGTACATGAACGTACGAATTCGACCTTGGTCCATTTTAGCTTGTACTGGTAGCTAGACGCGGGGACTACGCCTTATATACCCCTGGCGTGGAACTCTGGAGAATCTTCTAGAAGGTTTTTACACTTGCCTGATATTATAACACTTCTAAGGAAAATTATAGAATTTTGAAAATTTTCGGACAGAAATTATTGGACAGCCTGGTATATTGATTGCTCCGATCTTTATATTTTATAAATTTATTTAGGGTATAATAATTTGTTGTAACATTTGAAAATTGATCTGCAGACCTTATTTCAAAGCACCTGGGAAGTCCAGCCCAGATACAGTGAGCAGTTTCCCACGAACGGGTTCTAGGGGGCTGCCCTACGGGGTTGTCAAACCCGTTTTGTACCCAGTGGGTGCGGCTAGTACTGGAGGCGCCAAAATAAACTGCTCACGACTATTTTGACTTTTAGAAACAAAAATTTTGACTTTTATAAACTTAAATAATTGAATAAATTCAGCAAACTACCGAGGGCCAGGCTTTGTTAAATTTTAGAAATTTAAAGCAAGAAAAGCTCTGCACGAAATTTTGGCTCAACCCAGCGGACACCATGCTTCTATTTCAAATAGTAAAAAATTTGAAAAATATAGTGTACTCTCCAAATCTTGAGGTATGGAAATGAGGAAGCTGTCTTGGAAAGAAGCAGCGGCAGACTTGCCCATGTCATGCTTATTCAGTAGCTTTGACAATCGTTGTCGTTACCTGTTTTACTCACTATCAGCTTCGTGAGATGATGTGGTGAGTTTTATCGGTTGAATGTGGATAAGCCCAATCATTCATCAACTCAGCACAGCGCTAGAGCCCGGCCAGAGCCCGTGATCGCTTTGCCCTCTTATTCCCTTCATCATATGAGTTGTAGTAGTTCAGAGTGCGCTCAAACAAAACATTGAGTAACAACTTCACGATCCAGGAGTGACAGTTGACGGAGGATGATACTCTGCTAGGCGAGTGTAGAGTTTGTCTCAGCCGTTCAGTATAATCGTCGAAACAATTCCGACGTTGCGACGCTCTAGAACGTCGCCGACGTCAAATGCGACAGTAGTTAGGAGCAGTGTCGTAGTCAGAACCAGTGAGCTACAAATTATTTACTACTGAAGTATTAAGCAAAAATGTGACAACAATAGTCTGAACTAAAATTGCTACTCATATATCGGAGTCTTTCCGAGGAAGTGGAGATCTGGACGGATCAGCTTGTTGATGTCGAATCTGCCGCTGCGGAGAGGTGATCGAAGAAGATCTTGATCCTTTGAGCGAATCCACAACACCGTTGCAATTTTCACACCTTCCCGTACCACGCACGCGCCATGTAGGGAGTTCTTGTCCTGAAATTCTTACTCATCGACATTGAGAAGAAAATTCTTAGTTTTTGTCTGATTGTGCCAAAATTTGCGGGATTAGGTCTTACGGAAATCTTGGATAGCTAAAAATAGAACTCAAACTCAAACACTCTGTTTTTGGAAATCAATAATTTCTAGATTAAGCCGCTGTTTGTTTAATGCCACTCCTGCCACTTGGATTTCATGCAAATTAGACGCCAAAGATTATACGCCCTTTTGCCGCTTCTCGAACTCTCTGAATTTCGAGGATTCTACGAGGTATTATAATAATTTATTAAATCGTTGCGATGACTTCCTGAAATAAGTCTCACAATCATAATACTGAACAAATGTATTTTTTAACAATTTGGATAATATTCAGTATGCAATTATTGTTTGCTTCTGGTCGGTTTAGATGGAAGCACCTTTAATCGAGCATTGCTTGGCTATTAATGTTTTGTAAAAAATATCACAAATTGAGTAAAGCAGCTTGTACAAAACACACTTAAGAAGGTAGAAAGAGCTCGATTTAGACTGTGAAATTTTGAGACATATAGTGGCGGCCAAAAGTTTGTGAACGCTTGGATTTTTCGTCATAACTTGCTTTAAAAAAGTGCAAACAGAATGAATTTTGGATGTGGTAGCAGGTAACACATTAGATTGCAATAACGATCCTTTGATCTACGGTCGTTTTCATCGATCATTTGCAAGTGCAGGGTTAGTCATGCGCAACGGTCGAAGGTGAGCTGCCAAAGCATCGAGTGCATTTGTCAAAACATTTTCTTGATTATTTTCTATTTTCTTTTTATTTATGAAGCCAGTACAGCACCGTTTTAAAATGCTGCGTATTTTATCAAGCTCTGTTATGCTGAGAGGAAAGAATATCTCTGCTGAAGTACGCGAAGCCATTTTTCGACTCGTCTAGATGAAAGTCTAGTATCGACAGGTAGGATTTTTTCGGATGCGGAATTTTGATAGTTCCTGCCATAGTCAAGAGAATGAAGCAGATTGGAACAGCGAAAGACGCTCCTGAGTCAGGCAGACTACGGATTAAGACTTCCAGAGATGATTCTGTCATCCATAGGATGTCGAGACGTAACCCATCGTTGACCGCCGTCGATATAAAGGAGTATGTAACCACTCACCACAGATTAGATGTTAGCGCGACCTTGGTAAAACGCCGACTAAGATCTTAGGGACTCTATGGAAGACGTCCTGCTACGAAAGCTTTCATCAGCGAGAAGAGTAGGAAAGCTAGGCTCCGGTTCGCCAAGGAGCATTTGAGCTGAACGATAGACGATTGGAAAAAAGTGCCTTACAGCGACGACAACAAGTTGTACCTATTTGAATCTGGGACGGGATTCATCAACTACTAACTCATTTGTATAGTGGGTAGATATACCCGCGATGAAGCCTGCGTCTCTGACTCTTACCTTATCTCTACCTGACTCTTATCTTATCTCTACTCCTTATACCCCGCACAACCACGTGTTTAATCGTTGATGAATCCGGCCCCTGATGAATCACACTACGCAAAATGTTCAAAAGGCGCGAGGTACGACATGAATGTGTCAACTGTCAACTACTACATAAACACGGCAGAGGAAGTGTTATGGTTTGGAGATGATTCAGTTCACGCGGAACAGGACCTATTTACCACATCCAGGGGGTTATGGACTCCAAACGCTACCAAAAAATAACTAACAATGTTATGCTTCCACACGCTAGGTAAACTTTCCAAGCGCCGTGAATTTTCCAACAGGCCAACGACCCGAAACATGTTTCGAAGGCGGCGAGGGAGTGGTTTAATGAAAATGAAATTCAGCTTATTATGTCATGGCGTACTCAATCACCGGATTTGTCATCGGAAACATACAATTCACTAGCAACTTTTATTTCGAATAAAAAAAACATGTTTTATATTTTTGCTTCAAAAGGTGAACAACTAAAGTTCAACTAACACAGTTTAGTATGTGTAGACAAAGTGTACTGTACATAAGCAATTCATGACCAAGAAAGTTTGGACAGCAAAATAAATCACCTCTCAGTAGAAAATTAGGTTCAGGTTAGGTCAAGCAGATCTCGAAATTCCCTCTTTCCTAGTTCTCTGCGAAACCGTTTTGTGCGACTGGTTTACGGGGATGTACAATCTCGATGCGGACATAAGCCCCCAAAGTACCGAAGGAGTGGGGCAAATATGCATCGTTGGGTTGAAACACAACGGTGCTGTACTGCATAAAACATAATTTCTACAACACAAAACATTGTACAGAAATGTCTTACAAGGTGACCAACTCCGAGTCTATTCGCGCCGAAAAATCTCTGTTTTCAAGTTCAAAGTTGTGTGTTGACAATACGAAAATGTTCAATTATTAGATTCGGTACTACTCATTTGAATAGTAGATCCAGTATTTTTTCTGTAGCGGATACACATACACATTTAGCAAGGCATATTGTGTAATCAGAGGCCGGGTGCATAAAAAATTAGGGAGCCTATAAAAATTGAATAGGATAATCTTTTTTGTGAAAGCTTTTGCTAATTCATGACAATTTTTTGGCACCTCTTCTTTTTCCTTACTGGTTCAAGGTCCCAAAGTGCATGACATATTTATCCAAAACTATTAATCAATAACTCTAAGCCTGACAACTGTTCCACGATTTAGCGATTCTCCTGATGATAAACTGGCGGGACTAAACCTACAGGTTCAAAATAGCAAACCAAGTACAATCTGTGAAGGATTTTGGAATGTTGGAAACACAAAAATCTCATGAAAGGTCATTCGTGTAGCATGAAAACAAAACGAATCTGATGACGGACGGTACAAGCACGCGAATAATAGTAGACAATGTAGTGAAGTAGACAGCCTATAAAAATTTTCGCACAAAAATTGGTCTTTCTATAGACAAGCGAGACTCCTTTTTTCTCTCCAAAAGGATATGTAGTTTAGGCCTCATACCACTCCTGAGCCCTCAGGAAGCTCTTACTTCTTAGCCTAAGGAGACATAACCCGTTCCACCATAATTGTACCGCATTCTATTGTTTTCCTTCTCTTGCCTAGGCGAAACGGTTCAGGCGGTAGTTTGGGACTTCCCTTTGCGCTGTAGCACGCTGAGCGCACCGTGCAACTCGTACGCATCGCTGCCATAACTAGATGTACCCCTTGCTGCAGCGTCGCACCGTGAGCGCACGCGTGGCTGCGAGTGAGTATTGTTGCTCGCAGCCCTACATGCGCCCCCTTAATGCATGGCCTCTAAAAATTCAAATGCGCCGTAGAACTCATGAAAGATAGCACGGAAACAAAAATAAAGAAGGGTTTGGGCACTGGGCCTGATATCACGGGAGCAAGCCCATAGATCAAACTCAAACAATGACATTGGGGCTCAATATCCTTTCGCCAGCTACGGCTGTGATAGAGCGGATTGTTTTTGTTTATTCTTGATGATTTCAATAGTTTTTCAGGAGCAGTGCTAATCGGAAGTGTGAGAACTGCAAAACTAGTGAAGACTAAGACGAAACGAGAGATACTTCTTGAGAAAACTGTACGTTAAAATTTTCGTAAAATGTCTGAAAATTTCCGTCAAGTCGTTAAGCCAGTTTTTACGGAAAATGCCGTTAATTCGTTAAATTCGCGAAATCTTTAATCATTAAATGTGCACTCCTGGCGCATAAGTATACACGGCCATCTAAGGACGATTTGTTTATTGCTTTCTAAGCACTTACCAGGCTTTCATCTGGATGCATATTTGTGAAGAAAACTGCATCTCCTGGTGTTGGCATGACCGTTATGCCGACTTCCGGAAAAACGGTACCTGCACAAATTTGCTAATTCGTCTATTTCAGAACTTTTCCCGCTTTCTTCACTTACCTCCACCTTTTGAAGCACTTTGTAGCGAGAAAAGGAACGTCGCAAATCGATTTCCCATCTCTTTCGACAACACATCCTTCTGTTCTTCTGATTTGAAAAACAGATAGTCCCAATGCGGCGCATAATGACCTCCGGGATGGTATGAAAGGATCTGAAAAGTCCCTTTCTTATGTAGCTCTAGGCTGGAAAAATCAACAGGGAACCTCACGTTGAAATAATTTCGACACTTTGAGAGTACAGATGTCGCATTCTTCATCAAAGATAATGTCTCGTTTGCCTGTTTGTGTTCATTTTCAGGACACAATCGCTCTCACACTCTTAGGCCTCGCGCATACTTCCCGTCACCGCTTTGCAGAGCGACGTGAACGAATTTGAACTTCTCTTTGCTCGTCGCATCGCTCATCGCTCTACAAGGGAGCGCGTCGGCGATCTGGCTAAACACCGCTCACGGCCCGAAAAAGTATGTCATGCCCGCGATGGGCACGGGAAGCCACTGCGCATGCCGACCGCCACTGTTGCGGCGGCCGCGGCGAAGTTTCCTTTGACTATTCGACCGCTGCGGCAGAATGGCCATGAACTGAGCGCCACGATGATGTCACGGCGATGGAAGTATGTCCCCGGCCGGGTCGTTTAGTGTGCGTACGACGCGATTCATTTGTAGTAGTCAAATTGATCGAGCGACGCGATTGATCAATTCGGTCACTACACATGGCATCGCGTCGCGCGTCGCGCGCACACTAAGCACCCCTTATGGCCCTACTCAATGCTTAGTCACCATCAGTTCACTTAACGACTCTGGAGAATTCCTGGCAACGCTGATCAACACACGCTATAATATTTCCTACAATGCAAAGCATTTCCCGACAGATCTACAGAACAAGGGGTACTATCGACCGTGGCGATTAGAGGTAGGATGATGGTTTACATCTTCATGTTCAGAATGCGCTATGCTGCTTTACGGGATAACTACGAGGCTATTTGAATGTGTACTTTGCCTGTATAATAACTTTCGGTGAACATTAAGTGTTGAATTGGGTGTTTTGCACTTCCCAGGAAGGTTGCTGCCAAGAGAAAAGTAAAAGACAACCCAGCAAAACTGAAATACTATAGAATTGTTTATTTCCATTTCATTTCTCATTCATGTTACGTTGACTAGAACGTCTTGGTAGTATTTTGGTTTTCTTGCTTCTTTATTCAGCATACAACGCCAATCGATCAGCAATATAATACCATTGCTAGTCACCACAATGTCCCACCTACTGAGCAGGTCAGCGATCCCTTCTTCCCAGAAATGAGGACAGCGGAAGTAGAAGTACGACCACCGGCTTTGGTCTTCCAACTTTGTGAACCTTCTCTCATCCAAGAAAGCCCTTAGGAAGCGAAGAGTGGCAATCTGAGACAACCATTTTAGGAGAATATGGCGGATGAGGTACGGTTTCCAATCCAGCTCCTCGATTTTTTGGTGGATGGCTTTGGCTAGATAGGGTCTAGCGTTATCTTGAAGAAGGTGCAGTGAAAGTCGTCTCAGCCGCTTTCCTCGAACAGCTTCCGCGAGTTTCTGGAGCTGAGTGGCGTAAAACATAGCGGTGACCGTATACTATACATAGGGTCCTATCGAAAATCTTCAGATATATGATAAAAACATAACGTTAATTTCGCGGGCCTCGGAGTTTTAGAGGATTACCAATTTCGGATATCCGATTTGGATAGGAATATCCAAATCGTATACCCAAAAAATGATCTGTGCGATGCATTTAATCGACAAAAAAATCTTTGGATAACTGGACCTTTCGAATGTTAATTTAAGGATGCATGATTCGGATAGTGATTTCCGGAACGATTATCGGAAAATGATTCACTCGAATCCAATGTGTTCTGGATACTTCTCGCTAGCAGTTCGTAGTAGACCTACGTTATACCATCACTCCGAGTGAAGTCTAATGATAGTGTCCCATATCGACTCATCTCGCCGCGCGGTCGATATGGGAGCTTATCATTAAGGTATACTCCGCGACTTGAGCGACGGCGGAGGCTAGAGCGAAATGGCGAAGGATACGTATCGATCAGTGCCGAGCCGCTACCTGGGAGAAACCGATAAGTATACTTTGCTTTGTCGCTCCTGTCGCTGCCGTCGCTCTCGTCGCAGAATGTGAACAGGACCTTACTACGCTTCGCTCGGGGTGAGCGATGGCATAACATAGGCCATAGAGCATTCTCTCCAAGTCCCAAAAGCAGCATAAAAGAGCCTTTCTGAGGTGTACATTCGACTTTGCTTACGTAAGAAGCTCTTCTGGTCAAGGTAGCAAAGCGGCACGGTGTGCGTTGCATTCTCATCTTCGTTAAGCAGATCCTCCAGAAACTCATTTCGGTACGGGCGCAGAAGAGACTGACAGAAGGGTACCCGGGTGAACCGCACACAATCGGTCAATGCATGCGGGATCCATCGAAGCAAAACTCTTCGGTAGCTGAGGGCATGGAAGCGGCCGACGACTGTCGATTGGGTACATCCGAGTCTTGTCGCACGACCCTGGGATATCGCTCCGGATCCTCTGACGGCGGCGAAAACGGCGCATCTTCCATTGCCTGGGGCATTCTGGCCGGGGTTTGTCTTCGAAGTCCGCGTCTCCTCTTCTGCGAACTGAGCGAGAGAACCAGTGGTCGACGGTGTTGATGGAACTGGTGTCCTCCCCAACATCATCATTTTCATTAGCGTCTGTCCCGCTTGGTGGCGGGGTCCGTTCTTCTTGTGTGGTGACTCCAGTTCTTCCGATCAAATGCTTGATCAGGGTGCACACCAGCCATCTTTAAGTCCAAGTGCATCGTATCTAGCCAACGTGGCTTCGGGCGTTTCTTGGGACGCTTTCCAGGGACCTCAAGGTTCAGGCCAATCTTACGAACGGTGTCGTCGTTAGCGCGAAGCACATAGCCGTACCATCGAAGACGAGCTTCGCGCAGCTTCTCGGCTATAGGGACGACACCGAACCTCTGTCGTATGGCGCCGTTGCGAACGCGGTCCAAACTCGTAACAACAGCCGTCCACCGCAGCATTTTCGTCTCCATTACACTGAATCGGCTTCCAATTTCTTTCGTCACGGGCCAACACTTAGCACTGTACGTCGCTACTGGGCCGACGACTGTTCTATAAACCTTCGATTTGAGGTGCTCAGGTATTGTCCTGTCGCAAAGCACCCCAGTCAGTGAGCGCCTTTTGGACCAGACTGCTTTCACACGCGCGTTCACCTCCAACTTTAGGCTGCCATCGGACGTGATCGTTCATCCGAGATACTTGAAAGATGTAACTCGAGAGAGCTCAGTACCATTGATCTTAATAGATCTGTGCTCATTCACATCCGTCGTCAAGTATTCCGTCTTTATGACGTTTAGCTTGAGTCCGAACAATGCCAAGCGATCGCACCACACCTCTGCCTTTCGCTCGAGTTCGGTTTTGTCTTCACATGCAAGCATGACGTCGTCATGCTACTGCAACGTTCAAGGTGCCGCCATTTGGATATCTCGTGATATTGCATCCATCACGACGATGAAGAGCAGTGGGGATAGCGGAGATCCCTGATGCACCTCTGCAGAGATGGGGAATTCCGTCGAAGCGCCCGCTGGCGCTCGCACACGACTCCTTGGGCAAGAGTACAGAATGCGCATCCACTCAATTTGTTTTCTCGCAACGCGTACCATATAACATCTCGCAGAACGCGGTCGAATGCCTTCTCCAAGTCCACGAAGGCAAAATACACCGGTTCCTGTTTCTCGCGGTGCTTCTCTAGCAGAACACGAACTGCGTGAATGGCATCAACAGTGTTACAGCCAAAGGCGAAACCACACTGATTCGTGGGAAACTGGACGACATCTCGGATACGTCCATCGACAATTCGCTCAAAGATTTTCATGGTGTGCGAAAAAAGGCGAATTGGACGGTAACTAGCGCAGTACGCAGGACTGCCCTTCTTCTTCCAAATCGGGATGGTCGTGTTTTGCTGCCAGCTCTCGGGCACTTTCTTCTCAGCAACAACCTGATTGAAAAACTCTGTCAGCCAGTCAGCAGGGCACCAACCCTTCGATTTCCACAGGTCGGCTGGCAGATCATCGAAACCAGTAGCTTTTCCTAACTTCATCTTCTTCAACGCTGCTTCGGTTTCGCTCACTGTGATCTTCTGAACGGGACCGTATACAGGAGATGCAAAAGGAATTGCAGGATGGTCAAACTCAACATTCGAGATTTTCTCGAAATAGTCTTGCCATCGCTTCACAGCCCTCTTGCGATCCATCAGAAGACGTCCGCTGTCGTCGTTAATGCCAAAAAACTTCTCGATGTCTTCTGCTTGGCGACAGCGAGCTTTCGCAAGTCGGCTGCCTTCTTTGCCGCTTCTCGATAATTCCGCCAATTGTGGACTGTTTTATCATCGATGAATACGTGATAGAGCAGTTTCTCTTCTCTGACTTTCCCTCTGACATCATCAGTCTACAGCCATGCCTGCTTATCGACCCAGCCTCGTCCAGGTTTCGTTGGGCCGAGCTCGACGCGTGCAGCGCGGGTTATCGCATCGGTAGCACCCTTCCAGGTTTCGACGACAGTTGTCACCGTCGGAAATGAATGCGAGAAATAACTGCCGCTTCCTTTTCATTCAGTCGCCAAAATTTGATTCTAGCCGACCCGCATCGCTCGGCATGTTTACACCTCGAAAATGTGATCTTCAGCGAGCAGATCAGGGGACGGTGTTGCATGGCAACCGTCTCAAACGGCACGGTCTTCGCGTCTGTGACAAGGCCTTGGTCGCGACGCCTAACAAGGACATAGTCAATCTGCGTTTTAGCATTCCCGCTATAAAACGAGATGAGGTGGGAGTCACGCTTTCTAAATTTGGTGTTCACGATGGTGAGGTCATGTGAGTCTGCATACTCAAGTATACGCTCACCATCGGCGTTGCGCGACCCATATCCAAAACCACCATGACAGTTGTAGCCGTCTTTCGTTGCTCCGACGTGACCATTAAGGTCACCTGCCACAACAACCATATTTTCTGACGGCACTTCCGCTGTCTTCTCATCAAGCAAGGTCCGAACTCGTCCTTGTTTTGCTCAGAACAGCCTGTCTACGGAGCATACGCAGAAAAAACTGGCATCTTCTACGGCGACAACAATCTTCATCAAGCGGTCATCGAAACGTTCTACGCTAGCAATCGCGTCACGGAAACGTTCGGAGACGATCATACCGACACCACTGGTGGTCCTGGGACTGCCGCACGCAACGGCCTTGAAGCCACGGCGAATGTCCCTCGAACTGCAGGACCACCTTGTCTAATGCGCAGCACAGAAGTCTATCTTTCTTCGCTCCAGTGCTTCAACCAACTTGCACGAGCAGATCGTCAAATTAACCACATTCAACGTTGCTACGCGGGTCTTGCCTACGTTGCGGAACTTTTGGACTACTCAGTTGCCCCCGATGCCGTCCTCGAATCAGAGACCCTCGCATACTTTTCACACTCGCCGGACTTTTTGAGTGCGCATCGGCTCTCGCGGGTATCCTCCCCAACGTGCGCGTTTATTCATTCTGCAGAGAAGCTTCGAGAATGTTCCACGACCACCACATGGATATCAGCCGAAAGTCGGAGTTCTCAACTTTTGAATAAAATCCTGTCAAAGCTTTAGGAGCATTTATCATATCCAAAACTGCTACCCTTTTTCGAGAACAGGAAGTGACGCATGTAAACGACTGCTTCAATTTCAGCCTTCACTTGAAGCAGTTTTTTGCTTGAAGCTTTCAAGTGTTCTTATGCAATAACCTTGCGATTCGAGTGAAGAACGGTGGCGAAACGAAACTATCATTTTGTTGACATTTGTTGATTTTAATTCTTACTTTATTAAGCATCTGAAACTATATTTTAAGCATTGCTACAAAAACCAGCACTAAACCTTCCTCGGAAATGGCTATGCAAAATGAGTAGATTGCATGCTACATACTGTAGAGAGCATGCGTATGTGTTTTGCCTTACTGTGCTAGCTCTAATTTAAGGGAATCATTAATGTTACTAAGACATGCTTCACTACGTCATGTCCTACTGAGAGTTATCAACGACCGACGGCAGAATTTTAGTGGTTTTCTGTGAGCAAAAATCTAGTAGCAGTTGTTTTAAAGCCGTTTTGAACGCTGTTTGATGAATAGTGGATACATGTTACTCATGTTTTTTTATGGCCGCGTGTAGCGCTGTCGGAGTAGGTGCTGGCTGTCACGTGCGCCCGATAGCAGCTTCCTGGTTTGGGCTTCCCGCCCAGACCAACCAATCCTTCCGTCTGGGGTCATTGAATTGGTTCCAAGCTTGTCTGGAAAGGGTAGAGCGCTGATTTTTCCATCTGCTGGCCATCGCAAATCATTGTATGGCCAAGTGCGCAATCAGATCACCTTCACGACATCCCGTAGAAGTAGAGTGCGTGGCGCATCCCAAAAGGGATTGAGTAAAGTCAGCGTCATCAACCCGTATTAACTGACATCCTCAACACAATCTCACCATCGTCGACCCTACATGTTTAAACCGTATCGTCAGCATAATCTAGCGTGTATCATGTCACTACGTTTTAATATTATTTGTAATAAGCTTTCTTCACTAGTGTGTGTCGTGTAAAGAAGAGGTCTTAACCCTAAATGCTTTTTTCAAATAGCCTCATCGGACATTTCGCTGGGAAATCACGCAATTGTCCTTTCTCCTTTATATTTCTTTGTACTCCTGTTTTCGCTATTTCTGAGCCATTCCGTTCCTTCGTTCGTTTTCTGACTTAGCAGAAAAAATTCCCGCATTCTTACTCCCAGCGCTTGCGGTAATAATCAACACGAGCTAATTTCCTATTGAAGCTCTTCAATGTTATGGGGATGCAGTGACCATTTACTACAGCGTCAACGTTCCTTTTGAAGCCCTTCATGTTGCGGTCACCAGTTTACATCATCTCACCTGCCAGATTTCGCTGTTTTCGAATTTCACGAAGGGGATCATTGCCTTAGCCCTTCTAAATATGAGGGCAATTCGTGCGGTTTTCTCGTGAGCAACAAATGTGACATTCGTTCTCCGACCAGGACCTTCCATTGCTGCAACTCCTTCCGCGTCTTGATCGACCACTTTCTGGAAAGATTATTGCGATTTTAGTAGATTCCAAGTTCGACGTTCTTGAAACCTGGGCATTTTCTTATCATTTGTTTTCTCCTGTGCCAACCAGGTTTGTTATAAAATTATTTAATATTACGGCCGACGTTTCGACTAGCTCGTTTTCCTTAAGGCCTGAAAGAAGCTCGAAACTTCTCCATCCGCGAAGCCACTTGGGTCAGAAACGCCGGGTCCCCCCCCCCCCTGCTTAGTATCAACCAGTTCCAAGAAAGTCAGGTAGAGAACTCAAATCTAGTGAGCTAACTCACCGATATTCCTCCAGCGGAGGAAGGCTGGTTCAACTTGCCTTTCAAAAAAATTATTGCGATTTATCAATATCAACCATTTAACATCCCTTTCACGTCAAATTGGACACTTCTCAAATCAAAGTGCATACTTCTCTAAATGAGTGTGACGCTTTTCAATTCAAACTGAGCATATTTTTAATCGAATCAAATGCCTTCCAGATTAAACAAGAAACTCTTCAAGAAAGTTAGAATAGCTTTTGCTCATGAAAAACTTAAAAATAGCAAAAAATAGCGTTCCTAAAATTATTTAATTCACCCGCCCTTGTAAGTGAAAACACTGTTTAATTTTTTAGAAATTTAGATTTTAAGGAAAAATTATAAATTTAATTTTGTTTTAATATCCGGAAAAGGAGCAATCCAATCACTCTAAGTGTCAAAAGTAGGGATCGAGCTGTGCACTCAACCAGGTCGTTGCAATTTTTATTTGGTTGATGAGGTATATACGCACTGCTTACTTGAAACAGAGGTGGGGGGGGTGCACAGATATGTTTGCGTTTTCTAACTGTTCTTGTTCTACCGTTTATACCTGTGTTACTCTACATAAAGAGAAGTTATCTTATTCATCGAAATAATTCATGACGATCTAATGACTTGCGCGGCACAATTTCTTCTTTTGTCCCAGGAAATGTTTTCAGTATTTATGCACTTTAAAACATGGGTATATTCATTGAAAATTAAATTTTTATAAGTTTCAAATAGATTGTTCACATAATGTGGCAGTTGAACTTAAAAAAATTCCAAGAAAATTATACTAAATTTTCCTGAAGCAAATTTACTCTATCCAACTTGGAGAGTCGCCAGTTTAGCCTGGAAGCCGCTCACTTTGATTTGAAAGATGTTCAGTTTGATTTCAAACGCGTCAAGTCTGCTTGGAGGAGTGTCCACTTTGATTTGAGGAGCATTCAATTTGGCGTAAAAATTGTAAATATTCCTTTAGGTATATGGTGGTATCAATGCAAGCAATTTTCTTTAAGTCTTAAGTGGTTGTTAACGAGGTTGTATGCCATTATAAAAACCTTTTTTGCAAAGAAAATTCTAGCGCAAGGCGTGTCATGAACCCACATCTGTTGTCTAATGCATTGAATTTAACACAACTAAAACATACTGCAGTATGAAGTTCCTCTTTCTTAACGTCTTCAAGAACTCCAGCAACTTCTTCATCAGAGGCAAATTTTCGGAAGACAATAAGCACAGGGTCTTCGCTCAACACTTCGACATTAAGCCTTTGATAGTTGTAGACATTCGTGTAGCAGAACAACGCTGTAATGCAAAGTGAGGAGAACTAGTCGTAAATTAATGAGCGAATCTGTGATTCGATGAGTGCTAATGACTTACAGTCATTCAATCTTCCATGCCATTCACACAATTGCAGATAATCCCATCCCCATCGATCTTGTCCAATGAAGGTGAAGTTGGAATCTTTGTCAGGATCCGTTGAAGTTGTCCCTTGCGTACACAGAAGTAGCAAGGGCAACAGCAGCACCGCTACCATTTGTCCTCTATATGTAGCCGTCAGAGCAGTGGAGGTTTGCAAAAATGTTGAACTTTCAGGTGTTCTGGATATCATCTCCAATTTCCTTTATCCAGAATAGTGCCGATCAGGGGTGTGCGTAAATGAAATAGAAAATTTCGTAAATCGTAAATCGTAGTTTCGAAAAAACCGTCGTAAATCGTAAATCATAAACCGTAAATAGTAAGAGTCACCTGAACTGCAGTGCGGTTCAACTAAATTTCCTGAACCTTTTTCTGCTAGTGCTAATCAGATATGATTCACTACTTATTTAACTTTCTGTTATTTTCAGCTTAGGCTGAACAGTTTTCCCACCAAACTATTTATTTTTTCACGGCTTCTTGCTAGTAAAACATCTTTCAAACCAAACTAAACCGTTTCAGGAAAGTCAAAAAACTGTAAATTCGAAAACTACGCTTAAACCTATGCCTGGCATTCCAACAGAAAGCTTGCATTATTTGAATATTCATTAAATTCCTAACTTACTACCAATTTTTAGCTTTCGTATTAGTCTTGGAATAAGCGGGAAGAACTGCGAAAAATTCGTTGTCAAAACTAAAAACTAAGAATCATTTCACCACTGACCAATGCGCCGGTTTCCTGCTTAAGCCTGCACTTGTATGATTTCTAAAACTTTGTAATGTTGCTCTACTATTTAATAACTCCCTGCGCTTGCTCAGGCTACCCTTCGCCAGCTCCGTTTCCTCTCCGAGAACCTGCTGCTTCGTAAGCGGATTAGATAGGGCGAATACGATAAACTCAATCACGCCACTGGAAATGGAGATCAAAACTGCCAAGACCAGTTCGACCTTTTCTTGTAAAACTACGCGCTCGATTTTGCCGCACTTTCTATACCAATTTGCTCAGCTCTATAAAGCACAATAGAAACGGATAGAAACATTGGCACATGTCGCGAAGGTGAGCAGCATTGGTAGGTGGGAGCGCGCCAGCCAATAATAACCAGAGCACAGACCGAACAAAGCCAACCGATCACGGTGCCGACTGTTCACGCCCTTTCTGACACGTCCATTCAATGCGGTCTGATTGGATGGGGCGTTCCCATCTCACAATGCTTTCCACTTCGCGACTTATACCGAGACATTAGTGGATTGTCCTTTCCACATGAGTGTGGCAACTTTCTAGACCCCACTTGCAATTTCGAATGATACTCGATCGTGGATTTGCGCTAATTCTATTCGGTAAGGTTAGCATGTATCTGTTACAAACAGAGTGACTCGACCTTAATACCAAACATGCCGTGGAACTATTAGGGTGGGCCAAAAGTAATGAATAAGTAATGCCGTGCCCACATATGTCGTGAATGGAGTCCGATTTCATGCTTCTCGTATTTGTATGTTTGTTTGCTTTTTACTGAGGGTCACCTGAAAGGTGACCACTTTTGCCCTTTCCAGAAGCATGCCAAAACCTCAGCCTGACGAGTCGATCTGTGTCGCGCAAATCTCGCCCAATTCCCATCCCCGAGCAGCCTGGACTCAATAGTCACGCAAGATGAGAAATACGTCTTCTATCTTAACCCTGCCAAACAACGAGTCTGGGTGAGGCCTGGTGACCTGTTCCCGACCTTCGTTCGGCGGGGTGTTCACGGCGAGAAGCACCTTCTGAGCTTTTGAGTCTGCGCCCATAGACCGGTATTCTGGAAGCTGTTTTCCAAAACACAACGATGGACTACAAGACCATGTTGAACAAAATACAAGAGATGGACCGGCGACTCGCACTTATTCGGTCTCAGCGCTTCAAGAATATCCTCCTCTTCTTCAATGCCCTCTGGCAAAAGTGACCAAGGATAAGCTTGCTCAGCGTGGCTACGTTCACATGCCTCACCCACCGTCTTTGCCAGACACCTCTCCATGCGACTACCACTATGTACTTCTTGAGCCTATAGGATTTCCTGGTCGGAAGGGTCAACCATAACGAACAGTGAATCAGCACCAGGCCCAAGCATTTCTGGAAGGATGGGATCAGGAAGTTGGTTGGTCGATGGCAGAGGGTCATTGATCTTAATGGCGAATACATGCCTTAGCACCGTTGAGTTGTAATTGAATTATAAGGAGAAAAAGAAATTTGTTGAATTTGTTTCATTACTTTTGGCCCACCCTAATAGAATACTCGTCTCTATTTCTCTAAGAAACTGCATCCAGTGTCCTTTTATTTATTTATTTATTTATTTATTTATTTATTTATTTATTTATTCAATACGCTGCATAAGGCAGTCATGAAAAAATAAATATAAGCAAAACACAGACAATGGGCTAAAATGGAACAACATTCGGCAGTAGGAACGCAATCCTTGCTAGCTCTGGACTTGAAACGGAGGAGCCTAGCCTCCCCAGCCTCCTAGGCAGGAACTTATTTTTTAATATTGTATTACTTTTCTCCTCTTGAACCTGTCCAGTTCCAAACGGGAGCCCTTACAATGTTGGAGGAATGGAAAAGATAGTTAGCGGAGAGAAAGTCGGATTCGAGGGCCTGAGAACAGGACGGTATCGCACAAAACACTAACATATCGGATCATCAAAAATCAACTCTAAAGGGAAGTGGGAATGAGCTATAAGAGGGACCATTAGAATGGGCACGTCTTTGTAACCCAGTCCATATAAATTTGAACGCCAGTTGGTTGTTTATCAAAGATCACGTTTACGAATATTTACGATTTACGACCCAAAATGTCGTAAATCGTAAATCGTAAAAATTGACGCAAATAGCCGTAAATCGTAAAATCGTAAATCGTAAAAAATTGACGCAAATAGCCGTAAATCGTAAAATCGTAATTACGCACATCCCTGGTGCCGATGGTCATTTGGACCACGGGATGGAACCACAAGAATCGAACCGCATGTAGCAGTAGTTGCCAGCTGTTCCACTCAATAGACAAGACAATGTTTCTATAGTACGATAGGGTGCTTGCAGCAGATGCACTGTTTATGGTGGCCCATAAGAACTGCAGCAAAAACGGAGCTGTATAAGAAGGGTAGGAATACACTAAATTTGGTACATTTAAAACACTATCTGTCCATGCATCCTGTGTCATGACGGAGCACTATGTAATTCATAAGTGGCCACTCCTGGGGGCTGAGCTTTTCGCCGTTAGACTGCATATAAGGGCGCCCGATCATCCTCTCTTTATTCGGCAATTTTTCAGGTCGTATATGAAATGGCCGATGTTGACTGAAAACTTTGACAACTTTGACAATAACTTTGCTTAGAAGCAATATTATTAATTCGAGGTAAGCACAATTACAACAAGCGCACTTTTCTCAACGCGACAGTAGCATAGACATTCTGCCTTTGTAAAAATCAGAACTTCCAGAATTAATAAAACAAAAGAAGACATTTTGGTCATTATCTCTGTTGCAGAATTGTTTGTCCTTCAGATGACGATCTAAAGGATTGAAAAATGGATCTGGTGAATATGCTGGATGTGGCAGAGTTTCTTATCCCAATCCATCCATTTTCTGGACAAGAATTTTTGGAACGTGCTCACGCGCACTGCCATGCAGTAGGATTGGCCAAAGCCGGCTGTTTTTCAATTAACTTCTGGTGCAACACTTCAACTTCAGCACAGCACTTCTCCGCTGTGGTAGTCTCTCCGTTCTTCAAGAACTTGTAATGGACTATACTAGCCATTGTCCACCATGGTCTCTTCGGATGGAGTTTCGGCATCTCCTTTGGACTCTCATTCTTGTCCAATCATTATGCAGAGCGACGACGATTATCGTAAAGGATTCATTTTTCATCGCATGTCACGATCCTTCCAGAAAAGTTTCTTAGATTGCGCAGCTTCAATGAATCACAGGTGTTGTGGCGCTGTTCGGCGGTCAGTTCGTGCGGGATCCACTTATTCGATTTCTTCACTTTTCCGAACGCATTTAAGTGGCGACTGATATGCCGCCGTCAACACCGAAATGCTGTGCTAGATCTCTCACAGTTTGACACAGGTCCGCTTCCACCATGGCTTTAAGGTTGTCGTTAATGAGTGATGGCGGCCCTCCTCGGTCTCCGTCTTTCATTGTAAGCAGAGCTAGCTGAGCGTTCTGTGATTTCCTTGCCTTCTCTGATCCGATTGATTCCAGCGAGCCGAGGCGGGGAGCGATCGGGGAGATGCGACGAGGCGACGACGGCGGCCGGCGGCATCGAGGACAACGGCGGCGGCGAGGACCCCAACGACAGCGAGCTCAAGGGCGACTCCGAAGGCAGCGCAATCAACTCTCCATCCCGGGACACTGTGATCCGCCCTTTCGCCTATATATCGACCGCTGCTATGGATAAACCTTACGCCGAACCCAGTGTTTCCACCCCTCACAATTACTGGTAGCAGCGAGTGAGGGGTCACGTCCTCGGGAAAATAGAGGTACGACATTTTCAATCGTCGAGTGTTTTGTTCGGTTTCGCCGCCTCGTAGAGGCATAAACAGATCTGGCCAATCTGCTTTTGCCTGCGGCTGCCGGGCCAGCCGATAGTCGCGATCGTCTGCATCCTCTCCTCGACAATTTTTTTTGATTACGGTATATTAGAATAGAAATCCGATCGGTTAGCTTGTGAAGCTATTCTTTAGAGCTCTCTATTAGACGTATGTTTTCAGGTACCGTTAGCATGGCTGAGCAGCTCAGTGTGGCGTCAAACGCAGAGATTCCGCAAGTAGCGGCGATTTTGCAGCAAAGTGCGATGGTTAGTTTTCAGTACTGGAGAAGTCAACGCATATGGACACGTCGGTTAAAGCCATATGCCAGGAGTAGTGCGATGTGTGGCCCAAAGTGATTCTAAGGTGAGTCCGTTTAGGTTTTTCTTTGCTGTTTGCAGTGGCGAGTAGATATTAATAGGCCCATATTCGAGATAAACACTAGTTTAAGCGTTCGGAATGTAATTTCCATTGTGACCAATCACTCGATTTCGTTTTGTGGCGTTAAGCAATCCAGCAGTGCGTGCGTTTTCCTATTTAAATTCCTTTCTTGGTCTCGCCCTTGCCTTTTTCTCCTCACAGCTTAGCGGCAGGAATGAGTCATCCGCTCACGCTGAGGTGGTAGAAAGTGCGCTCCGTCGCAACGCATGTGCAACCGCCCCTTTGAATTCGATGACTCACGCTAGGTTCAGCTCAGTGACGACGGAGCTTTTCTCCTGGACCCACAGGTTTTTCTTCTTCTTCCTCAGTCGCTCCTGCGCCACATTCTTAGGTTACGGCTATAGAGGTTCCGACCAGAGTACGGTACGTGATCAGTTCTCACAGACATCTCCCAGCCGGCTTAGGAATTCACAACATTAGCGCGGCTTGGTGTCGTTCCCATACCCATGGTATCCCCGATAGATAACATTCTCAGATACAGCATGTCTTCATTCCACCGCAGGCTTTGTATATATCATTACAGTAAGCCGGAACAATGTAAGATGTAAACGACGCAAGGCATCTCATGTTGATCCTCCGCTAGGTTTCCCATCTTGATGTCGGGTGAGAATACTTCCGAACATCCCACAGCGGCATATACACATTCCGCTTCGTCGCTCCGCCCACCTTCAAGAGGATATAAAAGGCTCGAGTTAGCGGAACAGTCACCCTTATTCACTGGTTCAACACCCGTGTACTACATCGCCGTTCATCTGTTACTGCAGCTATGGGCCCATCTACTACTAGGTCACAGACCAAGAAGGGTGAGTCCCGGGTCGAAGCTACCCATCAACATAGCATATCTTGGAAGCATGAGGACACGTCAGCAGAAGATAGCCAGGCCCCTACTGATACCTCCGCGTGGATGGACCCCTTACTGAGCGTCTTCCAAGACTTGGACGATTCGGCTACTGTTAGAGGGAAGGACGCAAAGCTTCTTCGCGATGTGACCGCCGACGCTGTAGCGGGTGTTCGCCAGGAGTCTCGACACACTTCTTCGCGATTGGCCCAGGAAATCAGGGAAGGAAACGCCACCTTACTCGCAGGACTGAACACTTCGTTTGGGGCGATCGATGACCGTATTCGGTCTATGCCCACGGTCGCCACTCTGATACCGGACTCGTCCGCTCCAAGAATAGCCTCCTTCTCTGAAACCGGGGACGGGGTCCAATTCTCAGTCTGGTTGCGACGGTTTGAGGACATCGCACGCATGCGTGCGACACCGATGTCATCGGAACAGAAGGCCAATCTTTTGATAGCGTACCTCGACGGCGTCGCCAGAGAGAAGATAGAGGAACTGACTGATGAAGATCGAAGGTCCTTCGAATCTATCGTGACTCACTTGAAGAAGTTCTTTGAAGGGCCCCATCAGCGTTACCTGGCCCGCCAGACATTGTCTTACTGCAAGCAGGAACCAGGAGAGCCGTCAGCGGTGTTCGCCAATCGTCTCCTACATTTGGTTCGAGCGGTCACCGCGGGTCAGGACCCCTCAACGCAAAAGGAACGCGTGCTAGAGGAGTACGTAGCCCGCCTGCGTCCTGACATCAGGTATTTCGTTAAGCTAGATAATCCTTCATCGTTCGAACAGGCCGTCAACAAAGCCCAAACGGTGGAGCAACTTCTAGCCGAGGCCGCCGCCGATCGCCTCATTAACCCTGTGGGTCAACCGCCACAAGTGGGAGTCAGCGCCATCGACTACCCACGTCAGGTGAGGTTCAATACATCCACACGTATAAGAACTAAAATTGGCTCCAATTCTTTCAGACGCTGGCAGACTCCGGAGCGAAGACGATTCACTGCTAATCAACTGAGGGACGGTGACGACAGCAATCGTCGGTCTATGGAATGCTATAACTGTGGAGGTTCCGGTCACTTTGCGAATCAGTGCCCTTCTCCAAGACGCCAACAAGGAACGAGGTCTTCAGGTACGCGCTCTGGAAACTTTACTAACTCTAATCGGGGTAGTGCACCGACTCGCCAGAGACCCTCAACATCTTGGACCCCATCTGAGGACTTCACGGTAGACGAAGCCAGTAAGAAAATAAATGCCCTGTCGCTTTCGCTTCAGGAATGTAAGGCTGCCCTTGCTCAGGCTAACGCACGAGTGTCAGCGTTGCTGGAACGGAACGAGGAGCTTTCTAAATCAGTTTTTCCTTCTTCGACTCCGTCCTCGGGTCGATCTGGTAGAGGCTCTGTTTACGTTCGAGCCCTGTTCGTATGTCTAATCATGGCACTATATCTCTCTGGGGGTCACTCCCAACCAGTGTGGTTTTGCCCCACAAATGGAGGTGAACGGTTCTGGCGCATACCCTTGTCATATAACTGTTCACAGCTGGTACCGGATGCCTCGACACCGCTGCGTGCCCTGACGATCCAGCTCTATCGTCCCAACACTAAGCGGTACGACTCACCCGCATCCTTATGCAAAATTGTCGAACAGACGGTTTTATATTCCGTTAACTTCTTTGGTGCTCGTTCTGAATCCCACGCGGAGTCTTATAAAACCGTTTCCATTGAGCACTGCCGGTTAATGGTGCAGCACGGCAGGTGCGAGTTCGGTTCTCTAACTAAATCAGGCAGCGTAGCTAAAACTTCTAACCCGTTTGAATTCGAATGGCCCTCGGCCCCCTTTGGCTGCTGCATCGAACGCAAACTTACGGTCGTGAATTGTTATCTAGTTTCGACGACCGTTCACGGACGTCACGGTACCGCAGCACCTGAGTCTCCTGTCGGCGACATGCGACACTGCGCTTACAAAGAGGGATCGTGCGTTCTTCGTGATGGTTCAGTGATGGTGTGGTCCCCGTCTCACGAGGAGTCATGCCAATTTTTGTATCTCTCAAAAATGAAGGGTCAAATGTTAGGAAATGTCTGGTTAAGTGACTCCAAAGAGTTCGCTCTTTCCTGGAAACCGACCAACCCTTCTGTGGTCGATTGTGGACGCGCATTGACGATTACGGACCAGAGGTACGCGGTAACGTCCATGCAGCGGGTATCCCGATCCGCACCCCATTCACAATCAGTTGGATTGGTTACTTCTAACCAATTGGTGGCCCAACTCCTTGCCGTGGAGAACGCAGCTCAAGGCGCGGTAGTGACTATCTTCCGTAATGCCTTGATATCACTGTGTGACAAGATCAATTTTCTCGCATTGTCATTGCACTCGGCGTTGCTGGTGGATCCCACCTTTGTAGTGCGCACCATGCTGCAGCGACTCGACATTGCCGCATCCTACCATGGAAATGGTATGTTACAGATCTATCGATGTATCTCGATCCCAACTCCCAACTACAGCCTGCGGCCGTTTAATGCCACGTGCTATGCAAAACCCGCCGTCAAAGTAGTACTTCCTAGCGGTACCTCGTTATCCCTCTTTTTGGATCCCACCACGCTAGTACTGGCCCCGACATCGATCGTGGCAGATTGCAGCACTAGTCGTTTCTTTCTGTTGACAACACCCAATGGAACGGTAAAGTTCGACGCGTTTACGGGATCAACAGCACTGGTGGCGGAGAACGACATCTCCCCAGTGACGCACCCTGCCACGAACCTGTCCGGAGTAACGGCTCCTCCACTCACTATATTCCACAACTTGGTACTCACAAACATCAGCGAGTTAATCCCTGAGCACCAACTCACGGAATTATGGGAAGCACGCACACAAGAACACATATTTAACGCCCTGGGCATGTAACATTTGCACTCTTCCCGGCCAAGCGATGCCACCAGTGCCACGACTTTCAAATTTGACGTCTTCGCGTGGTCCATCTTTGATTGGTGGATAACCGTATGTTGCCTTTATACTTCGATAGCAATTCTGCGCATGCTGTGTATAACGTATGTCGCTATCTACTATCCGGAGGCACTCTCCACTCTCCGGTCACTCGGCTTCCATCGACCCGTTACGACACCTTCTAGGTCCGCTCAGACACCTACAGTGCGCCCAAGCATGACGGCTTCTCAACCTCCTCCGAGCATTCAGTTGACACGGCTAGAACTCGATTCAGGATCGACTTAGCCTCCTAAGGCATCCACAAGTCCCGTAATCATTAACTCGCTTGCCTGCTCCGAGGACTATTTTGTTGCCCAGCTACCTGTAAAAGTCAACGAGGTCCACATGTTGGCATTGGTTGATACTGGGGCGGCCATCACGCTCACCGGTAGTGATATGGCCCCACTACTAGGGATTTTTTTCTTTCCAAAAGAGCTCCGTTTCGCGCGCCATCGGCGTAGCCGGAGTTCCGGTTGAGCTCCTTGGATGTGCGCACATTCGCTTCCAGGTCGGCAACTTCGAGATTTGGCATCTGGTTCATTTCGCGGATACAAAATCAGTGCCGAAGACCGTTAAGTCCTATGATATCATTCTTGGCAACGACTTCCTCAGTCGTCTTCCAAACTGGAACATGGACTACGCAGCAAGGAAACTCAGGATAGGCAGCACCGCCATTAACATTATGGTACTCCAGCCCGGAAGCGGTAGAATTTGCGAAACGGCTAACAATGACGCTGTCGTCGGAGTAGCCCAGACTACGGTGTTGCGCCCGGGTTCAGAGTCATTCGTTCAGTGCGTCACGAAAGGTGCGACATCACAATCACTCATGGTAGTTGGACAACGACAAGAGCTTTGGGAGCGATCCCTGATTATCTTGCCGTCTCTCGTCCACTCAGGGAGTTGTCGTCTTCTGATAACTAACCCCACTAATAGGCCTGAGGTCCTCTTTAAAAATCAGGCCGTCGCGGTATTAGCTTCCGTCGAAGATCTGGAGGACGATGTTCAGGCGGATTCCTTCCCAAGTAAGGACTCTGAGTGCTCCCCCGCTATTGTCGCGGCAACGTGCGAAATGGGCCAAGACCTACTCCCACCTTTCGATCTTTCTAAGGCTTCGGTCGCAGATACCGAGAAACATATCCTTCTTGAATTGTTTGAGGAATTCCGAGACCGCTTCTCATACTCCTCTTACGATCTGGGGTTATACCAGGATACCCAAATTAACATTAAGACGACCACCAATATTCCCCCTGGGAAGTTTCGTCCACCCCGCATCCCCATTAAATATCAGCAAGAACTTGATCAGCACATCAACAAGCTGATTCAAGCAGGTCGCATCGTCGGAAGCGACACTCCGTGGATCCATAATACGGTCCTAGTCAAGAAAAAGGACGGTTCTCTGAGGGTATGCCTAGACTTCCGACCGCTCAACGACGTTACGATTCCCGATCACTTCCCCATGCCACGAATTGAGGATCTCTTATCCAAGATAGCAGGTAACAAGTATTACACCACCCTAGACCTCGCATCCGGATATATGCAACTAGCACTTTCCCCCGAGAGTCAGTATAAATGCGGTTGGGCCACCCATAGAGGAGTCTACCAATTCCAATTTCTACCTTTTGGCCTTAAGAACGCAGGTGCCTACTTTTGTAGGGTCATGGCTCGTGTTCTAGCTGGACTCGAATCCAACTGCTTGGCATATATCGATGACGTAGTCATCTTCGACAGAGATTTCAACAGTCATGTAGCCTCTCTACGCAAGGTCTTCGAACGATCCCGGACTTTCAATCTCAAGATTTCCCACAAGAAGTTCACCGAAATCGCTCAATCGAAAATAACGTTTCTCGGGCATGAAATCTCCTCCGATTGCTACAGCCCCGCTGAGCGTAATGTTTCCGCAATAAGGGATTTCCCAGTGCCGAAAACCACAAAGGAAGTCAAAGGATTCGTTGGAATGGCCAATTTTTTCCGTCGGTTCATCCCGAACTTCTCTCTGATAGCGGCACCTCTGTATGAGCTCATGCGAGACAAAGTCAAGTTTTCGTGGGGCCCGAGGCAGGCCGAGGCATTCGCAGAGCTGAAACGACTTTTGACATCACACCCCTGCTTAGCATTTCCGCAAGACAAAGACTTTATCCTACATACGGATGGCAGCCAGGTAGGAGTAGGAGCAGCTTTATTTCAGGAACGAACTAATGACGACAACCACCTAGTCGCCATTGGCTACTTTAGCAAGACGCTATCGGAATCCCAACAAAAGTGGAGCATCGTGCACATCGAACTCTTTGCCATGGTGAGTGCGCTACGTTTCTTTCGTCCTATCATCTACGGTAATTTAACTCGCATTTACTCGGACCACCAGCCGCTAACTCACTTGTTAAAACATAACAAAACCCATGACAACCTCGCTAGATGGGTCGTAGAGCTCCAGAGTTATAACGTAACGATGCACTACCTAAAGGGCTCCACCAACGTGGTAGCGGACTGTCTCTCGCGCTCAGAAAACCCCAAGGTCCGCTTCGAAGACGAATCGAGAGAAGCAGACGACATCGTCGAATTCCCATATTGCCTCTCTCTCTCAGTACAGGATTCGTATTCGGTTCGGCCTACCGTCCTCCCGGTAGCGCTGCCCTCTCGAATCGTTCCTTATGACATTCTCGTCGAACAGAAAGCCGACCCCTTTTGTTCTAGCCTAATGTCCTTTATTGAAACCCAGCAGTTTCCTGAGTCTGTGGACGACGAGAACCGCACACGCTGGCTAGCAATAGCGGAACATTGCGTGATTCGGAAGAACGGATGCCTTTATTACGCTCCACCAGGTCGAACAGGTCTGGCACCCAGAAGACGCGTCGAAGTCCTTGTGCTACCCGAGAAACTACGCGAACCAGTGTTCCTCGCTTTTCATTGCAGCCCGTCAGCCGGCGGGCACTTTAACTGGCGCAAGACTCTCGCTAAGATTTCCCGTAGATACTACTGGCCTCGAATGGCTGAGCAGATATACCGACTAGTCACCACCTGTGAGGCCTGTCAGCGAAAACGTTCAGCAAATGCCAACCGGGAATCGCTCATTCCCGTGGTTACCGGGGCAATCTTCGAGAAAGTTTACGACGACCTCACAGGACCGCTACACGTCACGGAATCGGGCAACAAGTACATTCTAGCATTAATAGATCACTTCACCAAATACGTGATCGCTATTCCCCTAAAGGACTGTACCGCTGTTTCAGTGGCACACGCGATAATGACGGAATGCATCCTCAAATACGGAGCAATGACGGAACTCGTGTCGGACAACACTTCCTATTTCAAGGGCGAGTTGATGACTGAACTCGGCAAACTACTTCGCATAGGAAGATATTTCTGCACGCCGTACCACCACGAGGGGAACGGCGCGTGTGAACGAGTATTTGCAACCTTCCATCCGATGCTGCGAGCTTACGTAAGCGGGAATCAAATGGATTGGGATCGGTTCGTCGCAGCTTGTACCTTTATGTACAACACTACCGTTCACTCGAGCACTAACGAAACCCCATTCCTCCTTGTGTTCGGCCGGGACCCGGTGCTCAATATCGATTTGGTCATCAGGCACGTCAAGGAACGTCTAATCGACCCAGAAAAGGAGGCCGACATCTATGCCCAAAGTCTGTTAACCTCCCTCCACTTGGCATGGCGAACGGCTTCCGACGTCAACAAAAAGATGCTAGACTCGTTCAAAAGGCACTATGACAATCACCATCTTTCATCCCTCAAGGTCCGAGTCGGAGACCGCGTGTTTTTACGAGACATGTCGCCAAAGGTGGGTCTATCTCAGAAACTCTGCAACCCGTGGTTGGGACAGTTTCGAGTTTTGGAAGTAGACCCCCCTCACTTAACTATTGTCAGCATTTCTTCGCCACAGTCAGCTCCCGAGAAAGTTCATATGAATCAGGTTAAACGATGTAAAGAACTATCGGGACCCGTTTTCTCTTCTCCGTGGGAACCTCTAGAAGAACAACTGGCATTGCGGCAATCCAACGCCTCCTCTTCAGTTGTACCGGGGTATGACCACCACGTCCCTCCTCAAATTTCCCCGCGGTCACCATCGATTCCTTCGCATCCTTACAACACTCGTTTCAGGGCCCGATGCATGACTTCATGAGGCGACGGGATCATATTCGCTCGGCACGTCAACGTCCCACCTCGATGTCTTTTCCATACTTTCCTCTTCGCTGTCGGTCTCTGTCCTTTCCCCTCTCCGGAGCCTTCCGCTATCGGATTTTGTTATCTTGATACTTCTTTCAATAGTCCTTCTGCATTTTTGATATGGGATCTTCCCTATTCTTCGCACGATCGCTCGCTCCTTTTCCATTGTTTCCCGTCATTCCGATTCGTTTTCAGACAACGAGCCCTTCTTACGCTATCACTTTCAGATAGTTTGAGCATATCCCTCTCGGAGCTCATTCCGTCTATCTATGGAGACTTCTCCGTCAAACGGCGTTCAACCACGCAACGAGGTGGCATCAACATATGACTCAGTTGATACAAATAGAGTTCTAAATCCGAATCTCGGCGCCGAGGCCGACTCGAGTTCCCAGCCAGCACCGACGTCGATGTCCTAGGATGCGCTCTTAGCGTCAGACGCGGAAATGCGTTCGGTGGGCACGGCCAGCGAAAGGAGTTCGTCCCTCCTTGTTTCAACGAAGTCTCGATCGACTTCATCCTCTATGAAGGCCTCCGAACCTCCCCCGGTACGCAATCGATCCAGTAGACCACCTACGTCAAGGCCATCGGCGGGCGTCATTCCGGAAGTCCCTCAGGCTCGTCTCGCACAAATGACATTAGATTCCGGCACACCATTGGCTTCAAGAGGTCAGCATCCCTCCCTCACTTATCTTTCCGCCGTCTTTTCTTATCCTCCCCGATCCCAATTACCTCCAGCGCACCCCTTCAATTCAAAAATCAGTAAGTCCCAAGCTCAACCAGTACCGTAGTTTTGGGTTCTTCAGGTTGGCGACCGAATGATGAATGGACAGCTCCCCCATCGCGCCCGGCCACACAGTTTCCACGCAGAGGCTCACAACAGCGATCAACGTCGCGCCCATATCCCACCCGGGGCCACCGTAGAACGCGGGGCCCTCAGGCCTCCGAGAATAGAGGACGAGCGACACCCCGTGGCGTGTCTCAACGTGGCGATCATCGGCCATCCCATACCCCACGAGATCGACCTCGTCGATCCCAGTGCGTCGTCGGGATCCTGCAGGCAACGACTCACCACCACCGTACGACGGCGACGCTGGCAATGGAGGTCATTATCTGGTTGGACGTCACCCGTGGGCCCACCTAGTTCGACCTCGCGAGTTACGTCTCCACGAGCTGATGGCGTCACAGGTCACAAATGAGCTTCCTGAGCAGAAATATCGGCAGGTCCCCAACGCAGGCTATCTTTCGCGGAGTTCTGTCGGTCTCTATTTCCCGTCGTCACACCCCGCAGCGGTCGCGTAAGAGGATCAATTCCATTTCTCGAACTCCCTTCCCTCGAGGACGCCATCGTTTTTCGCAGCGACGCCGAGCGAGTTATCCAGGATGTCCTCAACGGCGACGCTGAGCAAGTGCCGCAGCCACCACCGGAAGCGATAGCACCTAAAGGCGTTTGGACATCTCGTCTTGCCCCGAGGTACCTCCAGGGAAAGCGATCCGTCCTGTATCAGATAGTAGCGATCAAGGGCAACGCTCTCATCCTGGAAGCCAAAGATTTCTTCGTCTTCATGCCAGACCGCAGAGAGCTGCACTGTGTGTTATTAGACCGCTTCGCGTTCAACGTAGAGAATTCGACTTATGGATACGACCGCAACGTCATCTCCGTCCGCGACTTCGTATGGATATATGATTTAATGCCGGTTTGTTTCAGTTCTCGCGTCACCAGCTGCCGATCTCGAACGCGCACGTCTTCCTCGCACCGCTGCGTTGGATTCCAACCCGACGTTCTTCTTTCGTGTGGCCCGATTCGCCTTCGTCACACCGCCCGTCTGGCAGGAAATGCGGTACGGGATTGTCCTCTCAGTCACCCGTAGAGGTGATGGCTCTGCCGTCAATAACTTTAAAATGGCAATGGAAGACAGCCCAGAAGCTGTCACGATAACGCGTGGTCTAGCCCGCTTCCCATGGCCCCACGTTCAGGAGAACGAGATCATGAAGGCCCTGTGCCGACGGAAATCGTCTTGCGCTGTCCGATTTTCGGAACCGCCCGCGTCGGAAGCCGCTCGCGACGTACTCTGTTCCTTCGTCAAACTGTTTCTCCCCGCCAATCCGGACGAAGCCATGCTTCCAATGGAAGTACATAAAATCTCCCCGGACGAGCAGGCCTGGTTCGAGGATCGCCTCAGAGACTTCGACAGCTACACGAACGATCGAGCGTCGGCCATTGCGACTATGGGCAAAATCTTCAATGCCGCCTCCTCAGCTTTGGCTTCCTACGCAACCCTAGAAGACGATCGCCGTACGCACCAAGTCACCGCTACGATACCTAGCTTGGCTGGGTACCCTCTGCGCCTGGAATTCGTGCTGGACGACATGACTTCTGAAGCCGGATGGGCTCGCCATCGACCCGTTGGAGTATGGATAATGGGAGCATTTTCATTCCTCCGGATGTCAGTGGATCGAGCGGAACAAGCAAGAGAGGAGCGCCGACTTCGCGTGACTCTACAAACTTACTCATGGTCCGACGATTCCCTCTATCGTGCCGCCATGCGGGCGGGCCGGATAGCTGACAACTCGGCCTTCCTCGATGTATGCGTAAAGCTGAGCAAGCTCCCTTCCAGCGCAATCCCAGCATATGAGGCAGTCTCCGTCTCCAAGATGGAACTGTTCACGAATGTGCCTACGAACAGTTGCGGAAGGAGAATATTAGACGCGGTGTATGGAGCCACACCCTTGTCGTGTGTCGAAGAGAACCAGCAGAACACCGTGCCAACCATCCCCGTCGTAGACGGATCACCCATATCTATCAACAGGCGGTCAGTAATTCTGACGGAGGACCAGCGACAGGCCCTGGCAATCGGAACTACACCTTTCCCGATTTTGGGGATACAGGCCGCGTTCGGAACCGGCAAAACCGTCGTCGGTGCTTGTATAGCGGCAAGACAGGCGCGGGGAGGAGCGCACATCATCCTCACCGCCACCACGAACGCAGCCGTCGCCCAGATCACTGAAACCATCCTGTCCCTCGACGCGTTCACCGACCTAGCCGTTTGCCGTTACATCGCTGAATCGGTAGTGTTCGACGACTCCATCGCCGCGACTCCTGCCGACATGCATGAGGTCCTCAAACGACTACCTGATCTCTACAGGAACGAGTTGGAGGAGGAAGCCTTGGACGAATGTGAACGCTTCAGGGATGGCCGGATTGTGTTCGAGGCCCACATGCAGAATAGGGAGCGCCAGGAGTTCTTGACAGAGCAGGAAATGGCGGCATATTTAAGAACTACCTGGAAGCAGGAAAGGGAGGATCTTGTCCTTGCTGAGAGGGACGTCTCCGATTTGATTGACAAGGTCGTCGAGGTCATGTTCCTCAAGTACCAGCCGCAGGTCGTCGCAATAACGACGTCATCTTTGCTGAATGCGACGGGAAAGGGCGGCATATTTAAGAACTACCTGGACGACTTCGAGCTCATCATATGCGACGAGGCTTCGCAAGTACCAGAACCCGTCTTTGCCGCAATGCTGAGCCGTTTGCCGAGGGCGCGCCATATCTACATCGGCGATGTACACCAATTGGAGCCGTATGCGCGTTGCTCACGGCACTCTACAGCCGCTAAGTTCGGAGCGCGTAGCGTGATGGACGTTCTAACGCGGGCGAGGGCCGTCCCTTGTCACCACGTTCAGGGCGCATCTCTCCTGAACGAGCTCCCTAATCACTTCGTCTACGCTGGACAGCTGAGGAGTGGAACGGCGGCTGAGGAGCGACACATGCTGCTGAACATGATGCGGTTCCCGAACCAGTCTCTACCGTTCATGTTCTTGGACGTCAGCGGTAGTTCCCGGAGAGCAACTCACTCTCATTTCAACGATGCGGAGGCTATGGTCTGCACCACTCTGGTAGGACGTCTTCTAGCAAGGGGCATTGCCGCGAGCAGTATATGTATAATCACGTTCTACAAGAACAGCACCGACGGCTAGTGGATTTCGCGCGCGACACCGGCGTCGATCTGTCCACCGTGGATGCCATCCAGGGCAGGGAAAAGAACGTGGTCGTGCTGCTGACCACAAAGATGGACTTCCAAGCGGACGCGGCTGAATTCTTGGACGATCCGCATCGTATGAATGTGGCACTCACGCGCTGCAAGCACGGACAGTTCGTGTTGGGCCTCCAGGCTTCGCTGGCGGTCGTGCCGTTCTGGAATGTGGTTCTCGCGTGGGCAAGGCGGCATGGAGCCATCGTTCCAGCCAAGAATTTGGGAGACTACCTTCCACCAGAATAGGGTAGGTGTTTCTCAGTTTGCTTTAGAGATCGGTTCAGTTATGCATCGTTCAGCTAAATTATGGGTCACGGTCTTTTTGGTAAAAAGGGGGAGGTGTAAGCAGAGCTAGCTGAGCGTTCTGTGATTTCCTTACCTTCTCTGATCCGATTGATTCCAGCGAGCCGAGGTGGGGAGCGATCGGGGAGATGCGACGATGCGACGACGGCGGCCGGCGGCATCGAGGACAACGGCGGCGGCGAGGACCCCAACGACAGCGAGCTCAAGGGCGACTCCGAAGGCAGCGCAATCAACTCTCCATCCCGGGACACTGTGATCCGCCCTTTCGTCTATATATCGACCGCTGCTATGGATAAACCTTACGCCGAACCCAGTGTTTCCACCCCTCACACTTACTTCATCTTCAGATGGAAAGCTTTCGAACCGGTGGCGAATTGTGCATTCCTTAGCGAAGTTCTCCCCAAATGAAGCGTTGATGTTGCGAACGCGGTGCTGTGTCCACTTCTGCATTCACAAAAGTAGAGCACTCGAATATCACATGGATTCGTACTGCAAAAACGACGTCAAGAACTCGGCAAGAGGCAGTCATGTCACAAAAACTACGGGGTGCGGCAAAACTGCCAGTGCACCTGAATATTTTGAATTTTTTAAAATTTCTTAAAAGTTTTCCCGCTTCATTCGCCTAAAATATGTTGACTGAACATTGTGGAACTCAAGCGTACTTGAGTACAAAATAGTTAGGCGTTCCAACCTACAAAACCTAGTTAGGCGTCCCAACCTAAGTGCTATTATTGGACATCATGAGGCCGGCAAGCAAACGAGAGATGTTGTGAAGATCCTTTCCGTGCCCCGAAGAACGGTTCAGGTTACAGAAAAACGCTACAAGGAATTGAAGACCGAAGAGGATAGAAAAGGATGAGGGCGCCCCACGACGGCTACGAATCGGAAAATGTGAAGATCGTATGAGAAAAAATCCGAAGAAACGCCAGTATCGTTGCGGCAGATGGCAAAAGACGTAGGAATAAGCGAAAGGTCAATAAGGAGGATAGTCAGGGGAAAGCTTAAGAAGTTTCCTTATCGTCCGCGGAAATGCCAACTCCTGACGGACACTATGAAGAAGAGGAGATTGGAAAGGTGCAAAAGGTTGTTGTGTAACGATTCACAGTGGCACGCGCTCGAGACATCGTCTTTAGCGATGAAAAGATTTTCACGTTGAATCCAGTCTTCAACTCCCAAAATGACAGGATTATTGGGGACTCGCTACCTGATGCTACCGCCAAAAAACGACTTCAGGAAAGCGCGAAAAAGCCTCAATCCATTATGGTTTGGGGAGCAGTCACATTTTCAGGAAAAACTCCACTTGTTTTCGTAGGAGCTGGCGTGAAAATCAACGCAACGGTTAACACGGATATCCTGGAAAAGTTCTCAAGCAGTGGGCCGATTCTCGCTTCGAGGAAGCCTACTGGTGCATTCAACAAGATTTTGTTCGGCACACAAAGCGAAGATGTTCCAGAAATGGTGTGCCGAACAGCTGCCTGACTTCATTACACACGACGAATGGCCCTCCAGTTTTCCGGACCTTAACTCGATGGATTATTCTGTGTGGGCCGTCTTAGAGAAAAAAACCTGCTCTACCAGGCACCCAAATTTGGACTCTCTTAAAGAAGCGCTTTTGAAATCCTGGGACGAAATTGGTGAACCTTACCTGCGTGCCACATGCGAAGCCTTTGTCGAGCGTCTAAAGGACAGCGTGTAGGCTGAGGGCGATCATTTCGAAAAGTCTTAGCATGATTTGAATTGTCGTGTTTGTAGTAGATAATTTTGATAGTTAGAATTGATCTGCGAAGTTTGATTTCAAAATGCCATTGAATTTTCAGTGCAAGTGTATTTCTGCCGCACCCTGTGCAAATGGCAAAAAGCGGAGATCCTGCGGTTTCAGAAACAATATACAGCGCCTGGAACGGGAACATTCGTAGTCACGAAAAATCGATCAGAAATTGAGGTAGCAAAGTCGGCCATTCCATATGCAGCGACCTAATATATTTCCCTCTGCCCTACGCAATACCGGGTAGATCTCTAAGCCTTTCGAAGCTCTCTCATCTAAAAATAAACGTAGCGAAGCAAGCCCAAAAAGGCAAGCGAGTAAGCAAGAACAGTGCGACGTTTTGTTGCTAAATAAAAATGCGTTTAGTGCAGGCCAGTTCCAAATATTAGGGGGAGGCAAACGTAATGAGACAAATTGAAAAAATTCTTTATCTCTTTATAACTCAATTACAAATCAACGATGCTGAGGAATGTGTATGCCATTAAGGCCAATGACTTGCTGCCACCGCTAAGCCAACTTCCTGATCCCATCCTTCCGGAACTGCTTGGGTCTGGTGTTGATCAACTGCTCGATATGGTTGTTATGGAGAGATGTCCGGCGAATACGGTGGGTGAAGCATGCGAACGTAGCTAAGCTGGGCAAGCTTATCCGTGGTCACTTGTTCCCGATGGGCTGCGGCGTTGTCAAAGAGGAGGAACTTCTTGACGCGCTGCGACTGAATAAGTTCGAGTCGCACGTCCATCTCTTCTATTTCGTTTACCATGACCTTGGAGTCCATCGTCGCACTTTTGCTAAACAGCTTCCAGTATACCGGTCCATGGGAGCAGACTCTAGAGCTCAGAAGGTGCTTCTCGCCGTGAACATCCCGCCGAACGAACGTCGGTAACGGGTCAACAGGCCTCACCCAGACTGGCTGCTTGGCAGGGTTAAGGTAGAAGGCGTACTTCTCATCCAGCGTTAAGATTGAGTTCAGGCTGCTCGGGGTTGGGAATCGGGAGAGATTTGCGCGACACAGGTCGACTCGTCAGGCTGGGGTTTCGGCATGAGACACACTGCGGTTTTGGCATGCTTCTGGAAAGGGCGAAAGTGGTAACTTCTCAGGTGTTCAGTAGGTAGCACATACAAATACGATAAGCACGAAACCAGACTGCAGTCACGAGATATATGGACACGGCATGGAGAGTCTCATTACTTTTGCCCCCCCCCCCCCCGTTATAGACTAACCTCCTCTAGACTAGGCCCGTTCTTTCATTTTTTTAATACAGTCGAGTGCGCAACAACATGATATTTTCGACATGCGTTACCTAATCTGTAGCTGCGCTACCTATTCTGTAGTGAGACGCGCATTACGAGCTCGAACTCCACCGAGCGTTGTGGGAGCCATAAACATCTCCAGTTGGGGCCGTGAACCTGTTGGGTGTAACCTGCAGACGTGATGCCCCGAGTGCTGGGCTCCATATGTCCCAGAGATGTGCGTACGGCCTCGGACGTGAATTTCTTCAATGAAGAGCTCACGGTGGGACAGCATCTTGGTGCAGTCCATCCCAGCTCTAGGATTTGGTTCGAATGTGAAACTGTAGTAAGAATGATGAGGAGAAAAACTCGCCGTCACAACAGTGCACCCTTAACACCAGGGATGTGCGGAAATTTTTTTGGAAAAAGCGGAAGGCGAAAGACGGAACGGAAACGCTCAAAAATGGCTGGAAACCGGAATACGAAACGCGGAAACGGAAATGACCCATTTTCGCCATTTTTTCTGAAGTGCATCTGAAACGGCGTCAGAAGTGGCTTCCATTGCACTTTTTCTTGCTCAGAACTTTGCGTGCAGCGAAATCTTCAACAGATTAATGCTCATCCTCGTCATAACATAAAATAGCGAAGCATGAATTTATAATATTGTTACGATAACATTTTAGCTATGGCTAGAGCAGTAAACGAAACAAATTCAGGGTCTTATCTCACTATTCCTCACTATTTCAGCTTGCAGTCTCACCGCTGTTTCCATATCTAGTTCCTGCGAATGAAGTATAAAACTAGAGCAGCCAAATAGATCATTTTGCGACCTGGAAAGAGATTCCTCTCATTTTTAGAAACCTGTGGCATCACGAACGACAGATGACACAGATGTCTGCATACTCAACATTAGCAGTTACATTGTAATCACCAAAAGTAGTACTCAGAATTCATTTTGGGATCTAAGATGGAGAACCTCCAAAATTGAATTTTCACCTTTCATCAGGCATACTGGTGTAATCTTGGAGCAGACAAGCGCATGACACAACCTCCACTGAACCCTTTGCTTCATGATGCTGCGCTATATGTTTACAAAGTTTTTGTAGCTATTTGTAACTAGTGGTACAAGAATTGAATAATCATTCAAATGTTGAGTGCATTTTCCTAACATACAATGCAGGCATAGCCTTTGCTGGCACATTAGTTTTGCCCTGTACTCAGCCCTTGCCATTTTAAGTACTTTTTTTGATAGTCTAACTTTAAGAACATTAATACTGGAGTTGTCGAACACATTTCTCTAACAATTATACGAAGGAGAACTCTTTTTAATTGATTTTTCATCTTTTTAATTTATAAGCTCTTTTTTAATTTATTGTGTTCAACAGAAAACTAGTGTTGAACAGTGCCCATTTCCGTTTCCGCCTTCCGGTCAAAAAGAGGCGAAACACGGAACGGAACGGAAGAGCTCAAAACGGCCGGAAACCGGAATTCGGAACGCGGAAACGGAAATTCCGCACATCCCTGCTTAACACGCATTGTGCCCTACATCCTAGCAATGGCGTAGAGAACCCACCTGTGCTAAAGCGCCAGAACTGACGATGTGGGCTTAGGAGATGCTCGAAATTCGTGGCACGCGGAGGTGTACCATCGCGCCTAAACGTGATCCCACGCGGTACAACTCATACGCTCGCAGGTTGGGAACTAACTACAGACTGTCTAGTGGCATTCTGCCGCAGGCAAATTATTACTAGGCTGTAAGGAAAGTACGTCGCCACTTGTGCGGTTTTTTTTTCTTCAAATTTATTTCTTCCGTTCCATACATAGAGCACTAGTGGACATATGCGCCATTATTATCTGCAACATATTGCCATTTTTCAAGTAATTTGTAGATCGCACTTCTATAGAATTCCTGGGTTTTCATGGAAAAAACTCAGGGAAGCAGTTTTCAAGCTGCTCCATGTCGTCAAATTGTTTCTCCTGCTAATGGCTCGATAACGAAATAAGCAGGTGGCAATCCGTTGGAGCAAGGTCCGCTTAATACGATGTGTGGGCCGGAACATGTCATTCGAAACACTGAAGTTTTTTCTGAGTCCTCGTTGCAACGTGTAGAGGCGCTCTCTCGTGAAGGAAGAAGATCTTGCCTTGCTTCCCACGAGAAGCTGCTTCAGTAGGCATCGCTATCTGCATGTGGTAGCTCCCAGAGAATGACCCCTTTACAATTCCGCCAGACACTGAGCATTATCTTTTTTGGGTAAAGTCCCGGTCTTGGCGGGGGAATTCCTGCTTCGCCGCGGCTGAGCCACTGACGCTTTTGCCTGTGGTTAACGTTGACTACCGCTTTTTGTCGCCAGTGACCAGGTTCTCGAGAAGCCAAGAAAAATTCACCCGTAAACTCAAGAAGTTCATGCATGCATCGTGGCGCACCTGTAGTTGGTGGCCGCCAAGCTCATAAGGTATCCGTGCGGCATATCTAACAAGGGAGGTCAATGAACGTCCCGTGGCAGCCTTCAAAGCGACCTAGTGAGGGTTGTGTGAGGTTGTCTGGGAAGCACCGTAGTGGTTTTCAAATTTCCTGCGGACATCCGGGTAGGTCAAAAATTGCAAAAAACTGTTTCACTTCAGTGCGGGCCGATAAAGCCAAACTGACGCCTGGAACTGCCATGTCGTAGTTAGAATGTAACCTGCAAAAGGCTTGGGGCTGGAACAATAGCGGAATTACAGCGATTTCACAGTTTGCTTGTTAGCGATACAGAAACCAAAGCGGAACATTGAGGTGCGCCTCTCACGAGCCAGGTGGCAGCGAGTGGTTGACCGAGTGGGTATGGGGGCGTACTTGCAGGAAGGGGTCATGGTTTCGGATCTGGGGCTTGGGATTCCGCATTGATGGGCTTGCTCACTTCTCTTCACTGTAGATCCGCTAGTGTTGCAGCCCCAAACCTTTTGCAGGTTAGATTCTAACCATGCGCGCACTGAAATGATTCAGTTTTTTGCAATTTTTGGCCTACCCGGATGTCCGCAAGAAATTTGAAAACCATTACGGTGCTTCTAAGACAACCCCCTACAGCTCTCAATAGGTCACTTTGAAAATTGCCACACGACGTTCATTGACCTCCCTTGTAAATGTCTTCCCAAGGCTACACAGCTGTTCAGCTATGGTGGCGTGACTGCACTCGAATTCCTCTGCCAGTTCAAGGTGCAACGCCGGGGATCCTCCTGAACCACCTCCAGAAGGCGCTCCTCATTTACTGCAGCTGGCCGTCCAAATCGTGGTTGGTCCTCCAAGAAAAAGTCTCCGTTCTTTAACTCCCGGGGCCATACTTTCGATGTGTCGTAGAAGGCAGTGGTAGGACCCATCGTTTCACAAATATTATCCACCGCGACTCTTGCTCAGCTTGCTTTTTGAACTCGAGAAGCAGAAGCAGTCGAACTTGCTTGCAGTCCAGAACGATTTTCTCTGGCTTTTGCCTTTTGTAGTCATACAGTGAATTTGGTAATGTGTGCTTTTTTGACAGCCGTCATATACACAGCTTAAACTCAATTCCCGAGGTTCCAAGAAGAGAGAAGCTGGAGATTAGAGATTAATTTGTTATTTTTTCTCAAAAAACCATAAAATTTTTACACTCATTTGGACACCTGAACAAAAAATTTCAAAAAAAGTTGTACCAAATTTTCAGGACAACAATCTGCTATTCTAGCTATCTTGAAGAGTCTATAGTTTATCCTGTGGTCGCGTGTAGCGCAGTCGGAGGATCCGCCGGCTGTCGCGTGCACACGATACCAGGCTCCTGGTTCGGATTTCCCGCCCAGGCCAACCAAGCCTTCATCCCTCCGGGGTCGGTGAATTGGCACCAGACTTGTCTGGGAAGGACAGAGCGCTGACTCGTTCATCGGCTGTCCCCCGCAAGTCATTGTATGGCCAAATACGCATTCAACATCTCGTAGAAGTAGAATTCGTGGCGCATCCCAAAAGGGATTGAGTAACGCCATCCTTTATCCTTTATCCTTTATTTATCCTGTATAAAGTCCTTTGTCGTTTTGGAAGACGTTCACTTTGATTTCAGGAGTTGCACAGTTGTCAGAGGAGTGTCCAATTTAATGTGAAAAGTGTCCAATTTGGTGTGGAAATGGTGTATTGGGAATCAAAATCCAATAGGTTGTATGGAAAATTTCCACCCTCCCCCCACTCACGTTGGCGTTCCGCCAAGGTTTTGAAAAGTGTTCTGGCACCTTCTTCCAACAACGCATTCATAGGCTGACCTATGGCCCACATTCACCACTATTGTTGCCGTATTTCGTTACTACTATGGCGGAGAACAAGTTCGTCTGCTTCTGCTGAAAATTGTTCAAGTATAGATGACATGCACTTAATAGAACACTTTCATTTCAAACGGAAGATGGAAAGGGAAACGATGACGATTGCTTCAACGAAAGTTTTTACAATTGATTGGCGGGCGTCATTCCAAAAAAGGCTAGATTTGGATGAACCAGTTTGTTAATATCAAAGCGTCCGTCATGAAAAGGTGACAGCAGAATGTCTTGATCTTTTGCTCGAATCCATAGAGTCGTCGCAATTTTTACACCTTCCTTAACGACACAAGCGCCATGTAGACTCTTGTTCTCCTGAAAATTCAATCACTTCAAGTGGTTCGATTTGCTGAGCAGGCTAATGTTAAGTGAAATGCAATCAAGTACAACAAGTCTTCGTTAAGCGGCATATGTAAGAAGAAAAGCTTATGAGAAGCAGTGTAGGTACCAAATCCTCGTGTGCATCCATGTTCGTCCAGAAAACCACGTCTCCAGGCGAAGGCATTACGGTCACATCCAAGCGTGGAAAAACTGTCCCTGTCCAATGGCGTTGGTTAAAATTCTTCGTCAAAACGTTCTCGTTTCTTCTGCAACTCACCTCCACCTTTTGCTGCTCTTTGGAGCGATAAGAGAAACGTAGCAAATCTGTTTTTTAACATTTTTGTCCAGCTGTCCCACTGTGCTGTTGATTTGAATGTGAGGTAGTCATAGTGCGGTGCGTAGTGGCCTCCAGGATGATAGGACAATATCTGAAAACTTTCAAAATCATATGCAAGACAGGAAACAAGCCGTAGCTGTTGCCCATATTTTATTTTTCTAATTCTTTTCCATGTACAGTATCGGACGCGTCTTTTGAATAGACGCCACGAAAACCGCGATTTTGCAGCTTATGCGTCTTTTAGATAAAACCCGTGTAAAGGTCACTCGTGCGTGTGAAAAACCAAGGAATGTTTGAGCTCAGGAGCTTAACCTCTATCATTTGGTATACATTGTTTGCATGGAGACATGAAAATGTTGGAAATTGAAAACTTGCGCTCTATTGCGAAGGGCGGTCGCGGACGAGTTGTTGGTCGCAAACCATTGCAAGCCCACAATTCCTCTAATTCGAGGTTTTTTCAAGAAACTGTTTTTTAATAATAATAATTTATTACGACGTATAAGACAGTCGTAAGGGAAGTGAGCAATGAAACACAGAACCTGAGAAACGAAAAGAGATCAGATAATACATTACAATCGCTTTAAGGATAAAACTAGTTAAACAACGTTGTGAAGTAGACGAAACAAAAGAGGTAAACCTTAAAAAGTTAGGATGTTTTTCGAGGCGAGACGTTTGAAAGCAACAGAATTGGCTGAGTAGTGACTTAGCCCAGTTCTTAAGGAGATGAATACCGATCCCGCTCTTACTGCAAATGAGTGGGCTCGCATATAAGTTTTAGGCCGGCCGTAGCTCAATTTTACATTGCCACCCCTGGTTATACATAGACGATACTGTTTTATAGAAAGCTTTGCCGTCCACATCACACACTCCAGAAATTATTTTAAACAACATCAGACACCCCTCAATTTTCTACGACTTTCTAGAGTATGAGTTCCAAGAAATGTGTTCCTAATTCCAGATCTAGGAATGCGAGAGTAGAAAAATCCACCGTATCTAATCATAATCTCTCTTGTGAAATTATTCTGAATCTTTTCGATCTCTTCTACACTCCGAACACGCCCGCGCGTGCAATTTAGCACAACATCGGTCGATTTTCTCCGCGCTCTTACTCGCTCAGATCACAGTTCTTGCTGTTCGCAGTAGCATCATGCAATTCACTACAAAAGGCTCTATCGAATAGTATCAAACTTGACCCGGTTCAAAAGTATCGTTTTCGATGACGTCATTGTCCTTCTGCCGCGTCCTTGGGCCGTCTCACCTTTGATGTGAAATTGTCAAAAAGTCGATGTTTTCGGAATTGATTGAGAGTGACACCGTTCGATAGAGATTTCTAAGATAAACAGAACGGCGCCATTAAAAGTGTCGAAAACTCAAATGTGGACTAGTAAGGGCGGAAGAAACTTCACCGCTGTCCTCCGCCGCTCTAAAATGGCTGCCGGGAGCGAGGCGGGTTAGGAAGCTGGGGAGATCTGGGCACTTCCTCGCAAAGAACCTTAGCTGGTTTGTTCGCATACGCATTCCTAGACCGTTAGCTCGTCACGTCTTCCCACAGTGGTCGACTGAATTTGGAAAAAATCGTGTCACACAAGGCTAACCCCATTTCGCACCGCAATAATTTCGCCCGTTTAGAAGCTACCACGGTGTACTTTTGGGAACTACAAAACCATTCTACTGCCTACAAAATCTGCTAGCCGCAGCCAGAACGATTCGATCTCCACAAAGTTATTGCGCTCCGAACACGCCCGCGCATGCAATTTGCGAGCTGTCGTGCACACTCGATTGGTAGGTCCGATTCTGCGTGCGTTGTTCACGGCGCACTCCAAATGCAATCTAGACAGTCTTGGAGCAATTTCTGATAAGGACGGCTGGAAATTTCCGATAAAACTCCCCAAACGCTCATTCTACAAGCTGTCGCGCCCACTCGATTGATTCTGTCGGGCCTATATGCATTGTTCAACTCTACTGAGATTTATATTCCAAAAGATAGAGCATGAGCTGCTGAGTTCAAATATATGTTCATTTTCACAAGTATTTGATTTCTAAAGAAGTTATTCAAAAAGGCCGCTTTGGAACGCTCCAAAGCGGCCTATGTTGGCCGGCGCGGCTTTTTCGGCCAATGACCAAAAGACATGTCCGGTACTGTATATCATTTTTCTTCCAGGAAGAGAAGGCTGTAGTACCAGATTCTAGAATTGGTCTGACATAGGTTTTGTATACCTTGAGCAGTACACCCTTGTTCTTCGTGGCCAAACCCTTGAGAGTTTGGTATGTCCGTGCATACACTCTCCTGCAAATATTTTTGTAATGCTCAGAGAAATCCAGCTTATTGTTATACGAGAATCCTAAGTCAATGACACTGTCAACTACAGAGATATCATTTCCTTCGATGTTGAACCGCGATGGGTTATCTGAGTTTCCTAGTCTAATATGTAGCGTCTTTTCGGGTGTTAGGGGTAACGACCAGGTACGGTCCCACTGAATAACGGCGTCAATTGCAAGCTGCAAATTTCCAGAGAAGACACTGTTTGATTCAGCATAAATTTTGATGTCATCGGCATATTGCTTGCACTTCACTCCAAATCCATATACAACCTGCGGAAGGTCAGATGTATATATGGCGAAAAGAAGAGGAGATAAAACCCCTCCTTGAGGAGCCCCACTTCCCACCATCTTGACATCAGAGTAAGAATCATTCACTTTAACCTGAAATGTTCTTCCCGTGTTAAAGTGTTGTATTCATCTAACAAGCATTGGATGAATTCCATATTTCACAAGCTTATGAATTAGTTTACTGTGAGAAACACGATCAAAGGCTTTTGCAAAATCGAAGTAAATCACATTGCATGCCTTTTTGTCATCCAACAAAAGCGTCCAGTCGTTTAGCGATTCCAGTAAATTGGTCTCAATTGAGCGACTTTGAACAAAGGCATGTTGGATCTTACCATTAGGAATTATCGAATTTTTGTCAAGGTGATCTGTTGGTACCGTTCGACTCGTCTCTTCGGGATCTACACAAATTTGTATACATCTTTACCAGACTACCGCATTTTCACCAACTGAGTAGGGTGGCCGAGAATTTCTGTGAAACTACCCAGACGCTCACTCTATAAGCTGTCGCGCCCACTCGATTGATAGGTACGATCCTATATGCTGCATTGTGCAGGGCGCACTCTCGGAAGATGCCTGGCATGACAGAGCACTGGCGACGTACGCCCTGCCTGAGAGACTCCGAAAACATGCAAGTCCTGGGAAATAAGCTGCTCCAATTGTAAAGAGCCTGCTCCACTCATTCGTTTTGCCACCCATTGCGAAAATGCGGTGGTCTGGGAAAGTTGTATACATGTTTGTGCAGGTCTCAAAGAGGCGAATCGAACGGTATCAGCTGTTTCTCAAATATCCCTAAATTAGAGGAATTACGAGCATGCAACGGTTTTCGACGGTTCGCGACCGACAACTCGTCCGCCATCGCCCTCCGCAACGGAGCGCAAGTTTTCAATTTCGGACATTTTCATGGCTCCATATGAAATATGGATACCAAACGATAGAGCCCGAATATGCCCTTGGTTTTTCAAATGGATGATTTTAGGCTAGTTTTATCAAAAAGAAGCAAAAACCACAAAATTGCGATTTTTGCGGTCTATTCAAAACACGCGCCCGATACTGCACGGGGTGGGGCATTCTACGTTAAGTAGCGGACCTACTGAACTTTAAGGTGTTTTTTAGGGTTATTTCCTGTGGTGATGCTGACGACAACGGCTCCAATGCGGCATATGTCTTATTAGGCTACTTTTCTTCTCACGAAATTTACTCATCAGCCTGCGTGATTTGAAATCGTGTGTGTAGAAAGTCGTAGACCTATGGCATTTTATAGTTTATGGCCAAGATTACTTTACGGAAACTTCTTGCTGTAACCTTTTTATGTATCGAAGACTTTTATAAAATATTTTCATTTTTATAAAAAGACAAATCAGGGCTACTCTTCGGCAAAGCAAACCAACAGATGTTGTGGAACTATTTATGACAGGACATTTACTGCCTATTCTGAAGAAATTCACATTGCAATCCGTGCTTCCCTTTTCCTTTTTCTCTTAATTAGAGTTTTATTTCATGAGTTTCTTCCTGAGTTTTCAGCTTGGTAAGTAGTTTGCAACTATTACTTTTGTTCTAATGATTGCGTTTGATTGAGCGCACTGTTATGTGCTCGAATAAATAAATAAACAAATAAATTTACATGTAACTTCTTATCAACAACTCTGTCAGAAATAAATGTATTTGCTTATTATACGCTTGCACAAGATTTGTTGGATCTATCCTAGTCCAGGGGCACATAACTAAAAAGTGTGTAACAACTCCACTTGGGACTGCCCAGCGACTCCTACTGAACAAAATAGGAACTAAACTAAAAAAAAAATCACAAAGAAAAAATGAAAACATCACACTTGTTTTCGCCGAGGTTGTAAGGAGGCGAATTTATGTGCCCTCCTCAGATCGTGTGATTGTTAGATCCTGGTTATAACATGTCAGTGGGCGGTCAGCACGCAGCATGCCTCCATTCTTTGCCGCCGAAACGGTTGTAAAACCTCCGACGATTTTTTTATTTTTTTTTATTTGTTCGTTCGTTTTTTGGTCTTATTCAGTTCCATCTCGCTCCCTAGGAGCTCGGTGGGCTCAATTCATTTTGTTGCATTTTCAGTTATGTGGCCCCTCCTGACTAGGATAGATCCGATTTGTCAAACGGTGACCTAAACACAGTAACGCTTTTGATTCATGTTGCAAATACAAAGCACAGGGGTGCGGGAAGGCGCCGTTGCTCCTAGCGCAACTGCAGCAGCCAATCATATGCCCTGGCGAGAGAATACAAGCGACGGCGCATTCCCGCACCCAAGCGGTACGTGTTCGCGATATGCATGTACAATGTTTTCTAATACATGGAGACTTTAAAACGCCATACCTGCCAATTTTCGGCGGAGCCAAAGTTGACAAAAGGAAGCATTGCTTTAGCTCTTCTAAACATCTGGGCAAATTTGTCACTGTGCTCGTGATGAAGAAATGTCCCGTTTGCTCGCCTGCTGGCATCGTTCTTGGTTTGGAAGTCTCCTACGTCTCTGCTCACTACTTGCTAAAAATATCAATCACAACGAACAGAAGCAGTAGCAAAAAGAGAATATGACATTCTTAAAAAACATTCTTATTTAATAAAGTCTCCACATTTTTGTGTTAACTATCACTGTGTTTTATCGCTAATTGTGTTTACTACATATGTCGCGTGTTGTCACACATATTTAAATAGATAAATAAACATTGAAAAAAGGTAATTGGATGAATTAAATCCGTAATTTGATGAAGTAATGAAATCCCGCTAAACAACAGAGTAATTGCAATTGCATCAACGACGAATTAGTGCAGTCGTTAAATGCATGTGTAAAGTAAAGTGGGCGGCAAGTGAATTAATCAAAGCATTTTTCTTTGCTAATTCTGAAAGAGAGGGGGTCATTCAGCATGTTTGAGAAATCGAATCCAAATGTGTTAAGCTTTCACTCACTTAAGAGTGACAAATCACGGCTGTTACCTAGTCTCGTGAGACCAGTGCATTCCATGTCGTACATTAGGTTGGAAAAAAGTCTCTTCACACTTTGAAAACTTTTTTACCGTTCTCCTTGTAAACGCACTTGCCAGTATTGATTGCTGGTTTCATAATCCTATCACACTTGTCTACTGTTCGCACGCGGGCAGAGGTCAAGACCCTTCTTGCACTTCGTTATCTGTCCAATCTTCCGGACTCAATGCAAGATCTACCTCATGGCCATTTTCGGCACAGCATTCTTCATGAGTTCATTAAAGGATCTACAGCACGTCAGGCAGCCCACCAAATTAGCCATATATATGGCTTGGAATCTACTACTCATCGTGCCTGTTAGGAGCGGTTCGGAAAATTTTTAAAGGGAGATTATTCACTCGAGGACAAAGCAAGGTCAGGAAGGCCAACTGAATTGGACGACACTGAACTGCTCCATCTTCTTCGTACCGATAGTAGGCAGTCGACACGGCAACTGGCAGAGAAGCTCTAAGTGTCTCATAGGATAGTGAGAATCCATCTGAAGGGTGTTAGCTTTGCATGGAAATTTGGAGCTTGCATTCCACATGTCCTGTCAGACACGCAGTGCAAGACCACATGTTGCAAGACTCATAAGAGACACAATAAAGGAGCTGGGCTGGGAGGTAATGCCACATCCACCGTATAGCCCTGACCTCGCCCCTACCGACTACCATCTCTTCCGTACTCTCAAGCAATAAATTGGAGAGAAGTATTTTGAAACGGATGAAGACCTCAAAAATTGGATTCAGCAATGGTTCGACTCCAGAACTGCAGTCCTTCAAGCGAGAGGAATTAGAAAAGTACCCAGTCTTTGGAAAAGTGTAGTGGAACAAAACGGAGTTTATCTCAATTGATTTGACATTGTAGTTGTGAAGTAATAAATCTTTGAAAAAAAATGAAAAGACTTTTTTCCAAACTAACACATCACATCACTAAAACTTTAAGTATCTTTACAAAAATTGAGACATTCATAATATAAAACCAATTACAGGAAGAACGGTCCATGCATGGCAAATGAATCGTACCGTTGGAGCAAGTTGCACTTCATTTAAGTCCGTCAGAAGTCCCGCGACCATCTCAGCAGAGGCGAATTCTCGGAATATTATGAGAATGGGATCCTCACTCAGAACTTCAACGTTTAATCTCTGGTAGTTGTGGATATGTGTGTAGCAGTACAACGCTGGAAGTTCACGCAGATAGAAGGGTGAAATAGCTGATCAATTGATGAGAGTCCCAACGACAAACGACAAAGGCTCACATTCATTCAGTTTCCCTAGTGTTTCACACAGCTCCATGTGTTCATGGCTCCAGTGCTCAATACCAATAAAATTGAAGGCAGAAGATGCATTTCGCTTCGATGTACTTTCTCCGTTCACAGAAATAAACGGTGAAGTTAGGAGAAGTAGTGCGATTATTTGTTCTCTGAAACAATTCAAGAAACAGTTTGCACCCTAGCAGATTTACCTCCTTAAGGTAGTCCTAAACTGGCACACCTCTTCAATCTGAAATTTGGAGAGTTTAAGGCGTTTTTCAGTACCGGTAAAATTCTCGAAGATCGCCTTATTATTTAGTTTTTATTTAGTTTTTTTTAGCAAGGAGATGTCATCGTTCTGCAGTCGTGCTCTCCAACCGCGAAGATTGATAATTCAGGGAAGTTTACACATAAGAAACAATTACAAAACTCATACATTAAGCCATAGCCATACAGGATAGCATACAACATTGGCTTCCCAATTCAGACGGGAAGGGATTAGAGAGCGCACGACGTTATTCTACATGACGAAATCTGACCTCGTCCATATCTGACAACATGTTGAAGGCAGAGTTAGGAAGCAAATACATTACCCCATCGAAGACATGATGAGTGCGTGTCTAGCGAGCGAGGTCCACCATAAACATTACCCGTGATTGGCAGCTTTTCTATGACCGCAGCAAACTTAGAAGCCCCTCCATCATTCGAATGTTTACATAGCCATGTAGGCCCTTCTAAAAGTTTTGATCCGGTTTTTATGTTGTTAAGAAACATTAGGTTGAAAACTAGTCCTATAACTTAAAATAGATTTTAAGACGGGGATCAAGGTTAAGAGGAGGCGCTACTCAACCCCTTCAGGATATGTCATGCATTTTACTTCCACGGATGTCGTGGAGGCGATTTGAGTGCGTATTTGATCTACACACTTGCGCTGGCGAACCTATGAACAAGTCAGTGCTTTATACTTCCCAGACGCGCCTGGTGCCAATTCAGTGAGCCCGAAGAGATGGAAGACTCGATTGGTCTGGGGTGGGGGGAGGTGGGTGGGAATCCGAACCAAGAGCCTGGTATCGCGTGCACGCGACAGCGCCTTGTCAGGCGGTGCTTCACGCGCTCAAAAATATTAGGTCATCCAATAAGCAATGTCGTTTTCGTGCACTACGGTTTTAGCTCATTATTGTCGGCAGATTTGTGTATTTCGAAGGTGCACTAAAGCGAGATTCTAAGATAAATGAGACTTCCTCTTTTAGAATCTACCATTCGTGGAATTGTTAGCTTGCAAGTTCAGGTGAAATGGCTTGGCAAATCCCAGAGGAGCATATTCGGTATTGCATGCTGTTCGAATTTCAGAAGAATAGTAATGCAACGGTTGCTATCAAAAATATCTGCGATGTATATCCAGTTTCATTGGACGTTTACAAATGCCAGCGATGGTTTTCGAAGTTCATATCCGGCAATTTTGACCTCTCCGACTTCTCTTGGTCAGGAAGACCCGTAACGTTTGACAGCGACATGCCGATGGCAGACCTAGAGGAACCAAACCTTGTCAAACAGTGCAGGAACTTTCGAGTACTCTCAACGAACCCAAATCAACCATACATTTTCATCTACGCCAAATTGGCAAGGTATGCTGAGCAGGTGTTTGGTACCGAACGATTTATCCGCCGAGAACCGTGCCAACCGATCGACGCTTTGCAACGCATTGCTTCAGTGGCACCGTACAGACCCGTTTTTTGATCGACTGATCACGGGAGACAAAAAATGGATTTTGTACTACAAGTGCTCCGACACGCCTAATGGCGTGTCTCGCGCTTGCGCGCTTCGCGCGACTTTGCAGCATCATTGACCTATGGAAAGTAGTTTTTGTAAAACTTAAAATTCGCTAACATCTAGAACCTGCTGCGTGCTTTATCGGCATCAAGCCGTTCGCCACTTCGGTAAATTCATCATAGGCATTTTCTCCGGACCGTCCATTGGTTTGCTCTGCGCAGTACTTCTGTACCTCAGGTTGCTGTTCCGCAACCGTTCTCATGCTCAACATCTAGCGTTTCCGGGTATCGTTGACATCTCTTCCGAAGCCAGGTTCCCCTCACTCGTTTCTTTTTACTGGATCTAATTGCAGGTCCGCCTTTACTGGTCTTCCCTTCTCTCTTTAGTTCCACCACTCTCCTGGTCCCAACTCCTGGCCCACTTTTTTGTTTTCACTTTTAACCAATACTGGTCTCTTCTTGCTGGTTTTCCCGTCCTGGCCCCTTCTCCAGGTTGTTCCTTTCCTTCCTGCTCACTCTCCCTAGAGGGTCCCTTACTGCCCTTCTCCACCACATCCTTAGTGGGCCTTCCACGCTAACGGCAGACGTCGGTGACACATATTCAGAATCAGTACGCTTGTTGCGCGACGTAGAGGGCCCATGTTCTGGATCCGGAAGCTCAGAAGACCCGTCTTCCGAATTAAGAAGTTCAGAAACGCGCGCAGTCGCCGCTATGACGAGCCTGATGAGGCTATGCATATGGCAGATTCCTTGCTCCCCGTATGAATTCCTTTACGGCTTCCTTCTTGTTCGTTCCTAGTCCTGGTCCCGACTCCAGGTCCCTTCCTCCAGGTAGAACCCCTCCACCTCGGAATCCTCCTTACTACTCTCCCCAATTAAGTAGCTCTCCCACGCTCACACACGACGACGGCGAGCAAACGCCCATTGCGTGTCATCGATGTCACATCTTCTAAATCCGTACTCTCTCACTGGTAATGGATCCCCTTACTGATCCTCTTAACTGCTCCCCCTGATTGTTAACTTCCTACTGGTCCCTCCTTAATGCCTAAACCATTCTTGGTGTCACCTCCTGGCCTGCTTCATTGATCCCCCTATCGCCTCCCCATCCCGATGCTTCCTCCAAGTCGCTACCCCCTGGTCGCTGTAAGTTTTCCACCCTCGAAGTCTCCCCTTATACTCTTACCCCTTTAGTGGCCCTCTTAGGCTAATGGCATGAAGTCGGCGCCACGGCTTTTGAATCTGGACGCTCAGGAACGCGCGTAGGTTCTGTTGTGTCAAGCAGTAAAAGGATGCGCTTCCCATGCTGCAACAATTCCCACGTTCAATGGAAAATTTTTACCGCGCTGTGGATGATACAGCGTATCTCACTTAGGTTAGACCATTCGACCGCTCTCGCTGCGGATGATGCGGCGTACCTCACTTAGGTTATATCGACGGACAAACTCTTTTATATATAGGTGGTGATGGTGATAATTCAAAGCACAAAAGGCAGTGGCTTTCCAAAAATGAACAACCAAGAAGTACGGCGAAGCCGAATATTCATCTCAGGAAGGCACTCCTCCGTGTTTGGTGGAATGTCCGTGGAATTGTCCCTTTTGAAGTGTTTAAATCTAGAGAGAACGTTGACGCAGACCTTTATAGTAAACAACTAGATCGATTTAACCAAGCTTTACTGGAAAAGTATCCGACGATCGTCAGCAGAAATGGCGTAATTCTCCATCAGGACAGTGCAAGACCGCGCTGCGCAAAACGGACGCTGGAAAAAATCAACGAATTAGGATGGGAGGTTCCGCCTCATCCACCGTATTCTCCCGATCTCGCACCTTCGGAATACCACTTATTCCGGTCTCTACAGCGTCTTCTTAGTGGCAAGACATTTGAAAGTTTGGAGGATATTCCAAATGCTATGTGCACATATTTTGCTCAAAAACCACAAAAATTTTATTGCTCAAGTATTGAAGATCTGCTCGTTAGATGGAGGAAGGTTGCTGATAATGATGGTGATTGTACTGTTGGCTGAAATGAAGTTTTGTTGAAAATTAGTTCAGTTGAAGTCAAGGTTGAAAAAACGATATTACTTATTGGATGACCTAGTAAAATAGTTGCGCAACAGACTTCACAAATACGAAATTCAGAGCTGCTTCCAACAATCCGTAATCAACCTCAGCAGCGGTCTCCTGCTTCTGCTCAACGCTATCCACTCCGATATCAGTCGCTTCTACCGAGCGGATGAGTGGTGCACTCCACCATATCGTTACGGATAATGCGAACCGTGAAATTGGCAGACAGCTACATACTAAATCGCCAATGCATCTGAACATCAAAGTGAATCTAGCCTACTGCAAATTCGCGCGGACAAATTAAAAAACCTAAAGTTCAATACAAAACCATAGATTTTGGGTTACTGCGGTCGCCTTCGAGGCAGCCACACCACTGTAATGACCAATTGTTGTTTTTATTTTACTTTCTACTTTTTTCAATGAAGTAGTGGAACCAGACTACAATGAGCTACTTGGCACAGGGGAGTCATCATGTATGAGGTTCTGTGTTGCACGAAATTAAAAATTTGACGCAGTGCGTGTTAGGGGCGTACGTTCTGATGACAAATTTCTTCCTTATTTTTCTTACTCCAGCTACATCGAAAATTCTACGCCTAGGAGGGAGTGCTCCCCCCCCCCCCGCGCGGACCCTCCACCTGAGTTTCTTGCAAGATGCTTCATTGTCTCGAGACCTGCTCTCAAACCCACGTGTGCCATACTACCGACCGCATCGTTGGAAGGCACGAGAAAATGGAGGTGAATGCGTGGGATTCTTTATCAGATGTTTGAAGTCTAACCTGATTTGTGTTTGGTCAAGTTGTGCCTCTAAACGTTCCATCAAGAAAACCCGAAGACTGATCCACTTTTGAATGGCTAAATCTCTTTAGACACCATGTCCACTCTGGAGAATTGTCCCTCAATCATGTTCCAAGTGTCTCACACGTCATTGCACGCAAGTGTCACAACGACAGTTATGGTACTGCGGTGTAATACACGCCGTTCTCGCGCTTTTACACGTAAATTCCAACTCATCAGTGACGTCTAGCAGCTGACGAGTAGCACTGAAAGCCATTTCTCACACGACTTCGATGGACAAAGATTGAACCACGGCTTCGTGGCATATTTGGCGGCGCAAATGCGCTCGAGGGAGGGAGTCACCATGTATACAGTGAATATTAGCGTTGGTAGGAAGGCACATGTATGTCCAGTTACATCAAAATTGCTAAGTTCACCGTAGGTGTAGAACACACTATGCGACATAGAAATTTTGGTCTCGCACAACCCAAAACATTGTGTAGGGCTATCCTACATGGTGACCCCCCTCCCCAACCCTATTTGCGGATTTGGGTATAAGCGATTCCATCGCTTACAAGTGCTGCGACACGCCTAACGGCGTGTCTCGCACTTGCCCGTTTCGCGGGGTGATACAGTTAGTCTTTTTCTCAGGAACTACTCTCGTACAAAGAAAGATTTGCGCTTCAAAAAATTCATATTCAATTCATAGCGCAACTAAAATGGTTTAATTTTTACTCAAACATCTCGGTGAATACTGCGTTTGATATAGTCTTCCGTCCTGGTGATAGCCAAATTTTGATCTCTGTCGAACACGTGAGCACGCCACGTACAGTTGACCATGAGAAAAAAACTGGGGTGGGGAGGTATACACCGAATCCGTCGAATGTTTGTCCCTGACTCTTGTTTATTGTCATTGCGTACGCCAAACGCACAGGAAATTGTCTCTTCTTAAATCTGCACGGTGAGGTGTCATAGGCAGGCGGACAGAATATTATTCTAGGAATAAGCTCGTATTGTCCTTTGTTCGCTCCAGTTGCAATTTTGCAGCCTAGAATGTGCCTATCCATATGTGTTCAACGGTGAGTCGCGTACCATTGCATAGACCCTGGTTGACTCTAAGATTCCGCAGAAGCATTATGACTGCTCCTTTCTTTAGATGGAGTTCATGTGGCGGGTCTCCCTGGGGTGTCAAGCTGTTTAGAAACTCCAATGAATACTCTGTGTCGTTGTTAGCTTCAGTTTCGTCATTCATAACCTTATCTATGCTTCTGTAAAACTTCTCCTTCCCAGGTAGTTTCGAAAGCACTTTGTTGTTTATCTCCAAAGAGTCGAAATTCCTAGGTGTCAAAATCGCTGTACCGACTGCAGCGGACATATCTTCTAAGGTCACTATATCACCAAATATCTCATCTGCTATATCTCCAGAGCTCAGCATATCGTCGGTCACTTTCACTTCATTGGAATCGTTTTGGAGCTCTCCGTTTCCAAGTTGAATTAGAAAGTTAGACGAACCGATTCCACCGCTGGACGCCCTCACATTCTCAGTCAATCTGTATTTAAAGAAATGAGGCCACAGTGGGGAGCTCTTGATAGAAACGTTCAGAATTTCGGACCGTCCTGCTGTTGGCACGACAGGAGGAATTTGTCTGAAATCACCTCCTAGGATAATCCAGATGCCTCCTGCCTCTTAATCCAGATGCCTCTAGCGCGACGTAGAGGACCTTTTTTCTGAATCGAGACGTTTAGAATTACTTGTAGTTGCCGTTGTGTCAAGAAGGAGGAGGCTATACTTCCTCTGTAGATCAGCATCCCATGTTTAATTCTGAAAGCGCCTGCACGCCGCAGCACGCCGGTGACACAATTCCTTAATTCAGATGCTTCTAGGGCGGCGTAGAGGACCAGTCCTCTGAAACCTGCACCTCAGAAGACACACCTTCTGAATGCAGAGGATCAGAAGCGCGCACAGTTGCCGCTGTGTCGAGCATGAAGAGGCTGCGCATATGGCAGATTCCTTGTTTCACGTATAAATTTTCTTACGGCTCCCTTCTTGCCGGTTCCCCGTCCTGGTTCCGCCTCCAGGTCCCTTGTTCCTGGTCGATCTCTCCCCCCCCCCTCTAGGAATCCTATTTAATACTCTCCCCAATTAAGTAGCTCTCCCGCGCTCACACACAACGACGGCGAGCGAACGCCCATTGCGTGTCATCGGTGTCACATCTTCTAAATCCGTACTCTCTTATTGGTAATGGATCCCCTTACTGATCCTCTTAACTGCTCCCCCCTGATTGCTAACTCCCTACTGGTCCCTCCTTAATGCTTCATTGATCCCCCTATCGACCCCCCCCCCCTTTCCGATGCTTCCTCCAAGTCGCTACCTCCTGGTCGCTGTTGATTCTCCACCCTCGAAGTCCCCCCTTATACTCTTCCCCCTTTAGTGGTCTTCTTATGCTAATGGCACGAAGTCGGCGGCACGGCTTCTGAATCTGGACGCTCAGGAACGCGCGTAAGTGCTGTTGTGTCAAGCAGTAAAAGGATGCGCTTCCCATGCTGCAGCAATTCCCACGTTCAATGGGAAATTTCGACCGCGCTGTTGATGATACAGCGTACCTCACTTATTAAATTAGATAGATAGATCACTCGACCGCTCCCGCTGTGGGTGATGCAGCGTACCTCACTCAGGTTAGATCATTCGACCGCTCTCGCTATGGGTGATGCGGCGTACCCAACTTATGTTAGATCATTCGACCGCTCTCGCTGTGGGTGATGCGGCGAATGCGGCGTATCTCACTTAGATAAGATCACTCGACGGACAAACTCTTTTATATATATAGGTGGTGATGATGGTGATACCCAAATCCGTATATGTTGAATAGGATGTAATCAGTTTCATGTGTTAGTCTCCGCCTAACCTCCACCTAGCGTTTGTTCTAATTTTCTCCTGAATAACTTCAATTTGTTTCCATTCACATTTGGCTAAGAACATAGATCGGGTCTTTGAACCAATCGCTGCGACCGCCTACCGTATTTCTCATTCAATATGGAGGAGAGTCGTTGGATACACCTCCCTCAGAAAGGGGCGGGCGAGGGGCGCGCCGAGGACAAGATGTCCGGGTCCCTACCTTCACATGGAGGCATCACATTTCTAATCACTTCCCTTGGCCCTGCAGCTCTATCCTGAGCTGGTTCCGTTCTTGGGACAAGTGTCAGAATCTTGATACCATTTAGAGGAAAAGAGTTTTCATCTGCAGCGCCAAGGCTTTCTTCAGGTCCCGCCACATTGCTCAGTACTAAGGCGTCGTCCGCATTTTTCGACAAATACAACAACATCTTAGCCAGGTATGTCATGACAACAACGCGACCATCCATTATAATGTTCTTCAACACAAGTAAAAATGTCTGATCCCTGGAGGGAGAGGATTGGGATCCCAATCGTCTCCTATCAGCTGTTAGGGTTTTGGACGACGGCACGCCAATTAACGATGGTTTCGCGCGCAGCCAACTTGTCCAAATAGGGCAGCGCGGGCAGGGCGGGAAGTGGGCGGCGGGCTGCACGGTGTACCGAACGACTGCCCCATTCAGTATAGTTGAAGACGTAAACTTCAGCGATATCCTTCCACAGCTCAGATACTGGGAGGGTTGATCTTCGGGCGAAAATGACCACGTATTTTGATGTCACAGGAAACCTGCATGTAGGAAATATTTTGGGGCGGAGCAGTGAACGTTCTACTACCGGACATTTCGCCGCTCGCGTGATACGCTGCGCATTCAATTGTAGGCTTGAAGAGGTCATGTAGCGCAATAGTTCTCATTTGCACGGTCGGTAGGACGAAGTACATTGGCATAATCCGGTTGGTTCCTGTAGCCTTTTAACTTAAACTGCTTATTCAGTCCATTTAGGGAGAACATAACGATCAAGCAAGACTGTGGGAGAGGATGAGGTTCCCAGGAGATGGTATAATATTTTGATGAAACTTTTACAACCACGATATCTTATTAGTTGAGCCCACCCAGCCTTCTCTTATCAAACGGTGGGTATCTCGTGCCAAATTAGTGAAATTTTTACTTTTTAAAGTTTTGTCAGCTTGCTGTGTTCGAATGCACAATTTTTTCAGAAACATCCAATCAATTTCTAGATTACTTATGGTCACAAGAAAAGTATTTAAATATCGAACTATTGCTTTGCAAAGCTTTATTGATGCACCTTAGGTGGATATATTCGGAGGAACGGAACCCTACATAAATATGTAAGTATACTTCATTTGGTAAAGAAGCATTACTGTTTATATGCATCAATTTCAGAAAAAGAAATTTGGGCGCCAGCATACTATTGTGAAACAATCCTAGTTATATGTAGAAGATGTTCACTACTAGTCCTAACAAATGCTCGATTAACTGCTCTTTGAAATGTCTATGTAACATACTTTAAATGAAGCGCTGCAAAGTACAGTAAGTTTATTTCTGATGTTGCAGTGGTGCTAATATAACGAGCATCACAACAGGTTGGATTTTATTTCTTAGGAGTCATGAAACTCAAAATGCGAACGTTAATGGGGAATTAATGGTTCTGGCTACTGCGTCGCAAACAAATTGGATTACAGTTCTAGCACATTTGTGATCTCTCTAGAATGTTCAGTTTTTACAATATGTTTGTTATTATACTGTTATTGCTTGAGTAATAAAACTCTATGAGTAATCTATGAGTTCTTACAGTTTTAGAGCAATATGTAAAGTGCACACATCTTTGTGTGGCCGGATAGGCCAGAACTAACCATACTTAACACTATTTTAATAGCATGCGTGAATAGCATGGCGAGTTTCGCGTCCTCCGCAAAACCCCCTTTTAAATTCCCGCCTAGATACCGTAATCCGGTCATTTGCAGGTCTTCGACCGCTCACCTATAGGTCGAAAACAGGTCAGCCACAGGTACATTGTTAGGTCACCCATTTTTCATCTGCAGATGAACTCACCCAGTGTCTGAATGACGTATTGACGTCTACGTGTAAAGACTGGTGGAGGGCGTGGATTATATCAGTACAGCATAACTGACGTAACGGTGTTTGCGTCCAATCATACTGTAGCGAGCGTGTTAGAAATTCCCTAAAATTCAGTAGGTGTCTAAATGGATCAAGCGCTGTTGAATCGTCACCTGCTCCCTTCCTCCCAAAGATCGAGCTTACTCTAGCGCTTCACATGCTTTCACTAAGGCGCCTTTTATACTCCCGCCGCAGCGAGGCGCGACAGACCTCGAATTTGATGCGCCACTGGGCGATTGTAGTCAGGAAGGGGAGCTTAGCGATGCGCGGCCACGAGGTTCTGCTCACTACAGACTGTTTGCCAAGGATGGAGAAGGAGACAGTCCGTGAGTCATTGGGGAACCTGAGCGGAAAGAATTCGTCAGGCTGATCAGCGGAGTGCATCTAGCTAATGTTAGTGGTAGGTTTCATGTGTGGGAAGCGACGAATCTTAAGGCTGATCGAGGACGTCTGTCAACCTGCGGTTGAAGCTGGTGTGTGTGGTGTTGAGTCGAATCCCCGCAATGCAAATGACACTAGACGACCCTTTATTCTGTAATGTGTGCGGCTCGAAAAGTAAAATTGCTGGAAGGTTCTCATCGTCGAGAATCAGTCAGAATTCTCTCTTAATGGCGTGGTCGTTGTGCACTAAACATATTTTTAGCTAGCAAGTGAAACGTCGGGAATGTCTACAGATCTCCATTCCCCTCCTGGGTTGCGGTGGGTACGAGTGACGAAGGTCATGGTCACCGATTTCGCTCAAACTCCAGAATACGAGAAATGGATGTTACATTCGTGATCAGCACCCCAAATAACCCCCCCCCCCCTCTAGGCGAAGTTTGCGCGAAATTTGTGATTATGACTTCGACAGCCTCTGTCACTCAAACCTACCGCAATCGGCCGAAATTTTAAAAGCGGATGTCGGATTCGAGATCAGTACCTTAGATAACCCACCCCCCCCCCCACCCTGGGCGAGGTTTGGTCGAGAGATTGTCTTTCTACCCCTTCTCGACATCTTAAGTCTTGAAAATACAATAGTGCCATCATTTTGCTACACCCTTCTTGGTTTGGGAACAAAGACAAAAAGGGCACAACAAAGCGATTCATCCCGGTGTGAAATCTACCACTCCACACCGAGTCTGCTGCGGCTGATCGCGCCGCGCCGCGCCCTTCCCTTCAGCGGCGCGATTCGCCGAATACCGTAACCCGAAATTCCGTCAAATGTGGTGTATTGAGGCGGCGGAGTATGAAGGCGATGCGGCGCCGCCGAGCGGCGCGGAAAATCGATAGCTACGTCAATAATCACGCCGCGCCGCGCCCTTCCCCTCAGCGGCGAGATTCGCCGAATACCGTAACCCGAAATTCCGTCAAATGTGGTGTATTAAGGCGGCAGAGTATGAAGGCGATGCGGCGCCGCCTAGCGGCGCGAAAAATCGATAGCTATGTCAATCATCACGCCGCGCCGCGCGGCGGCGCCACTATAAAAGGCGCCTAACATATTGCTTACACTATTTTTAAATCATGTGCATTGAAAAATACAGTATATAACTATTTGTTACCATTCTTTTGACACAGCTGCTTTACAAATGAAGCTTTACAACTTCACTTTGTTATTCGCAGTGATATATATGATGTTGCTACACAGGCACGTATAAAACCATGCTGCTATTCCTTCTGCTGTCCTGAGTTGTTATAATGGTTGGTTATGCAGTAGAGCTATGGTATTAGGCGCCCTTAATTTTACACCTATAATATATAACCGTGTTGTGTGCTACGAAATATGAGAAAGAGAAAGCTAATGCAAGCAAGAAGCTATCAGTTGGTCTGCAAGTTGTTCTCCTTTTCCGCAACATATACAGTTGTCTTCATCTGAAGGACAGGAGAGAGCCGCATTGTAAAAAGCTTCATTAACGCAACAATTAGAGACACTGTCAGTGAAAAGAAAACAACCAAACAATGTACATTTCTCATCCGGCTCTTCATGAATCTTGGCATCTTAGACGTATCGACGACTGCGTGACCAAGATTGGTATAACTCTTTATTGCGGCTTACGTTTCGGCGTCGTCGCCTTCTTCAGAGCCTGGAAGAGTCGAAGTCATCTGAGAAACTACCCTTCCAAATGCCACTTCATTCTGCAGGAACCCATCCAAAAGGTTAGGTTCCAAAAGGTCTACGAAAACGATGCCATTAGAAGTCGAAAACATGGCTAACCTTAGATGTGGACAAATGGCGTCAACCGTCACCCTAGCTGGACGAAAGATGGGTGAATGAGCTTAGAGCTCATTAGCTCATTAGCTTTATGCTCTCTCTTAGCCTTTTGGATGGGTACCTGCACAATGAAATGGCATTTAGGAGGGTAGTTTCTCAGATGACTTCGACTTTCCTAGGTTCTGAAAAAGGCGACTACGCCGAAACGTAAGCCGTAATAAAGACTTGCATTCTAGTCTTGGCTACACTGAAGAAAGCACTCGTCGATTAAATCAAACAATGCTATAAGAGTGTTGTGTGATTTCCTCCTCTCCAGTGGATATTAAGAATCGATTGTTGCCATATAGTTAGTTATTAATACCAAGCAGAGGTCAGTTCTGTCTTCTTTCGAAAGCAGATCTAGTCCCCGTAAACCACCATTTCCACGGATGCGATCTCGCTACTCTATTGCCACACACGGAGGATTGCACACACTGTGTATTCGAAGGCAGCTTCGTACTTTGGTATTTGAACAAACAATTGATTTTTATAACACGACCACTTCGACTTTGCTAACTGAACAAAAATAAATATATAATTCGACTTTGCTAACTGAACAAATAAATATATTTATAACACAAGCACTACAGCTAAGGAGGTGGACGAGAAGATCAACGCCGCATTCGGTCAAGGATGTTCCACAATTCGGACGGCGTATCGTTGGTATCAGAAGTTCCGGAATGGAGATGAGAGCTTGGAAGAACATGAAGGTCGTGGGAGGCATAGTGATGTTGATGAGGACAAGCTGAGAGATGTGGTAGAGGAGGATCCACACAAAGGTACCAGGGAGATAGCGAAGGTTCTTGGCGTCAGTCACAACACAGCTGCCCAGCATCTGAAGGAAATTGGAAAGACCAAAAAGCTGGAAAGATGGGTGCGTCACGAGCTGTCTGAGGAGCAAAGAAACCGACGATATGAGATCTCGTCCGCACTGTTTCTACGGAACGAAACGGACCCATTCCTTGATCGCATCGTCACCTGTGACGAGAAATGGATAATGTACGACAACAGGCGACGATCGGCACAGTGGGTGGACAGCGATGAGAGCCACAAGGTTTTCGCGAAGCCGGAATTGCACCAAAAGAAAGTAACGGTGACAGTATGGTGGTGTTCGCTGGGAATTATTCACCACAGCTTCCTCCCTCCTGGTGAATCCATCACGGCAGAGAAGTACTGCATTGAAATTGAAGAAATGATGAAAAAGTTGAAGGATATCCGGCCGGGCTTGGTAAACCGAAGGCGAGTTCTCCTTCTGTACGACAATGCTCGCCCCCATGTAGCACGAATGACGTTGCAGAAATTGAATGAGCTGAGCATTGAAACTCTACCACATCCTCCGTTTTCTCCCGACCCCTCCCCAACAGACTACCATTTCTTCAAGCATCTTGGCGAATTCTTGGTAGGGAAAATATTCAAATACCAACAGGATGCCGAAAGTGCCTTCGAAGATTTCGTCAATTTCAGAACTTCTGATTTTTACGCTACTGGGATAAAAAAACTTGTGTCGCGTTGGCAAAAATGTGTAGAATCAGAAGGTTTTTATTTCGATTAATAAACTTGCCTACAAGCCGAGATATTAACTGTTTAAATTTACAGTGGCTCAGTGCCACTTATTTCGTTACAACCTAATATACTATGAGCGCCTATCGGGGCATCACTTCCATCACCACTTCGAGGCTATCCGTGGTCTTCAAACAGAGTTTGTGAAAATGATATATATATATATTCCTTCTACAATATCATATATCACGAGATTCTCCCCTAATTTGAATCGCAATCGTCATAGTTTTTAAGGTTGAGGTCGTATTTCATCTTTATATTGTGTCATTCGTAAGTAGGCTAAGAGCCGCTTGTGCGATTCTAAATCCTTCGCGCTTATCTAAAATATCCTCGCTTTTGGAATAGCCTCAAGTATTAAACAGTTTCAACTTAAGTCACTTTTTTCATGTATCAAATGGTCGGCGTCGAGGATGTGAGAGCGATGCTTTATTACGATCAAAACTCTAGCGCCAGGAAGGACTCGAACACGCACCTCCTTCTGATCGGCGGGAGTGCTCCAAGCCATTACACCACCGGCGATATACGATTAAGTGCTGATGGGTCCAACGAGGTGTGGATGTTGTGTTTGATCAAGCAGCTCCGGTGGTATAATGGCGTGGAGCATTCCTGCCCGGTCAGCAAGAGGTGCAGGTTCGAGTCTCGCCTGGCGCTAGTGTTCGGATCGCAACAAGACATCGCTATGATAGATTTAAGAGATATATTTGATTAAAGCACGGTTAAGCATCATTCTTGACGCGATGCGAATTTTCCTTTTGAGCTACACTTTACGGAGTTTTATGAAATCACAAATGTTGGCTGTTTCCAGCTAACATGTGCACTTCCTCTACCGTAATGATCGGGTCGCACAACTAATCAAAGCGGTCCTCTGCAGACGTGTGACTATTCGTTTTTCGTACATGCACTTTATACGGGTTTTTAATTTAATACGAGATTCGAACTGATAGGCAACAAAAAGTACGTTTTTAGTACATGTTTTGATTGTCTTGTCACATCAGCGCATGAAAACGGAGTCGGATCGAGCTCAACATCGTCAGTTTTGAGAAGTTGCAATGATATTGCAAGCAAAAGTGAAGTAGGAATGGTGTATATATTAGGCTGGTGAAAAAGTGTTGCACCACAGCTCAATTTTTTTTTCAAAATTTATTGTTCATTTGTGAGCGACTTCAATCGGCAAAGTAACTACCATTTACATCTACAACCTTCTGCCACCTGATAGGGAGATTACGAGTTCCTTTCTTCTAGAATGAAGTCGGCTGTGACCCGAAGAAGTGCGTCACCTCGGATTCCAGTTCGGTTCGGTCGTTGAAGCTCCTACCCCTCAAGGTGCTCGCTGTTCCTGCGGTTCCATCGTTAAGGAGCTAATGATAGAGCATTCCTCGAGAATCCCAGCACAACATTGCTTTCGTTTGGTAGACGTCCGCCTTTGGTAGCTTCTGAGGTGGTTTTTCTTGAGGGAGCCACTGGGCCTTTCGAATGGTTAATGAAGAAGACGCAAGATTCATCTTCCGTGACGACCTTCTCGAGAAAGTCCTTATTAGGGAAACGAACAAGGAGAGACTGAGCGATAGTCAGTCGCCAAGCCTTGTCCGAGTCACGGAAATCGTAGGGTACCCAAGTTGAGACCACCTTGCGAAATCCAAGAGAGTGAAGATGATGAGCAACGGAGGTATGATGAAACTGAAGATCCACCGATAATTCAAGAGTGGTAACGCTTAACATTTCCTTCAAAGCGAGCAACAAAGCGTCGTCATTCACCGCCGACTGGCGTCTAGAGCGTGGCGCATCTTAGAAGGACACATCTCCGTCCTCGAACTGCTTGAAACCTCGACACAGCACAGATGTTAGCTGCTGCTTGGCCTGCCGAGCGACGCTGCCGGAACTCGTAGAACATCACTGGGCGTAGATCGCGTTGAATCATGGACCGTTGACCTAAGCCATTGCTTTCTCTTCACTGCAGTCGTAGTATTTATATACCCTCACAAGCAACTTGCCACGTATGCGAAATATTCTAGGATATTTGTGCTACAAGTACGTGGCACCAAGCATTACTTGAAAGTTCCTGTTAAATCCTCAAAATTTTTCAAAATTTTTGGTGCACGACTTTTTCACAAACCTATTAGGTGAAGATGTAGCGGCACTCAAGACAGCTTACGCAGTGAGAGAGGTTTACTGCTTGATGTCGATGAATTCACAAGTGATCAGTGCACAGAAGCGACCTCCGTTATGGCTCTACGAAAACCCCCTTACCGCACCTCTAGTTCAGATAGCTGGGGAGCATGAGTGTATACAGAGTCTCCATTAAAAAAGTAGTAACAGTCAGCGTGCGCAAAAGACAAGTATTCATTAGGAATGGTTTATTGGAAGCTTCGAACCGTGAAAGATTGGTCCGGCTCGGTACTACCTCGTTATCACTGAGACGAATTGTCTACAGTCAAAACTTTGTGTTTAGGAATGTTAACGATCACTTAGGTTTTGATAAAAATCAACTCTTCCCTTTTTTCCTACTCAGTGAGATTAGCAGAAGGCATCGACTTATGAATTATTCGCATAAACCGCCCCCAAACAATCTCAAGAACCTTTTTCGGCTCGTACAGTGAAAATCTGGAAGTAGCTTCCTGCACCAATCCTCAGTTCTTTGCCAAAAACATTCAACTGCAAGTTAGAAAATTTTCTTAAACAGAAAGACATTTGCGAGGTTAACTACGAAACTGTTTTTTGTAAGAGTAGACGATTTTTTGGACATATAGTAGCCTCTTCAGTCAATGAAATACTAAACCACTTTGTGAAAAGAGCACTTTTCACTTTATGTAAATCATTGAAGAAATCACTTCTTGTTAATATTCAGAAAGCCGACTTTTGCTGTAATCCTTTGAACAGGACTGATTTTGTATCACTTTTGGTTCCATAAGTGTTCTTACTGGTTTACAGCTTTCGAAAGAAAATGATTTTCTCTATCAGAATATAAACTGCGTTCCTTTTTATGTCATTGAAGTGAAAAGTGAAAAAGTGGAAAAGTGATCATCTGCGCACTTGCTCTCCGCTTAGTTTTGGATTTTTTGCGCAGTTTTTCATGGCATTTAGACGACAATGTTTTGTGCTACAAAAACACGTGTTGGCGCTATTTGTTCGTGATTCTTGATCTATTTTTAGGTATGAAAATGGGACGTCCGACCTTTTCCGTCCGAAATTTTACCGACAACTCCTGCTCAGGGGTGGACTTTTTTGCTTGATGTTATAGTCGTTCGAAAGAGGATGCCTTGCTCAGTAAGAATTTGTGTCGCGTTTGTTGGTTCATGCTGACTTCTATCGAATATCAACAGCTGAACAAGGAGAGTTGTTGTTTGTGGTGATGATTTGGTGGAGATGATTTTTCTCTTGTTGGAATTTTTTGATATTCAACAGAAATCAGCATGAACCAATAATCGAGACGCAAATTCTGATTGAGCAAGAGATACTCTTCCTAACGACATATAACACCAAGCAAAAAAGTTCACCGAAGAGCAGGGCTACCGGTAAGAATTCGGACGGAAACGTCGGACGTCCCAACTTGATGGCCTAAAAATCATTAAAGGATAGGACCAACACGTATTCTTGTAGTACGGAACATCGCATTCCAAATGCTATAAAAAACTGCGCAAAAATTCCAAATCTAAGTGGAGAGAAGCGACTGCGCAGATGGCCACTTTTCACTTTTTCACTTTTTCACATTTCACTTTAACGACCTAAAAATTGACAAAATTCAGGATGAAAAAAGAAATGCAATACATATTCTGATAGAGCAGGTCATTCTCTTTCAAAAACTATATAGCGCTGTGCAATAGACCGCCGGCGAAATTCGCCATGAATCGTTGAAAAAAATGGTGGGGACTTATGGGCTCAATGAAAACGCACTTCTAAAAATCGCGTCTCTGATTTCGATGCCAGGGGGTGCGTGAACTTATAGAGAGTTACAGCTCTAACCTATCAGGTCGTTGCATATGAAATGGCCGCTTTTGACCGAAGACTTCGACAGATCATAACTTTTCTTGGAAGCAATTTTGTCAATCGATTTAAGCACCACTACAATTATTGTACTTCTCTCAATGCGACAATAGCTTAGACATTAAATCTTTATGGAAGTAGAACTATGAGAATTAATAAAAAAAAGAAGTCATTTTCGACATCATCTTGGTTGCTGAATTTTTGTCCTTCACATGACGATCGAAATGCTTGAAAATGGTAATCGATAGGGGACAGATCTGGTGGATATGCTGGATGCGGCAGAGTTTTGTAACCCAATTCATCCAGTTTGTGGATAACAATTTTTGAATCGTGCGAACACGCGCTCCCTTGCAGCAGGATTGGGCCTCTTCTATTGAAAAAGCCGGCAGATTTTCGGACAATTCAAGGTGGATCATTTCAATCCGGCACAGTACTTTTCGCTGTGATAGCCTCTGCAGTCTTCAAGAACTTGTAATGGATTACTAATGGACCTTCTTCATATTCTCGATAGTCTTCTTCTCAGTGCTTTCGCCATATGCACATTGAATTCTAAGTTTTTTCTTTTGTGGTTGTTCATCTGGCAATGTTTCTCGGTTTTATTACGATCATTGTTGGCGCATCCTTATGAGTGTATTAACAAATAAATAAATAAATAGTGGAAATGTCAGAAAAGAGTACAAGGTGCCACGAAGTTTTTTGAGCGCTTATTGTTGAGAACACGATGGAAGCAGGACTTTACAAAATCTGAAACGCTTGTTTGCTCCTAGCCAAAAGGCTTGTCTACTACAGTGAGCGGTCCGCGTAACAAGCTGCAGTCGAATCGTGTTGACCTTAATTGTCTTTCAAACACGCACTGTACAATGCAGGGTAATCTAATATGAGCGTGGGCAAATCTGTAGTCAGTAGGCGGCGTTTTTCATCGTTTTCATCGTTTTTCAGTACATGATACGAGCCATCTATTGTTGGGCAACGCATGAAAAAATACTCGTATCAAGCCTAATATCGTCAAATGACCGAAGATTGCCAAATGGTGCAAACTGTTACTCGAACCGTGCTTTCATATAATTGAGGTTCTGAATACAATCAAATAGAACTACTCTGACGAATGAGAGTCTACGCAATGGGCGAACTTTACCGCTTGACTACTTTTCTCACAAGTGACCCTTTACAATTGTGTGCTAATGTCGCAGCGGTCGTCGTTCTTTTGTAGTTTTGCCATACATTCCCGATATTGATGTTAACAATTTTATCTGTCAATATCACAACAAGGAACGATTCCTATTTAATTACCTAAACAAACAACAAATGCCCCATCAAGATCGAGTCGACACGACTCAAGAAAAGGTAGAAGGACGGAAGGAGGAGCGGGATTCGTGAAGTCTCGACGAGGGGGCTCTCAGAGAGGAAGAGCAGATTCGGGCGCACTGTCGACGGGGCTCTGGAGATGAGGAGCGGGATTCGGGAGTCCTATTGAGAGGATTCTCGGATTGAGGAACGGTACCTGTAGCGTCCTTTCTACGGGGCTGTCGGAGAGGAGGAGCGGGATTCGGCATCTTTTCGACAGGCAGCAGCACCGCGTATTCGGTCCACTTCCGCACAAATTTGCTCGAGTCATGGACGAGGCACGGTAGGTTGCATGAGACGGTATGAGGCGGTAGACGGCGCCAATTTTGAAGTTGCGATTGGTGCAACAACTAATTACTAATTTGAAATCGGCAATAGTACTAGTCTGAAGAATTCGTGTTGTGTAATAAGTGCTTTCAAAATAGAACGTGAATATAGCAAAAATAAGATCCATCACTGCAACAAAACAATCTGTAGCAACAACATCAGTCAACACAGAAGAGGAACTAGTAAATTGTTTCGTCTATCTTCTTTCTCCCTTCGGCAGCTTCCCGGAATCTCCCTTAGAAAGAAGACGGCCTTGCGATAAGATCCGCGATAGCATTGCAGAGTAGTTTGATCAGTCGTTTAGACACGCAACAGAATCTTATGTTTAAGAGGATGCGGATTTTTGTCTGAACAACACCATTCGATCTCCTAATGTGATCCTCCTGATGGTAAAAACTACAGCATTTTGCACCTTCGAAGGTTTTCAAAGCAAAATTTCCTCTCGCCGTCGAAAATCGGAAATGACACAAATGCAGCTGGTGCATTTATAGTTTCAGCCCTCAAACTTGGGTAATTAAACCACAGCGATTTTACAGGTAGTCAGTGCGTATGTGTCCGCGTTTGAGCTCAAGAAGAAAGCAAGCAATCGGAATCGACTAAGAAGCCCTCCAGAAATCATAATTTTTAAAACTCGCCCTTGTATGGCGTACGATTCCGGTGATTTTGAACCTTGAAAGAAAGTATGGATGTAATTAGAGACATACACAACTTGTCTTCGTACAGAAACAAAGACAAAGAAGATCCATCGACGCTGCCTTATTTGCTGAGTGATCTATCATAGCACAACGTGCCCAAATAACAGCTTGATTCTGCTATTCAAGAATACCGCGAGCAATATCTGGAGACGACGACATCATCGGATCTCGTTTAATGTGATCACAATTTTAAAGACAGGATTTTCTCTTTTTCTTTTATCACTTTATCTTTATGTTTTAGGAATTTTAGGAATTTGTTGCTAGTTCCCAGCTTTAAGACGTTCCTCAGTTCTCATTCAACAACGGCAATTGTGCTTCACTCAGTTGTGAGATAAGTAGGCTGCACTATTCGAACGTATCTCCTGTTGTCCCGCTGATCATCGAGTTGCTCGAGCAGGTGCCGGCAGCGTCTTCATTCAGCTCAGTCGCGTGCCAGAGTGTTCCAATAGATCCTCCTCGCATGAGGATGCGAACAGCATCATGCCGTTCATTCAAGGGTTTCACAAAAAAATCCAACCAACACGTCGGTGGGTGTCCCAGTGTTTCTTCGATATCCAGCGCAATCAAGTCGATAACGGCCCTCTTCCAGCGTGTGCCTGCGAAACTCAGTACGTGTCCGGTCCACCTAATTTTCGACGACTTATCCGCGGCAGTGTCGTTGAAACGTCGATGAAGCTGCACTCATGCTGCACTTGAATGCGTAGAAGTAGAATTTTAGAATTTTAGTAATTACAACGCCTGTAGCCAGCCATGCTCTACCCTGCGAACAGTACCTTTGGAGACCAGGCGGGACTAGCTAAAGAAGTATTAAAGGATGTTGACACAGACTTAAGCCACCTTTTTTCAAGGAGACACGCGATTTCATTGTAGTCGCGAGTAATTGCCCCGGTCATCCCTCGAAGAGGCGCCAATTTGCCGTGCAATAACCTGCTTAATACCCCTAGAAAAGGCTTCATAGAACTCTTTCAGTGTGAGAACAAGGTCCGAAAAAAGACGGGACGATATAATGTAATAGCTGGCGTTTGCATCTTGTAAGTTTAAAATCGTTCGTGAAGACATTTTAAACAGGACTACATGTTGGAACTGAAGTGGTGCTCTTCAAAAAAAATCCCACCCTTTTGAATGACATCCAAATCCGCCCCTTTTTGCAGTGTATATAATAAGGATGGGCTTCTCTCTGATATTCAAATCACTCGAAATGTATTCTATGTTTAAGCCTCTGTTTCTGGTAGTGGTAAGTTTCGTTGTAAAAGTTAAGCCCATTTCAATTTTAAACAAGCTTTTAAGATCCTACTTGTGGGAGCTATCTATGTTACTGATGCGACATCAACTGATTCTACGACAGTAGAATCTACGACAACCGAGTCTACAACCACAGAATCTACGACAACTGAGTCTACAACCACAGAATCTACGACAACTGAGTCTACAACCACAGAAACGACTACATCTACGACAACGGAACCTTCGTCGACAGAATCTACGACAACGGAGTCTACAACCACAGAATCTACGACAACCGAGTCTACAACCACAGAAACGACTACATCTACGACAACGGAGCCTTCGACGACAGAATCTACGACAACGGAGTCTACAACCACAGAATCTACGACAACCGAGTCTACAACCACAGAGACGACTACATCTACGACAACGGAGCCTTCGACGACAGAATCTACGACAACGGAGCCTACGACAACAGAATCTACGACAACGGAGTCTACATCCACAGAATCTACGACAACAGAATCTACGACGACCGAATCTACAACCACAGAAACGACTACATCTACTACAACGGAGCCTACTACAACAGAAACGAGCCCACCTACAACATCAGAATCTACAACAACCGAATCCACATCGACAGCGTCGACAACGACAAGCCTGCCAACGACACAAACGACGACGACGACGGAATCTATAACAACAAAAACAACAACTACACCAACTACTACAACTACTACTCCAATTGCCACCACTACAATTCGGAATGCTGGCCCCAATCCGGGTAAGCTTGAAACTCTAGTAAGCACCGGGTCGGGTCTCTCACCAGAAATCAAAGATAGGAAGAGTGTTGACGTGCAGCAATTGTCAAAATAGATTTAATGATGTGACACGTCCTAGGCAAATATAGCATTTTCACGTCGAGTTCGACACCTTTCACGTCAAAATGGACACTCTTCTAAGGTAGTCTAAGGCCTTTGAGATCAGAATGAACTCTTCTAAATCAAAATGAGCTTCTTAAACTAGAGAGTCTCCATGAAGGTTATAATGAACATTGTTTAAGGAAAATTATAGTATTACTTTCTTTAGAAGTTTTAATTCACTTTCCAGTAAGAGAAATTTTAGTTTGAAATTTTATAGAAATTTC